>BQMB01000349.1:210000-400000 GCA_027943415.1 Closterium sp. NIES-67 | reverse complement strand
AGAGCAGTAGTGCAGTAGGATGCCCCCAAAGCAATCGTACCACCCCTCACTTCCTTAGTGCAGTAGTGCAGTAGGATGCCCCCAAACATGTGCTTTCAGCAGTAGTGCAGTAGGATGCGTCTGATCAAGCCAAACATGTGCTTACAGCATGCTTACAGCACGCTAATCTCACGCTGCTTACATGTACTCCAATGAAACGAGGTTTACAAGTCCAGCTGGAATAGACCCGGAAAGGCTGTTGTACCTCATATCTCTGGCCACAGAGATAAAAGGAACAATCGAGGATGGATGGGAGTGGAGAGTGTGTTGCAAGGTTTGCGTGTACATATGGGAGCAGTGAAATCAGGGATATCGATGACGTCATCAGATAAAAGGAACAATCGAGGGTGGATGGGCGTAAGGGAGGGAAAAGAAGACGAACCCAACAGGGGACTGGAGGTGTTCCTGGAAATTACATTTGATGAAAAACTGTTGAGGCTATGACCCCATTTACTACTGAGATCTATTAGAAAAACTTTTCTGGATGCAACTGAGTGATCTAATCAACTGGAGGCGCCACGCCACCCACCGTACATGCCTCGCTCCATGGGATTATTACTAACTATGAAGAAAATGCAGGTGCGGAGGTGATCCCATTGTCTCATCGGAGTTTCTTACAGCCATGTCAGTGCCGTGAGCGTGGAAAGGCTGTCAGGTAGGGAGCCACTAAGAGCGTTGGAAGACAAAGCTCTATATGGTGTGTGTTAAATTAAAAGAGGAGCGGAGTTGAGAATAGTGGGCACAGTTGTGCGTGGTGCGAGCTTTCGGGCAACTATAAAACGAAAATCACACAAAAACAATCTTTGCTGCTACCATAGGAAGGAACACAGAGCACATGGCGCTGATTCAGCAGGCAACGGATTCAAAGAAAGCCTTCTTGACGTGAAAGCCCATTCCATCCTGAAGGTCTCACCTGTGACGCTTCAGGCATGATTCAAAGAAAGGTAGAAAGGCATGCCTGGAGGTAGAACGGCAGAAAGGCATGCCTGGAGGTAGAAAGGTAGAATGGCATGCCTGGAGGTAGAAAGGTAGAAAGGCATGCCTGGAGGTAGAACGGTAGAAAGGCATGCCTGGAGGTAGAACGGTAGAAAGGCATGCCTGGAGGTAGAACGGTAGAAAGGCATGCCTGGAGGTAGAACGGTAGAAAGGCATGCACTCACATCTCGGTAATCATGCCTGAAGCGTCACAGCTGAGACCTTCAGCCGAGTCACAGTCGGATTTCTGGGTCCACCCTAAGAACGTCGTCCCCCAAGCCTCGTGGCAGTCCTGGAGAAACACCGCTGCCAGAAGGGAACACGAGAGGAGAGCAGAAAGGAAGAGCCAGAAGGTGAGGGGCACCAGAAGGTGAGGGGCACCACCAGAAGGAGAACCAGGTACGCATGAGCCTGCAATGCACCTAATGCCTGCCTAACGTACCTGGAATGCACAACACTACGCCGACATGTAGTAGTTGCACTGACCGACGACCATGGAACCATGGCGCGGAATCATTGATAACTTAAGGCTTGGCTCCAGGGCGAGGCGAGAGGCAGGCAGCAGTCTCACTCACCTTGCATGGCCTTGCGAGGCGAGTGGCAGGCGGCAGTCTCACCTTGCGTGGCCTTGAACGGCGCGGCGTTGACCATCCCGAAGAGTGCAGTGGCCAGCATAACGAGGACGGCGAGCCAGAGCCAGAGCCCTAAGAGCGTCAGCGTGCGCTGCGGAACCCTCCGCCGCTCCATCTTCGCCGTCGCAAGAGCAGCAGACTGCATACGATATACTCAGAGGTTTACGGCTTCAAGTTCCGATGCTTCCCAGAAAATCTGGGGGAGTGGCTCGGGTTCCGATGATGTTTTTTTTTTTCCCCAGAAAACGACTGTATGCGCGACAAAGAGTTAGCTTGTCTGGCTTATCTCGGCCGGGGAGTGGCTGTTGGCACTACCAGGTCTAGTGTTCCAACAGCGTGGTTGTGCTTCGCCAGGTCTAGTGCTTCGACAGAAGCTCATATGCACCGCCGGAGATGTGCGAGAAATGTGTGCATTGCAGCAGGGAAGATGGGCTAGGAGACCGGGAAACCACAGGCGAGGGCTACAGCGGATGTAGTGTAGGCTCCTCCCACCCACCGGATCGAATCCATGCAGCACCGCACCGCACCCATAAGGGATGGGCATGGGCATTGAGAATGCACGGTCTGCACCGCACCACAGCCCCTGCCGCAACGGCTCCCCTCACCAACGAACACGTCATTTCGGCTTTCCGATCCGAACCTCTCCGCGACTCACTAGGGCTGAATTCCGTGCCTTGGGTTGTCCTTGCCGAGCCTGCGGACACGGAATTGAGCCCCCCGTGCGGAAATGATGCTGGAAGCCCTAGGAACCATGGTCTGAAAGTTCGCTAGCCTGTCAGCCAGCCGTGCGGCGCCGACCAATAGACTGGAAGTCTTTCCCGACGCTGTACTGAGACCATTTTTTTAGGCGCCTAAAAAAAAAGTCTTTCCCCATGCTAAACTGACGCAGCGGCGGTGTTGATGCGAAGATGGAATGGGACTGGCTGCTGACGGAACGCCTGTACTAGTACTGTCAGCCTGTAGTGTCAGCCTGTAGTGTCAGCCTGTAGTGTCAGCCTGTAGTGTCAGCCTGTAGATCTGAAGATCACGATGATTACGGCGACAGCCGCGACAGCCGCGACAGACCACGCAACTGCCCCCGCCATGGCAATTTTGGCAATAGGTGCATAGCGGATACAGGAGGGGTGTGCGCTGATGATTGCCAGCGGGTGAGTCAGCAGGTTTTGGCGATCATCATCTGCCACCATTTGCTGACTCCGCAGGGAGGGGGTGTGACGGAGTCAGTATAGTCTGGAAGTACGTGGCTGAGTCAGTGGTCTGGTCACTGAAGCCCTAATCGGCTGAACAGTTTTCCCCGATCTTGTCGCCAACCAGAAGGGAGGATGGATATAGCTAGCCTAGGAACACACGGTCGTGGCTCGGCAGAGCTAGGCATGCAAGAGCAAGGTGGGCAACAATGCATGTTGCTCGTCAGGAGACCACATTTTGTGTAAGGAATTCCGATTCCTTACAGGGACTCGCCACAGCGAGTACCGCGAACAGTGCGGGTCCGCAGGCTCGGCCCTGGTTTATCGCGCCAAACCAGCCCTTGACGACCTTTTCGGCCCCAGCCTGACCCCGAGTCGCTCCGAACCCGTTTTGACCCTGTCACCCTCGGGACTACCTAGCCCTCGACTGGTCCAACCCTCGACATTTCGACCTGGTCAACTCGCACTATATAAGCCCTAGGTCTCATTATTCAGGATGATTCTGTAATCACGTTTCCCTTATAGTATTCTGCACTATACTCTGAGTTATAATTCATAACAGCTGCTATCAGAGCCCCGATTCTGCCCATCTAGTTTCCGATAGGGGAGCAGACCCTATCGGGGAAGGGGGCGGAAGGATGCTGATGGCGAGCGCACGTCGAGGAAATTAATTGCGCGGGCGTTGCCGATGCCGTCAGATCTTGTCCGATGGACGGCTGGGATTGGCCGGTCCTCGAAAGAGTAGACGGAATTATTCCCCGTCGAAAGAGTGGACGACGCTTTCGCCGTGTTTTTCGGGTATGTTTGTTAGTGTTTCGGAATTTTCGGGAGTTTCAAGCGAAGTGTTCGGATTGGCTTCCGAAAATAGCGAGGAGTCGTCGGGCGGCCGGGAGATGGTTGTCGCGAGGAGACAAGTGCACAGGAGTCCTCAGGCGGCCGGGAGATGGTCTTCAGGAACGCGCGGGGTGGCGAAAATGGCGGGACGCACCGCGATGGGCGTTTGTCGTGCCATGTAGCTACATGGTGAAATGCAGTTGCGTCGCTGGCGTCGGCGTTTCCGGCAGGCTAGTTGCAGGCGATGGACGGGACTTCGACACTATTTCGGCAATGGGCGGATCCGACAATTTCGGAACGACATGATCGCATGAAGTTATGTGGGTGTGCAGTTGTGTGGGAGCAGCTGGGATTAAAGATCTCGGCGCTATACACTACGACGGCCATCTGGAGGTGATGACGCTGTGCTGGAGTGAGTGTACTCAGCGAGGGCGACTTCCCTCGTAGGGAGACGTTTTTCGTGGACCAGCGATTCATACCCCCACGATCAACGGAAACGGAGGCCACCACCCCCGGGTGTGTATTAAGTGTTTTCCACCGGTCGCCGAATGCGTTACCTGTCAGGAGCTAAGCAGTGGGAGAAGAACGACGGGACTACTAGAGCAGATGGGTTAGCGGCGTTCGGGCTGCTACTCGCTAAGCTACGTCGCCCGGAAATCACCATTCCCACCAGGTAGCAGTGTCGACTTGTTCATCGACGGCTCCTGGATGAATAAGGGGGGTGAACCTGCAAACTACACTGTGCTGATGGAGTGTCCCTGAAGAAGAAAACGAAAAAAAAAAAAAAAAAAAAAAAAAAAAAAAAAAAAAAAAAAAAGGGGGGGGGGGGGGGGGGGGAGTTACTGTTGCAGTGGAACTGAGGGAGTTTACCTGGTGCGGCAGGAGGAGGTTCCGACTTTTGCAGGTGTAGTTTGACGAGTTTCCGACGGAGGCGGGAGCGGTCCAGCGGTCAGTAGGCGAGCTCGTTAAAGCTCCTCTGACTAGAAGCGTGCGCACTCCTATCTCTGCGGATTCTCCTAGTTAGTTAAGCAGCAGCGAAGCGGTTTTGGGTAACCTGCAGCAGCCGCGAGATGGGTGAACGTCTGCACGGCCAGCTGGACAGGGGTACCAGAGTAGTTTAGTGTTGGGTAATAGCTGGGCGGAGATCGACGGCGTATGATGCGCATTGACCCTGATCGACCGCCAAAACATCATGCCGAGGCGGTGGACTCTGGTAAACCCTAAGATAAAGGGTTCAGTTCATGCGTTTAGCTGGTGGAGAAACCGTTGGGGCCCTGCTAAAGGACGCCGTGTCGCCTGGGAATTTCTACGGATAGTTGTGAAGCGGATTTACGGTATCCACTAAGTACTGCGTGGTTCCGACATTTTCGGAGAGTTTGTGCAGCGGTTCGAGCGTTTACAGCTAGAGTTGTGCCCGCTATCTTCAGGGGTACGAGAGACATCGACCGACATTTGCGGAGTGTTTTTGTTATATGGAGCAGAAAGGGAGCAGCGGCAGTTTCGGTTCTTCCCGAACTTTTCGGCATGTACGGACGCGTGCTCTTGCATGTGACTCGAACGACCTCGCATTTGACGAGCGGGTCCTTCATATTCATTGACCATCATGATATTCGCCCGTCATCATTTCAAGAAATTCAGCTGCCAGACACCATCATCAATCGACCACTCGACGGTTTCACTGTTCATTGTCTTCCACTGGAGTATTTACCCTTGCCGTTTGGTCATCAGAAGAATTCGACCATCTTCGACGGCATCGATTAAAAGCGATCGTTTCGACGCTTTCTGACCATCGATTTCAGTTCGACCTCAAGACCTCGTCAGGCCGGCGTAATCATTACGCTCGTCACAAAGCTGAAGACTTCACTTCGGGGATTAAATTAGATAAAAGGTTCGACCTCGATAAAGGGTGGACTTTCCTTTAGAAGGTGGGAGAGTGTAAGGAATTCCGATTCCTTACAGGGACTCGCCACAGCAAGTACCGCGAACAGTGTGGGTCCGCAGGCTCGGCCCTGGTTTATCACGCCAAACCAGCCCTTGACGATCTTTTCGGCCCCAACCTGACCCCGAGTCGCCCCGAACCGGTTTTGACCCTGTCACCCTCGGGACTATCTAGCCCTCGACTGGTCCAACCCTCGACATTTCGACCTGGTCAACTCGCACTATATAAGCCCTAGGTCTCATTATTCAGGATGATTCTGTAATCACGTTCCCTTATAGTATTCTGCGCTATACTCTGAGTTATAATTCATAACATTTTGGACCGCGATTTGAATTTCGTGGCAGAACTCTGCGGGAACCCGTTACAGCAGTGTACGCCTTACTGACTAAACCCCGTGATAAGGAAATACCGTTTCCTTACCCTCCCCCCTCCAATGTACGGTCTTAGCTAAGTCCGCCCACGTCGCGCACATTGCATGACTAGAGGTAGACTCGTAACACCGGGTAATTCTCGATCAGTGCCAAGGGCACCCAACTGTTTTCTAGGGCCGTCCGGTCCTTCCAAGATATAGAAACTCGATCGGGCGAGCCCCTCGGGGATCCTTGATCCGATGGCTGAGCATCTTCGCAGGTTCAACAGTAGGCTTGGCGAGCGGTTGGATGTTCAGATTTGCTTGGTGACGTGGTAGCTTACTGGTGCGGGCTATGTATGGTCGAAGTAATCGCACGTGGAATGATGGGCTGACGTTCCAGGTGGCTGGTAGCAGTAGATGGGCTGTAACGGAAGATATCATGTGGCTGATGGTAAATGGTCCACAGTAGCGGGGGCGGGGTTTTGGGACTATGGGCAGTCGAAGGTTCTGGGTGTCGAGCAGCACTAAGTCTCCAGCCTAGTAAGTAACTGCTTTTTGATGATCACCGTTGCGTTTAGAAATTACATTCACGCAATTAATGGTTTCGGCTGCTAGCTCCCGGGCATTCTATAGTATTTCGGCGAACTGTTGGGCTCGTGGTACTGGATTTTTCATGTTGGGCATGATCGGTACTGTAGGGTTCTGCTCGCAGTTCATGTTAAATGGTGACTGTCGTGTAGTGGCTGACGGGACGTTGTTATACGCGAACTCAATCAGTGGCAGTTGCTTACCCCAGTCGGCCACGTCATCGCAAGTGGCGCGAATCAGCTGCTCCATCGTCTGATTGGCCCGTTCGGTCTGTCCATCAGTCTCGGGATGGTAGGCGAAGGAGAACTGTAGGCGTGTGCCAAAATGTTCCCAGAGGTTGCGCCCAAAATTCTGTTGAATTTCGTGTTACGATCCGAAATGATGGCGAATGGGATTCGTGGAGGCGAACGACGGTTGAGATGAAGAGGCGGGTTGTTTCTTCGGCTGAGATGCTTTTCTTGTAGGCGGCGAAGTGGGCCATTTTCGTCAGCTTATCAACGACGAAAAATTTCGTGTCATTACGACCGTCTTTGGCAGGCAATCCCGTGACGAAATCCATCGTCACTTGCTGTTACGCGCGCTCGGGCGGCGGAATCGGCTGCAACTGTCCAGCTGGCTTCTACTTCGATGATTTGATGGTTTGGCAGGTTCTATACGAAACCACATGCCGCTGCACGTCCCCTTGCATGTCGGGCCAGAAATAGTATCTGGTCAACTACTGCCACGTTTTTTCCATTACGAAGTGCCCCGAAACGGTGCTGTCGTGAGCTTCTTGTAAAAGTAATTCTTGAAGTAAACTGTACTCTGGTACCCAAATGTGGTCACTCTCTGTCTTTACGTAATAGACTCCCTTAGCCGTTGCGAGCTATTCATGTGCACCCGACGTAAAGAATCTGTCCGTCTGGTACCCATGGATAAATAGGCCTGTTAATAGTGGGGAAGTTTGGGCGAGGATTATGGAGTTGAGATGGGCGGATGGGCGAGAAAGGGGGTCTGCAATGCTGGATGCCCCTTTCTTGTAGGTGACCGTGTAATGGAAGTTGGACTGCATAAATTCCAACCACCGAATCTGTCGTGGGTTGAATTGTGGCTGTGCGCGGATGTACTGTAGACTTCAGTGGTCTGTCCGTACTGTTACGTCCGCGCCCATCAGGTAGCCGTCATCCCGTTGTTGGTTACCTCACATCTTTGCCCAACACTCATGCTCAATCCCCCCTCTACATCACTGCCAACGTGAACACGTCCACGCAGGGTTCCACCAGGAATAGTATGTGCGCGGCTGCGCATGACTCGGTCGGCGCTGATTGGCCGAGTTGGGGCGAAAATTTGTGAAGCGGGGAAATCCCACTCACCAAAATTCGCAGCCAACCCGATATTGACGACGGTGGGAACTGGTGATTTGCGGAAACACCGAGCTCGTCTGTGATTTGCAAAGTGAATGGAGGAGGGAGAATCTCGCCGCTGATTGGCGAGAAGTTTCCAGAACAAGGGCATTCGGTACTGGAGTCAGCGCACCAAACACGCCACTGTAGCTTTGCAGCATCTATATATGTCACCAATAATAACCTAAACCTAGCACGTGAGAATTTAAAATACTGGCTGTGGATATTTTTCTCTACATTGCCCCAATCATAATTTAAATGTTTAAATATTTAAATTACCCAATCACCAGGGATAGTATATTTTTCTCTACATTGCCCCAATCTTAAATATTTGGGAAATTTAAATGTTCTACAATGACCGGGCTTTTTGGTGATAATGTATATTCGAACATGACACCGTTTAAGCGCACGTCTAGTCTAGAGCTATACTGGACTGTATAACCAACCGTCCGATTACTTGGACTCGTTTTAAGGTTTCCAAAAACTCGTTTTGTATCGAAGTGGTAGGTAAGTGCTGACGCGTCCACATGAGCCACTTTCTAATGACGCGGTAGGCACAAGTTTCAGCTTCGGATAAGATTTTCATTGCTGGGAGTGTCTGGCTTCGACGTAACAACTCGTCAGCCAACCATCCTCGCTCAGCACATATCGCGCAGCTGTCGCACGTATCACATTTGCCGTGCCATATGTTTCGCAATCCAACCGCCGCTCGCCATGTGCACTCTCTAAAAAACTCAGCGTTGCTCCTGATGGCACTTACAGAATCCCCTCCCTGTCTCCAAAATTGCAGGACTCGCAATACTCGAACCTCAATTCAGTACCCCTTGCCTTCATCCTGATTACGGACCTTGACTTCGGGAGGTTCATCGTTTGATTTATGCTGGCAATTTTCTGCCCTCCCAAGTCCCCGACCTTGTTTTACTTCCGCCCGTCGGTCCCTCACTGCCTCCCATCTGACTCACTGCGCTGCCTTCCCCTTTCCGTTGTGTCGCAGGTCTGCGCTAGCCAACAATGGACACTCGCTTCAGCAATGCCGTGGGCCGCTAGTCGCTCAAGCCACAGTCCGTGATTATCATGAGTATCGTGATTATCGTGAGCATCGTGTTATGAGTAATCGTAACATGTTATGAGTAACGTGATTCTGTGCTTGTCCTAACGCTAACACTGACATGCGCAGCAAAGGAACAACCACCATCTTTCGACGGTATGTTAATTTTCTTCCCACAAAGTCCTCTCACGGTCGTTAACTGTGCAGGTCCATATCTTTGTTCAAGGTCTCGGCTGCGATGTAGCGCCGTAAATGCGTTTCAGTTTTTTCTTCTTTCAAAAGCTTTTGCTACTTGCCAATTCAGACGTGCGACCTGCTAACCTTGACAAATCGACGTGCGTAAATGGGTGCAGCGCTGCAGGCTTTTCCAACGTAGGCTCCATGTGGGGTAGGTTGCTAGATTCAAGTGGCGATTGAAATTTATGTTTGTTATGGTGCTTGGATGTTATGTTGCATATGAGATGAAGTTTTAATCATGTTATACATTGACCCCATCATATGCAGATTGAACCATAGTTATAGCGTGAAGCGTAATCTGCAAATGAACTAAACACTGTTTTGTTCAGCGTGCTATGCGTGTACTTCAGTACACGATTGGGTGTAGAATGCCAATTATTGATAAAATCACATGTGTTACACTCACATTTCATGCACCTCTTTGTTGTCTAGTGATTTTAAAGCCCAGGTCCCAAGTTACAAGGCGGGGGTTTTTTTGTTAACAATTTCGGAAGGGGTCTGAATGGTTACCCTGTGAAATTTTGGAACAGTGAACTTGTTGTGGGGGGGATGGAAAAGGGAAGCGTGCGATTGAACGATGGGGGAAAACATGTTTCGCGAACCGAGCATAGACTCCAACCAAGGGAGGAAATGGCAAAGGAAAAATGCCGTTGCTTGTAATTTGGGACTCCCAGAAACCGTTTTGTTCACAAAATGGAGCTACGCATTTCCCTTAAGCATTACACGACCCTCGCTACCCCAGTCCTCTCCTTAGCGTGCTCGACGGCCTAGCCTTCAGAAGCCGTGTACGCCAAATTTACTGGCGACCCAATCATCTCGCTGCGCGAAGCATCCTACTCCCCACTGCACGTCGCTACCCTAATCCTGTTTGGTTCCCTCGCGTCCTGACTCCTGTTACCCGCGCGAGTTGCTCCGAGCTCCCTACATCTGCCCGTTACCCGCTTTCCCCCGCCGTCGGCGCTGGTTGGCTGCAAAGCAGGATCCACTTCCCGCTTTGTGCAACCCGCGCGACCCGTCGAGTGCGCATCGCTCACCCTTTCCTGTGGTCACGCCGTCGCACGCTGCTATGCACTTACAGTGTTGCATCATTTAAAATAGAATCCAGGCCGCAATCTTATATCGAAGTAAACAATGTGCTTTTTGACGTGCAATTTCCTCCAATCAGCACTTTGAATGGCACGAGTTCGTTGTTTCGTCATGCTATGGATTGGATGGCACTATGCACGCGAACTGGAGAGCGGACCCAAGGCAACCCCTACCTCCAACTGCCCCCGAAACTCATGTTGTTATGCGCATTGAGAGTTACCTCCTGAGGGTTACCTCGAGGCTTCCCCGGGGTTGGTTGGAGGTTGTTTTTTCGACCCCTCTTTTTTGGGACGTGTCGACGAGCAGCCAGAGGAGTATGAACAGCACGTCTTCATCAACGGGTAGACAGGAAAAGCGGGGGGGTTATCTGCGATCGCCTAGTGCAGAGGAACGAGGTGTTGTACTTCTGACAAGGTCGAAATTCGAGAAGCCACCACCCAGTATGGGTAGTTTTGCGTGTGAAGCGTCGTCATGGGAATCTCAGGAAGAATGTGGAAACGAGAAGTTGGGGGGACCTCAGGATGACTGGATTCACACTGTTGGAAATATCTCAAGGACTTAAGCGTTTCTGAAGTGTAACACTGTACTCGAGGAAGATTACAGGGGAGCACGCGAGTCAACGGAGGTTACACGAGGGGGCGGACAAAGAATGCGAAAGGACTCGAAAGGTCGCAACTGGAGGTTGCGACTGACCGTTACAACATCACGGATGGTAACCGAAGCGGCAATCGAGTCGCTGTGCGACTCGATAAACCGTTCCTGTAACTGTATTCTACAACTGCTTTCTTATCTTCTATATATTGCTGTATGCTTGTTTCTTTAATCAATCACTTGTTCTCACATACTAGTACAAGGGTTCAACCGTCTCAACTTCCGCTGCACTACTCCAAGTCTCAAGTCTTTACAGCTGGGACTTAGTCTCTGCAAAAGATCCCAAGGGTTTTTTCTCAGCCCAACGTGGTATGAGAGCTGGTCGGAGACCAAACTCCCAGCAACTACGCTCCATCAACGACCTGCAACTCAACTTGATTCAACAACTCCATTGATTACAAGACATGGACAACAAGGGCAAGAAAGTCTCTACGGGCTCACCCAGCGCCCAAGAAACTCAACACGGCAACTCTGGTCTGCACACCTCAGGACTGCAGACAGAGACCGGGACTACTCAAGAAACAACGGGAAGAGTACCAGAGATGGTGACTCCGTCTCCCTCTTCAAGTGTGGACCCGAATCTCATGGAGAGATTCTTCAGCTTCATGTCACACTTCGATCAGCAGCAGCAGACAAGGACACCTGCGCACTCAACACAGAGCAATGGAGGGAATATGGGATTAGCGCCGATGAGCCTCGACAACTCATCCTTCGGGCGACACAATCAAGCGCCTACCTTTGCGCCTTATCACTCTTCACCGGGGACGTTCGAGTTCATGCCGCCCCGTGCCCAACCAACAGCAGCTGCATCACAACAAACACCAAACGAGATTTTAAGTCTCCAGGCACAGTTTTCACACGTGATTAAACTGCAGACATCATCACCGTTCAACGGACACGACTTCTTTACCTGGAGCTTCGAGTTCGAGCTGCTGATGGAGGCCGCGCATCTTCTGGGATACTTCAACGGGTCCCTGCCATTCCCAAGCAACGGCACTGGGAAGGAACAAGAGATCTTCACGTATCAGTCGCTGCTGGCGTACACGGTACTCCTGAGAAACCTGTCACCACAAGAGCAGCAGAGCATCAGAACGTATCGGAGTTATGGAAACTCCGCGGAGCTCGCATGGCACCACCTCAAGTGCCTTTACCAAGCAAACGACAGCGTGACACAAAGCAGACTCATGCAACAGCTGACAACAATACAGATGAAGACCGGGGAAAAGGCGATGCAGTATATGAGTCGCTGCCAGACCCTCCGCGACCGCCTGCTTCGGTGCGGAGGAACGATCACTGAAGAAAGCTTCGTGACACTTGTCCTCGCCGGGCTCGGGCCAGAATGGAGAACCACACGATCACTTCTTCGAGCCCACGGAAGAATTTCGGAGATGCACCTCTGCGCCGAGCTTCACGCTGAACAACAGGAGATGGATCTGTTCGAGGAAAGACAACCAAGGAAGCAACAGCAGTTAGTCTTCTACACTCAAAGAAGAAATGACAACAACTACAACCGACGCAGCAAGCAAGATCAACGCGACAACCGAGGACTCACCATCGTGCCGCCGTTCTGCCACAACTGTCAGACTTCCGGGCACTCCAAGGTCAACTGCAACCGCCCTCGCGTTTACCGTGCAGCAGACCCACAAGTCGCTTCCACTCAAGCAAGTCCTCCAAGGCGCTCTTCAACATCTGCACAACAAACACCCAACATCATCAACTGCATGGTACACATCGACAACTGCGCACCCGCTTCACCACCCACTTACGCACCAGACGAAGAGGAATTCCCGCCGCCGCGCTCGCAAGGACTTCAGGTCAACCCGACATACGCTGCAGTCGCTAACGCCGAACCCACCGGGCGGAACACCTGGTTCTTGGACAGTTGCTGCGGTCAGCACATGTGCTCTTCCGGACGCTTCGTACAACACGAGCGACGCCTCAACCGCGACGTCGTCATCACCGTCGCCAACAACGAAAACCTGAAAACAAACAGACAAGGCGTGGTTCAGTTACAATCAATGGAGACAAACGTTATTCTTCAGCTCAACAAAGTCCTCATCGTCGACAATCTGGGATACAACCTACTAAGCGTAAGCCAACTAATGGCTAAGGGGATTCACCTGGAGTGCGACTCCTTCTCCAACGAGTTCCGACTTTACCACGGGAAGGGCGGCCTCTTCATCGGTCGTGCCCTCCTGAAGTCCGGTGTCTTCGTGTTGGACTTCGTCCCCGACCGCGGAACTGCCGACAGCGATGGCATCGTATCGTTCGCCGCCTGGACTCACCCGCCGGATCTTGATCCCGACTTCGACAGTGACGGCTTCTGGCACTCCAACACCATACCTGCAGCAGAGAGAACACGAGCATTAGCAGTTATCAGACAAGAAAGACAAGTACCCGCAAGTGTCCCAACAAAACCATCACCTGCAGTATCGGCAGCAGGACCCAGCCGAGTACCACCACCATCAACACGAGGACCGCCAACGGAGGCAGACCAACTTATGCCCGCCACACGAGAAGCTTGTCGAAGTCCCGCCTCGGTCGTCGCGTTCTTCTCCAACGCCGACATCTACCACCGCTCGCCCGGTCACCGTGCTCCCGACGACATCTGGCACCAACGCCTCGGACACCCTGCAAACAGCACAATACTTCAAACAATCCAAGCAGAGGTGTTAGAACGTAACGCCCTTCTAACGACGAGCGGCCAAGAACTTCGCCGACCAAGAGCACGATGCTTCACGTGCCCCGAAGCAGATCTTCCTCATCAACCCTTCCCATCCCATCATAATCCAAGCGCGCCTGCATATGCAACGATGGAAAAAGTCTACAGCGACATCTTGAACATGCCTCGAGACGACACGGAAGCCGACTTCAACTACGTCATCACCTTCGTCGATGCAGCAACAAGATACACTTGGCATTACAACCTCAAGACGCGCGATCAAGCCTTCGACGCCTTCACAACATGGCTCCCCATCGCCGAGCGGGAATCAGGAACCAAGCTCAAAAGCTTCCAGTCAGACGGTGCCCTAGAATACCAGTCACAACGCTTCAGGACCTATCTGGCGGAAAGAGGAATCAAGCGCCTGGTGTCCCTACCATACGCTCACCAGCAGCAGGGGGTCGCCGAACGCATGAACCGGACCTTGCAGACGACGATGCGAAAGCTGCTCCTGGGGATGAGACTGCCCAATACACTGTGGCCAGACGCGATGACACATGCAGTCCACCTGCACAACCTGTTGTCCTCGTCATCGCTCCCCAACAACGCATCACCGCACCTGCTGTGGACGGGAAAAAGGGGCAGCACAAAATTACTTCGAGTTTTCGGCTGCATGGTACAATACAGACCCCACACAGCTCGAGCAGGACGCTTCACTCAACGAGCTCGGTGGGGACTACACCTCGGCATCGCCAAACATTTTCACGCGTGGAAGATTCTCGACATACACGACAAAAATACGGTGGCATCACGTGATGTTATCTTCTACGAGCGACTGACGCTGCAGCATTACCTGGACAACATTGCCAACTCAGACGACCCCACCGACGGCTTCGCGGGCCTTCGCTCCTTCGCTGACCATGCTGCCGAGGCTGACGCAGCAGAAGAAGACGTCCCAGGAGCCTCGGAGGCTGCCGGACCACTCCCCTACTGCTCCGTACCTGTTCCACTCGATGAAGATAATCCCCTCGATAGCAACAACCTCGACACCTTTTACCACTTCGCTGACCAAGGCTACGCTACACCACACCCCGTCGACTCGAATATTTCCGAACGCATCGGGCCAAACTTCTTACCCGATCCTGAAGACGGTGATGAAGCAGCTTATCCCGAGAATGAAAACTCCCCTCGACACACAGCCACGGGACTGCAGATCCTAGGACTATGGGTCTCCGTCCAGCACCCGCCGCCGCCTTCTCCGCGCGAGCCGTCGACCCTGTCGCAGGCTCTGGGGGGGGAACATAAGGCACAATGGAAGGAAGCGATGGAAAAAGAGTTAAAAGCTCTGCAAGACCGAGAAACATGGAAACTGGTACCTGCAACGAGCATCAACGGGAAGAACATTCTCTCGGGGAAATGGGTGTACCGCATCAAGACCAACTCAGACGGCTCCATCGAACGATTCAAAGCTCGATGGGTCGTACGAGGTTTCGATCAACGATACGGAACCGACTACACAGAAACCTTCGCTCCAGTCTCCCGTCACACCTCCCTGCGCATCCTACTCGCCATCGCGGCCACGAAGAAACTACCACTACGGCAAATCGACGTTGCAAACGCCTTCTTGTACGCACCTGTGGACGCCGAAATCTTCGTCGAACAACCCCACGGATTCATCGACGACCCTTCAAAAGTATGCCAGCTGGAAAAATCCCTTTACGGGATCAAGCAAGCCCCACGGCTCTGGCAGCAGCACCTTCACGGCCGGCTCGTAAAAATCGGATTCCTACAGTTACCACATGACCAAGGCATGTACCGACTACAGAAGGGAAGAGATTACATTCTGCTCATCGTCTACGTCGACGACCTGCTCTACATCGGTTCTACCACCGACATCGTCACCTGGTTCGAAGGGGAGCTGAAAAGGGACCTAACGCTCACGGTGTCCGACGAGGTGACGCAGTACCTAGGACTGAACGTCGTCGAAGACGACACGGCGTTCTACCTACACGCTGGAAAGTACTCAAGCACCGTCGCGAAGAAATTCGGTCTAACACCGACTGCGGTCCCAACTCCCTACCGCTTCGGGAACAACAGTAGCGCCTCCACAAAACTCCCCGCGAAACAAATCCAGGAGTATCAACAGAAGCTCGGCTGCCTACTATTCGCAACAGTAACCTGCCGACCCGACCTATCCTATAGTGCGAGTCAGCTGGCGACACATCTGAAGCAGCCGCAACAGGAAGATCTCGAAGAACTCAATCGAGCGCTACTCTACTTCGTCTCCACGCCGACGATCGGGCTCACCTACAGCAAGGCAACAACACCGTCCGTACGACTACTCGGATACGTCGACGCCGACCACGCGGGAGACAGCGAAAATCGACGGTCTAGGACGGGCTACATCTACCGACTAGAACCTATCGGAACTATCTCCTGGCAGTCGAGCAAGCAGGAGTTAATCGCACTATCCTCGGCTGAAGCAGAGTATATCGCCCTTTGTACTGCGACCAAGGAAGGACTCTACCTACGAGAGTTACTCGAAGAAGCGAAGATCGCGACCCTGCCCACCTTCTCACTCCTCTGCGACAACCAATCTGCGATAAAAATCGCGAACAAGGACGGCTTCGCCAACTGAACCAAGCACATCGCCCTGCGGTACTTCTTCGTCAAGGATGAAATCGCGAAGGGGAGACTTCAACTCAGTTACTGCCCGACGACAGAAATGGCCGCAGATTATCTGACGAAGAAATTGGCGAAAGCAAAATTCGACTACTGCATGCTCCTAACCGGGCAAACAAACGTCACCGGATCTGAACACTCCAGCACTCCAGAAACGAAGGGGAGTGTTGGAAATATCTCAAGGACTTAAGCGTTTCTGAAGTGTAACACTGTACTCGAGGAAGATTACAGGGGAGCACGCGAGTCAACGGAGGTTACACGAGGGGGCGGACAAAGAATGCGAAAGGACTCGAAAGGTCGCAACTGGAGGTTGCGACTGACCGTTACAACATCACGGATGGTAACCGAAGCGGCAATCGAGTCGCTGTGCGACTCGATAAACCGTTCCTGTAACTGTATTCTACAACTGCTTTCTTATCTTCTATATATTGCTGTATGCTTGTTTCTTTAATCAATCACTTGTTCTCACATACTAGTACAAGGGTTCAACCGTCTCAACTTCCGCTGCACTACTCCAAGTCTCAAGTCTTTACAGCTGGGACTTAGTCTCTGCAAAAGATCCCAAGGGTTTTTTCTCAGCCCAACACACACTTGGCTTCGTCAGTTTAGCTGAAATGAACCTCACGAAGTGCTCAGTGTGACACATCTGCGAAAGCGAGATTAGTGAAAGGCTTTCCGCAGTTGCGACGGCGGTGTACTTGGGTCGAACCAGCCGCAATTGAGGTGAACTGGAATGGAGAATCAGGTTAACAAACTGAAGTCCCCCCTGGAACACAAGCGAAATTGCAGGAGTGTGGTGGGAGGGGGTTGAGAGGGGTACCTAGGAAGCTAAAACTTTCTTCATGCACAATTCTGTCTGTTGGTAAACCTGTATATTGAAGCACCGTCCGAGTGTACTCACTCTTGTGCTTGTACCGGGTACGCTGCTCGTCTTCCAAAGCCCTTCCTTTCCCTCCAAAAACCGGAGTGTTCTCGACTTTCGCCTTCCGCGTTTCTGAATCTGCTCAGCTCTCACACATCCAACCCAGCCATGGCCGCCGCTATTCCAAGTCGCATTGACCCCACTTTTAGGTCTGTCTGCCTCGTCAAACCGCCGTTCACCTCAGCCATTCGGTTTCGTCCCCAAACTCAACTCATCTGGACCACCAAAGCCTGTGTCGAACCTCCCCCCCAGGCTCGTTGAACGTTCTTTGAACCGCATTCCCAGGCCGGTAGGTCTATTTGCCGCGAACTTTCGAGCCTTGGCAGTGAAAAGGGAAAGCGTGTGGCTCGTGTGAATCACATCGCGTTGCTTATTTCACCTTCTCAGGCTTGAACCAGCTGCGACTAGGTTTGCTGTGAATGAATTCAATCCGTTTAGTGACCAATCTATGGCTGGGAAACGAATTCAATTCGCCTAGCGACCAATCGGTGGCTGGGGATACGAATTCAATTCATTTAGTGACCAATAGTCGGTCGGTGGGCTTTCAACCATCAGCCAGCATCGGCGATTTTGGGGGTCTTTCCCTCCCACCAGGCCCGTTCGCTCAGCCTCACCCACCGCGTGCTCCCTCCAACGCCCATTCCACTTCCTCGAGTTTCTCTCCCCACGGTCAATCTAGATTCTCGCTACGCTCATTCTAGAGGAATTGTATCAGATTTGGTGGTAGCTCTCTGCACTAGTGGCTCTCCGCCTAAGCTAGCTCCACGGCTTCCTTGCTATTCGCTCTGTTACGCTACCAGAGGCACGAGACACATCGCGAAGTACTCGTCGGAATAACGCAGAGCAAAGAACTGCTCGCTGCAAAGAACCGCTCGCGACGAAGAACTGCCCGCGGCGTCCGCCGTGGAGAGCTGCTGTCTGCCATGCCTTGATCGAACTCGAGGGACTCAAGGGAGGCTCCGATCCATCCATCGAGCACCGCGTCATCTCTTCGGTAGGGATCACGTTAACGAGAACCGTTAACCATTCGTTGTCCTTTCTTCAGTCTCTTGTCGTTGTCTTGATTGCTCTCCCTTTTTCATTCATAGCAGCGCCTCTACCCGGAATCGATGGTTCCTACGATTGCTTTTTGCCAACATGCCATTTCGTAACCGAGCTAGTACGCGGAATTACTGATTGTTCCTGCGATGTTCACCCTGAACTGTTTGTCTTCTTTTCTTTCGCCGACTTGCAGCTTCTTGTACGATCTGCGATGACGCCGACTCAGCCATCACCCTTGTCACTGTCGTCGTTTCCATCGCAACCGTCACCTGTGTCGCAGCAATCCCCGTAACGAGCATGGCGTCAGGCTTCACATGCTGTCCTTGGAGTGACGTGGAAAGGATAATTCCGCCGCCGACGATTCTAAACAAAATCTCATCGGTAAGTGATGGGGAAAAAACTTCTAGGGGGATCGAGTAGGCATCCGCCGTAGCGCGTCTCCAATCCGTTTCCTTTTGCTGAGTCGTCTCTCTCTTACTGCTACTAACTCCTCTCTCTTTCGGGCTTTCTATTTCACTTTCCGTTCTTCTTTCCGTGCGTGTGCATGTGACTGCGCCTGCGGGTGGCGACGTACGGCTGCTGCCTCATCAGACATTGATGCCGTTGCACGCACGCACTCGTCGCTGCCATCGCTACCGTCACGAGCGTCGCAACCATCATCGTGACGGGCATGGCTTCCCAACCCGTGATCGGAGAGGATCTTTCCGCCGTTGACCATTCCGCCGCTAATGTTACGCAGTTTACAATTGTTCCGCCGCTGACGATCCTCTCAAGAATCGTCATGGTAAGTGGTTGGAACTAGCTGAAGGGGGGGCGAGTAGGCGTCCGCCGCATAGTGTGTCACTTATCCGTTTCCCGCTGTTTGAGGCAGCTCTCGTTTTGCTACTCTCTCTCTCTCTCTCTCTCTCTCTCTCTCTCTCTCTCTCTCTCTCTCTCTCTCTCTCTCTCTCTCTCTCTCTCTCTCTCTCTCTCTCTCTCTCTCGTGCCTTCAATTTCTCTTTGCGTGAACATATGCCGGCAAGGGAATATGCAAGTGGTGATATCTGGCTGCTGCTGGCTCCTCAATCCCGCGTGAACCATCGACCCCACGGGGAGACACTGCTGACGAGCGCAGAAGTGTTGTTGACCCCGATGAACACGTGCCCGCGTGCCTCTCTTGACTCCAGTATCGGAGTTGCCTTGGTGAGTGGCAGGACGGTTTCGTGCTGCTTTGAGTCGCTCTCTCCTCACCTGAGCTAACAAACTCCGTTTATCTTTCGTGCTTCGGTTTTTTTTCCTCTGCGTGATTGTGGTAACCACACGGTATTAGTGCGCTTGTGCCTGGTGGAGCCGTGGAGCCAAATCCAACTCGGTGTGGTGTAGTGTGCGACTTGCCGATGGACTGTGGGCCTTCCTGCGTTGTGCGACCTCTTTCGATGTGCGACGGAAAGTGATGGGATACCAGCAGACGACTGTTGGACAAGGTTCGTTTCATTCTATGCTCGCCAAATTACTGTCGCCAAATAGCTTTCGCCAACCAATTCCTTCCCCACCAGATTTCTTCGCCCTCACGTAGTCGCTCAAATTGTTTCCCCCAAAACCAATCAGTCGCCATCCTTCGCTGCATGCCTGCCGATCGAATTCCTTCTTCCGCTCTCATTCTCCTCGTTGTTGTCATATCCGAAAAACGTGACTCTTCGTTGCTGTGTTTCCTTCGTTCAGATACGAGTGACTAAGTAACGATTACCTGGCAGCAAGGATCTATGCAGTGGCGTGCTACCGTCATGCCGCGTCGTCTAGTTTACTGTTTATCTCAATCTCCTCATGGCGAGACAGTCGTGCAGGCGTTGTCGTGAGGCGGGATGGTCGTTCGCGCATCGTCGCACGGCGAGACGGTCGCGCGGGTGTCGTCGCACGGCGAGACAGTCCCACACACAACTGGATGGTCGTCCGCGCGTCGTCGCACGGCGAGATGGTCACGCGGGCGTCGTCGCACGGCGTGATGGTCGTTCGCTCGCGCATCGTCGCGTGGGGTGGATGGTCGTCCGCGTCTCATCGCACGGCGAAACGGTCGCGCGGGCGTCGTCGCATGGCGAAGCGGTCGTCCGCGCGCCTTCGATGCGTCCCTCCTCTTAGTCGACAAGTGCCCCTGGTGCTGCCGCTATCAAGAATCCTCGTCGTTGCATTATCTCCTTTCACTTGCTCCTCAGTTATACACGCACCACATTCGCATGATCAGCCCCGCCGAGGATAACACCCTCCTTTTCCTCCTCAGCTGTTGCCACATTTGCCTTTGCTGCCGCATTCCCTTGCTGCTGCACTTGGTCCCAATAATTTCTCCCATGTGGATTGGAGTAGCTCTCTGCTGCTCGATGCCCATACTTGTTGCTGAAATGGCAGTTACCTCCAAAGCCCCTTGGCTGTTGTTGTTCAGCTGCACTTATCTTCCCCATATCATTTTCTCCTTCTTTTCCTTCATAGTTTTTGCTCCTCGGGTTCTCATAGCAATGGATTGCCTTGTGCTCCTTTTTTCCACAATAATAGCATGCTCCAAATCTCCTTCGAAACGACGCTGCTGCATTCACCATACCCGGCCGCTCCTGTCCGCCCTCGTATGCCTCTTCTTCCTTCTTTCCTTCAGCTCTCATCACTTCAATTGCTTGGAGCTTGTCCTCCAACTGCGTCAGATTTGTGGGTGGGTGCAGGATCAGCCCCCCCTTCTCCGACTGTCATGACTTAGGCAGCCCATTTCCAATATATTCCATCATCCGCTCTTCAATCTCCGCTTCTCCCATTGCTGCTAGCTCATCATTGTAGCTCTTTTCTCTATTCATGTATTCAATAATCCTCTCCTCCTCCCCCATGCTGTGCAACAAGAGCCGCTTCTTAGAACTGAAGAATTGTTGAATAGAGAGAGAGTACAAGGGTATATACCTAAGAGTGTTGTACCCTTTAAGAGGCGACCCTATACAGTCTATACAAACATGAGTTATACTTATGTTTGACACACCCCCTAGACTGCATAGGGGAATGACCTGAACAAGCAGCTCAGGGCGGCACTACTAGTCCAAACTCTGAGACAAGGGTCTAAAAGACCAGTCAGACGGAGTTGAGATAAGGCAAGAACAAGACCAGGGCGGCACTATTAGTCCAGCCACTGGGAGAGGACACAAGTCCAGTCTGAGTATGCATATAAAGGACAGTACAAAGTCAAGACCCTAGCAAGTGCGAGGCTACAGGAACTAGACCAAGTTGTACGCAGTGCCGCTGATGATCTATAGGCGCAAGCGCCTTCGTAAAGATATCAGCTGTGTTGGCACCTGAGGCCAAGTGTACTACGCGAGCCTGGCGTCGCTGCTGTAGCTCGCGCAGGAGGAAGTATCGCAGCTGAATATGCTTCGCTCTGCCCTCGAGTCGAGGCTCCTGACACAGGAGGATCATGGCCCTGTTGTCAGCGAACAGGACCGGGGCAGAGCTAGGCCGCTCACCTAAGTCAGTGAGCAAGAAGGTCAGCCAGCGGAGCTCCTGTGCCGCCATGGCACCAGCGTAGATCTCAGCCTCACAGCTGGACTGGGCAACAGATGAGGAGCGGGTAGCTCTCCACGAGACGGCACCTGAGCCAAGGCTGAAGCAGTAGCCCTGGGTAGACCTGAGTGTCTCGGCATCGTCTGCCCACGAAGCGTCTGTGTGTCCAGTAAGGACCACTGGCCTACGTCCTCCTAGCACTAACCCCATGCGCGATGTACTAGCAAGATAACGCAAAACCCTTTTAGCGGCAGACCAGTGCTGCGGTCGGTGTCTGCCTGTGGCCACAAAGCGAGCCATGATGCTGAGAGGGTACGCGAGATCTGGGCGAGTGCAAGTCATCAGGTACATGAGGCAACCCACCAGCTCTGCGTAGGGGCCGCTGGGCTCTACCGACTCCTCAGACACTGGAGCGGAGAGTCTGTGGTCTACAGGCAGAGGGGTGGGCTGTGCAGAGGAGAACTGAAGGCTGAACCTCTGAAGGACCTGGCGCACCAAGTGTGACTGAGTCAGGGTGATGGTGCGCGCAGCTCTGTCCCTGGAGATCTGCAAGCCAAGGTAACGGCGCAGTTCTCCAAGGTCAGTGCACATGTGTCTCTTCAGCAGCTCTGCCTTCACGGAGGCTAGTGCGTCCCTGTCTGTTGTGGCAAAGACCAGGTCGTCGACGTAAACAAGGATGTAGAACGGAGTCTGGCCAGCACGAACGAAGAGTGAGGGGTCTGCGGAAGCCGGAAAGAACTGCAGGTCAGCAAGCGTAGCACGGAGAGTGTCGTGCCACTCACGGGGAGCCTGGCGCAGGCCGTAGACAGGGCGCCGCAGGAGCCACTGGGTCCCAAGAGGGAAGGTGCCAGTAAAGCCCTGAGGGCGACGCAAGTAGACCTGCTCGTGTAGGCTGCCCTGAAGGAAGGCAGTGGAGAATTCGAGGGAGTGAAGCTCGTAGTCACGCTGAGCAGCTAGGTGTAACAGAACCCGAAGAGTAGTCATCTTCGGGGTCGGAGCGAAGGTCTGGAAGAAGTCCACCCCCTCACGCTGACTGAAGCCTCTAGCCACGTAGCGCGCCTTGAACACAGACGGCTCTCCAGGAGGGCGCTTCACCTTGAAGAGCAAGCGGCCATCGACTACGTTCACCCCAGGCGGGGGAACTGCGTCGACGAAGGTGCCGGTGGATCTCCAAGATGCCATCTCCTGCTCCATGGCAGCTATCCACTGAGAGGCCCAAGGTCCCGAGGTCGCCTCAGCGTAAGTGCGAGGGGTCGGGATGTCGAAAGCGTCTGGGTCACCCTCAGGGACTAGCAGCATGGAACAGAGATGGGGAGCAGCCTCGGACAGGAAAGCAAGCTCGAACTGGCGGTCCTCCAGGACGTCACTGCCAAGGGCAGGAGCACCCCCGACAGACGGAGGACAGGCAGGGTCAGAGACCAGAGCGGTGGCGTAGTCAAGGCGGCGGGTAGAGGCGAAGTCAGCGACCGCAGCAACAAGAGCGTCAAGGCACGAGACCGGAACAGACAGGTCGGTAACGAGAGAGGCAAGGACCCAAGGATCAAGAGGACGAGCGGCACGGAGGTAGTCAGACAGCGGGGGGGGTGCAACAACAAGGGAGGACGGAGGAGGCGATGGGAGAAGGGGAGGACGAGACGCGTGGGAACGAAGCAACATAGGGTGGGAGCGCAAGACAGGCGAGGTAGGACGAGCACGGGAGGGACGGTGAGACCAGACGTGCGACGGAGGAGTCAGGTCAGGAGACAGGGGAGGGAACACAGGAGGGGAACGAGGAGGAAGACGGGCCGGGGACGAGTCCGGCGGAGGGAACACAGGGCCGTAGACGGGAAGAGGAGGAGACTGTCGGAGAGGAACAGCCGCAGGGTTAGGGGACGGAAGGCCGAGCAGGCGAAGGGCTGACACCGGCGGGGACTGCTGCTGCGGCGGCACAACGGCGACACCGGGACTGCAAGCGGCTCCGCGGCTACCACCAGCACACTCCACACCAGCACCCCCAGAGGATCCACCCCCAGGGCTACCGGGACTAGCACCCCCAGAGTCAACGAACGGGTGCTGCGGCGGCGGCGGCGGCAGCGACAACGACGGCTGCAGCGGCGGCAGAGGCGGTGGAGGAGGGGACTGGGGAGGGGACGCTGGGGGAGGGGCGGCCGGCGAGGACTACGCAGCAGGGCCACCAGAGTCAGAAGACTCCTCAACAGGGTCCACCGACGGAAGGGGGGTGACGTGGGACACACCAGAGGGGGCAGGACGGGGAGGAGGAGGGGGAGGGGCAGGGACTACTGGGGAAGGAGTGACCAGGAACAGGGGGGGGGTAACCGGGGGACCGCGGTGGGGGAAGTGACGGTAGTAGGAGACGGACTCGTCAAAGGTGACGTCGCGAGAGTGAAAGAAGCGGTGAGACGGCGGGTGGTAAAAGTGCCAGTCAGACGCGTCAAGGGGAAAGCCGAGGAAGACGCAGGGAAGAGTGCGGGCAGTGAGCTTGTCCGTGCCGGAGGCACGGACGTGAACAAGGCAGCCCCAGACGTGGAACGCAGACGCGTCATCAGGAGACCCAGTCCAAAGACGGGTCGGCGAAACCTGCGGCTGCTGAGGGTGCGGCCACAGGTTAAGCTGGTGAGAAGCGTAGCGTACAGCGAACGGCCACAGAAAATGGGGTGCACCGGCATGGATCATGGAGGTGCGAGCCACCTCCATGACCAAACCGATGCGTCGCTCAGCGACCCCATTCTGCTGTGGGGAGTCCGGTAGGGTGAACGTCTGGGAGATGCCCTCCGCACGACAAAAGCGACCAAGGACACCTGAGGCAAACTCGCCACCACGGTCGGAGTGAAGACGCAAGACAGGGAGACCGCGGTGGACACGCGCAGAGACAAGCCAGGGGATGAGAGCACCAGGCACGTCGGCCTTGCGCTCCAGGAGAAAGACTGTGGTGTAACGAGTAAAGTTGTCGACAAGCACAAGGAAGTAGCGCTCGCGACGCGGCCCAGGGACGGGGGCGGGGCCCCAGACGTCCAGGTGCAGGGTCTGCAGCGGCGCGGCGGTAGGGGGAAACGAGGAGTGAGGGGCACGGCGAAGCCGACCCTCCACACAAGGCGTGCAAGGTGGGGCTGGGGAGGAGGGAAACGCAGGGAGAGAACCTGGGAGACCAAGGACAAGACCGTGCTGGGACATGTGACGCAGACGCGGGAGCGCAGGGTTACCTAGGCGGTGGTGCCAAAGGAGAGTCGGGTGAGTGAGGGACCGACAGGAGCAGGCAGAACAGCAGGGGGGTCTTGGCAGGGGAGCGTACCGTCAAGGTGTGCGGAACGCGGTTCACCATCCTGCCGCTGGCCAGTGAGTTGACGTCGGAGGTCGGCAAGCCACGCCTCGAACTCCAGAGGCTGGCCTTCAGCGTCGAAGCGAAGCTCCGCCACCATCAGGGGCAGTGCAGGACTGTACAGTGCGGTGCAGTGCAGAGCAGGGCAGTGCAGTGTGGTGAAAGGTGGTGGAGAACCGTACCAGGGAGAGTGCAGATCGGACGGTCGTAGGGCCAGCGAGGAAGGGCCGGAAGTCGACGCGGGGCCGGCCGGGACAAGCGCGGGAGCCGGCTCGGACGGGCGCGGGACCGGCAGGGACGGGCGCGGGGCCGGCTAGAACGGGCGCGGGGCCGGCTGGGACAGGCGCGGGGCCGGCTGGGACGGGCGCGGGGCCAGCTGGGACAGGCGCGGGGCCGGCTGGGACGGGTGCAGGGGCGGCCTGGACGGGCACGAGGGGCCGGCTGGGACGGGCGCGGGGCCGGCTGGGACGATCGCGGGGCCGGCTGGGACGGTCGCGGCGCCGGCGGGGACGGTCGCGGGGCCGGCAGGGACGGTCGCGGGGCCGGCTGGGACGGGCGCGGGGCCGGCTGGGACGGGCGCGGGGCCGGCTGGGACGGTCGCGGGGCCGGCTGGGACGGTCGCGGGGCCGGCTGGGACGGTCGCGGGGCCGGCTGGGACGGTCGCGGGGCTGGCTGGGACGGTCGCGGGGCCGGCTGGGACGGTCGCGGGGCTGGAGCGACGGACTAGGAAGCGCGACGGGCTAGGAAAGGCGCGACGGGCTAGGTAAGGCGCGACGGGCTAGGAGTCGCGCGACAAGGCCAGGAGGCACCAACGGGGGGCCCAGGAGGGGCGTGACGGGTGCTAGTGGGCGCGACGGGCCCAGGGGAGCATGACGGGGCCCAGGGGAGCGTGACGGGGCCCAGGGGGCGCGACGGGGCCCAGGGGAGCGTGACGGGGCCCAGGGGGCGCGACGGGGCCCAGGGGAGCGTGACGGGGCCCAGGGGGCGCGACGGGGCCCAGGGGGGCGTGACGGGGCCCAGGGGGCGGCGTGACGGGGCCCAGGGGGGGCGCAACTGGTCCTAGGTGACGCGACGGGGCCCAGGGGGGCGCGACGGGCCCAGGGGGGGGGGGCGCGACTGGTCCTAGGTGACGCGACGGGGCCTAGGGGGCGCGACGCACGGGGGTAGATCCTAGGGCGGAAGCGTGGGGGGGGCGGTGGGACCTACCTACTGCTGATACCATCTTAGAACTGAAGAATTGTTGAATAGAGAGAGAGTACAAGGGTATATATACCTAAGAGTGTTGTACCCTCTAAGAGGCGACCCTATACAGTCTATACAAACATGAGTTATACTTATGTTTGACACCGCTTCCGTACCGTTGATATATTGGTACCATTCTTTTTCAGGTACACATTCTCTAGATGTGCCCATGCTTTCTTTGCCGAGTTCAGCTCGCATTTAAACGGGTCCAACCTCGCTCCAATGGTATCCGAAACTGAGTGGCAATGATGGAAATATGCTTGCTTACTTCTCCTTCTCAAGTCCGCAATCTCCTCTGGTGTCTCCGTTTCATATGGAGGGAGTCCCTCCCCCATCCCCTTGTCCGGCTCATATTAGCACGAGAGATCAACTTCCTCTGCCCTCCGACTGAATTTCAGGCACCACGTGCTATAACTCCTTCCATTGAAGCGTTGTGCCTCACTTAATCCAATAGTTGGTTTCGCGATCAAATGCTCCTTAGCAAGGGCCTCTAGGAGAGCCTTCACTTGCGGGTCTCCAATGCTCACACTCGATCCCGAACTGACCTCGTCACGACTCATGGTGTAGGCTTGAACTCTCCTTCAACCACCAGACCACACTTAGCGCACTAAGTGTTCTTATACGCAACGAAGCATGCCTATAACGAAGCTCTGACTCCAGCTCTTAGTCGACACGCGCCTCCGGCAAGGCTACTTATCAATCTCCTTGATCTCACGATTCCAACGATACGTTCAGAGTAGCTGAAAGTCGTCAATACGAGATGCAGCAATTTTCTGAATCCAATAATTCGGAATGAGATACAAAGCACAAACTGAAACAACACATATATGCATTTCGTAACACCACGTGTGTTATGAATGAACAAGCAGAGTAGCGCGGAAATGAATAACGAAGTGTTCACTCAATGAATGACGATACAAGGAATGGCAAGCCAAGATATAGGAACACCAGAGCTAGTCTAACCATGCGATGGGAAGGTTCGGGAAGGAGATCGAAGGGTCTCGAAGTGACGAAGCGAGGCCTGGAGAACTCCCGAAGGTCGAACTGGAAGGTCTGGAAAAGCCGAGGCGGTTCTGTCAGGAGGCCTGGAACAGTCCCGAGGCTTCAGGTGTGTTCGAGCGTACGCGATAGCCGTACCGCTCGGTAAGGAATGGAAAATTCCTTACACCACCCCCCCCCTTAGCGAAGGTGATCTATATCAGTCACGTGCTTGCGGTCCAAATAATTCGCAAGTATCGAAGGTGACTGTATCTGGGCCGAAGGCACCCACGTGTCGTCCTCACTGGTACGATTGGTCCATCGTAAAAGCAAGTCAACGTGTCGTCCTTGACCGTCGATACAAATTCGATGACTCAAGATCTTCGAAGGCTCGATGGTTGTCTCGGCTGGTGGCCGTACGTCGGGGACCAATCGCTGTCGGGCGATGTCCGACGTGTCAGGAACGAAGGGTCGCAATAGGCTCACATGGAATTTGTTGTGAATACGCCAATCATCAGGTAGGCGCAACTGGGCGGTCACCGACGTCACCATCTTCACGATCTTGAAGGGGCCACAGAAACGTGGTCGTAATTTCGTCGGTAGTGGTAGTCGTAAATTCTTGGTGTCCAGAAGGACTAGTTGCCCTGTCGTCATCGTAACATCCCGTCGATGTAAATCCGCATACCGTCGGGCAGTTGCGTTCGCTTTGCGAATAAGTTCGACAGCTTTGTCTCGGGCAGTCTGTAATTCTTTGACAAACTGCTGCGATCGCGGTACTTGACTCTCAACGTCGGTACTGTAGGGTCCATCCCGTAATTGAGATAAAACGGGGAGTGATTAGTCGTAGCCGAGGGCGCGTTGTTGTAGGAAAATTCCAACATGGGCAGCACGTCCTCCCATTTTTTCCGGTCGGGGCAGTTTGTCCGAATCAGCTGCTCCATCGTTTGATTTGTCCTTTCCGTCTGGCCGTCCGTTTGAGGATGATACGCGGATGAGAATTGTAGACGCGTGCCATATCGAACCCACGTGTCCTGCCAGAATTTCGACGTGAACTTCGGATCTCGATCGCTAATGATTGCTGCTGGTATCCCGTGTAGGCGAACGACGGTCGAGATGAACACGCGCGCTGTTTCTTCGGCTGTCATGGTTGTACGACATGGTGCGAAGTGCGCCATCTTCGTCAGTCGGTCGACGACAACCAACACCGCGTCGTTTCCGCTAGGTCCGGCCGGTAGTCCCGTAACGAAATCCATCGTTACGTGTTGCCATGGGCGTTGAGGTGGCTCGAGGGGCTGCAACAGTCCTGTAGGTCGCTGGTGTGACGATTTCATGCACTGGCAGATCGGACACGCGGCCACGTAACGCTGCACGTCCGTCACCATATCTGGCCAGTAATAAAATCGCTGCAACGCCTTCAGAGTTTTATCAACCCCGAAATGTCCCGATAAATTCGAATCGTGGACTTCTTGAATTAGCAATTCGCGAAGTAGACGATAACTTGGGACCTAAATTCGATCAGTCCCACTTCGTAAGCAATAGACGCCTTTCCGTGTAGTGATTGGAAGATGACCGTCATTTACAAAGAAGGGGTCAGTCGAATACCCGTGGGTAAATAGTCCACTCAGTAGCGGGTTGCTCTGGGCGACTAGTGCTGCTGCGAGTTGGGCAGATGGTCTGGATAGGGCGTCGGCAATATTGTTGGTGCCCTTTTTATACGTGATCTTGTACGTGAAGTTCGACTCCAGATAGTCCAGCCAGCATATCTGCCGCGGGTTGAGGTTCGGCTGCGCTCTCAGGTACTGTAGGGATTTGTGATCGGTTCGCACCGTCACGTCTGCTCCAGTCAGGTAACACCTCCAGATTTTGAACGTGTGGACGATCGCCAACATCTCCTTGTCGTGTACTGGGTAGTTGCGCTCAGCAGATTGCATTTTCCGAGACTCGTACGCGATTGGTTGAAGCCCGTTGCCGAAATCCTGCATGAGCACTGCTCCGATGGCGATGTCACTTGCGTCGGTGATGACTTCGAAGGGCCGTTCCGGGTCAGCGATGCGGAGTACCGGTGTCGACTTTAAAAGTTTTTTTAATGCCTCGAACGCAGCTTGCTGCTTCTCCCCCCACTCGTAAGAAGTTCCCTTCTGCAGTAGGTCGGTTAGCGGTCCAGTTAACCCTGCCATATTGGGTATAAACCGCCGCACGTAATTCACGAAACCCAAAAATGATTGCAGCTGCTGCAGATTTGTGGGCGGTTTCCACTCCTGAATAGCCCTGAGTTTTTTCGGGTCTATTCGAATTCCTTCCGTGGAGATCACGTGCCCCAGGAACTCCAGTTCTTGTTTTAAAAACTCGCACTTGGAGCCCTTGGTGATGAGTCGATGCTGCTGCAACCTTTGAAAAACCGCTTCCAAATCTTTTAAATGCTGCTCCCGGGTCTTGCTGTAGATCAGGATGTCGTCCAGGTACATTATTACGCATTTGTCGAGTAGATCGCGGAACACCCCATTCATGGTGAGTTGAAACGTCGAGGGGGCGTTCGTTAATCCAAACGGCATCACCGTGTATTCGTAACTCCCGTAGCGAGTACGAAACGCGGTCTTGTGGCAGTCGTCAGCGAACACTCGAATTTGATGGTAACCGCCACGAAGGTCGATCTTCGAAAAGTAACGAGCTCCGCGAAGGTTGTCGATCAGTTCGTCCGTTCGTGGGATTGGGTAGCGCGATTTTATCGTTATCCGATTAAGGGCACGATAATCCATACACATGCGAAGGCCGCCGTCCTTTTTTGGCGTGAACAGGATTGGTGCTGCGAACGGTGAAGTGCTCGGCCGAATGAACCCTTTCGCCAGCAAGTAGTCGGCTGAGTCAGGCGCCATTGCGTGCGTACAGTAGGTTGCGCGCCGGGCTCGAGCTCGATTTTGTGGTCCTGAGGGCGTTCAGGTGGCAGGCCACTTGGCAAATCGTCCGGGAAAATTTCGGGATATTCCCGAATGATGTTCACCAAGTCATCTGGAACCGAAGCGCAGAGTTTGTTGATGTCGGTCGCCTCGTTCTGCTCCATCAATTCGGTTAGATGGACGGCGTACAAATCCGCTCCATTCTTGACCGCTCGCTTGAGGCACACTGCATTGACGAGTGTCGATGTTGTCTCCGCTTCCGGCCACGTGGGTAACTTTCGCCAGCCTTTGTCGCACTTCACTGTGCACTCGCCTGTTGTCCAATCGATCTGCGGGTTGAAACGTCGCAGCCAATCGCGTCCCAATAGCACGTCGTAGCCGTCGAGCGTTGTCGCCAGCATCGGCGTGCTGAAATCAAAATCGTCGCCACACTTCATTCGAACGACAGGTACTTTGTCGCGTATCGCCAGCGGGGTGCCGTCCACCAATCGCGCGTCGATTTCGGGTAGACACCGCTCCAGCGTCAGGTGTAGTCGTCGTGCTGTCTCTCGATTTATCAGGCTGTGACTCGCACCTCCGTCGATGAATATTTTTATTTTTCTCCCGTTGAGTCGTCCTTCCGCCAGTACAGGGTGGTCCACTGGGTCATCCCCCTTATTCAGCCGGGAGCGGTTGATAGCATGTATCGGAACCACTACTCGGTGGGGATGGTGTTTTTCGAGCGAGAAGACAGGGTCAGTAGGGGGCCCGACCGCTACTGACGCTTGGCGTTTCCCGACCTGTCTTCGTCGTTCTTCTTTATCTGCTTCTTTCGGGGGTAATCGTGAGATTGGTGACCTGGCTGGTGGCAGTTGAAACATTGTCCCTTGCGAAAATCGTCCATGTGCTCCTTCGCCACTACGCCGTGAATCGTGGGCCGTGGATTCTGGCCACGAAAACGATTTCCCTCCCGGGAACCCGCTCTCGCATACGTCCGATGCGCGTCGAAGTTGTCTGCGATCCGGACGGCTTCGTGAAACGTCGCCGGCAGTCGCAGTCGGACTTCGCATTTAATGTCCTGCTTCAAGCCCGAAATGAATCGAGCTTTCTTCTCGGAGTCATGCATGTCGGTGATTTGATCGCATAACGCCATGAAGACCGACGCGTAATCCTGGACAGAACTCCACTGGTGCCAGTTGTCCAGCTTCGTGCGCGCGTTGTCCGAGGCGGATATTGACTCGAAACGTTCGCGCAGAGCTGTACCCCACGCCTTCCACGTGCGAATCTTGGTCGATCCAAAAATCGCGGTTGACCCTTGGGCAGCAGACCCAAAGTTTCTGAAAAACCCCTGTGTGTCGCCTGCCGAAAACTCCCCCTCCTGTAGAGTATATCGCCACCAATCTAGCGCAGGTCCTCGCAGTAGTGAGACAGCCAGTCGAATTTTTAAATTGTCAGTAGTGATCCCAGCGGCGTTGAAATAAATTTCCGCCGAAAATAGCCAGCCCGTAACAGTGGTATTATTATCTGTGGGGTTGAACGGGGGCGGCATTGTCGGTTTGATCGTCGCTGTCGTCACGATCGGCATAAATGCCGGCGCGGCTACAGTAGCGGTTGCTTCTGACCGAGCGGCTGCTACTGTCGCTGCTGCTGCTGCTGCTGCTGCTTCGGCTGCTGCTCGTGCTGCCACGTCAGCTGCTGCGGCGGCTTCACTGTCCTTGCGCTCCTGGGACACCTGACGTGCGATTTCGTCCAAAACGGTTTCGACACGTCCGGTGCTGGCGACCTCCTCTTGGGCGGTAGATTTTTTACGCGAATCCTCTCGCGCCTGGCGTAACTCAGCAACTTCCGCACGAAGTCGCTCGTTGTCCTCCAGCACTGTAGCCATGCGTGTGTTCATGGCGTTGAACTGCTCCCGAAGCTCGTTGAACTGAGCTTGGTCCATTTGGCGAATGCTCCGCCGGGGCAGGGGGAAATCCGTAATGTGCCTGTACTCAGGTAAGCGCAAACGCTATCGTAGTTGGGCGAATTAATCAGTCTAATTTGCGAGCAACCGCTTTGCAGCTTACGTGAGGGACTTATCCCCCCCCCCCAAAAAAATCAACTCTCGAAAACGGGTGAGCGAGGAAAGTGGCTCTGATTACCAGGTGTTATGAATGAACAAGCAGAGTAGCGCGGAAATGAATAACGAAGTGTTCACTCAATGAATGACGATACAAGGAATGGCAAGCCAAGATATAGGAACACCAGAGCTAGTCTAACCATGCGATGGGAAGGTTCGGGAAGGAGATCGAAGGGTCTCGAAGTGACGAAGCGAGGCCTGGAGAACTCCCGAAGGTCGAACTGGAAGGTCTGGAAAAGCCGAGGCGGTTCTGTCAGGAGGCCTGGAACAGTCCCGAGGCTTCAGGTGTGTTCGAGCGTACGCGATAGCTGTACCGCTCGGTAAGGAATGGAAAATTCCTTACAACGTGCGTCTCGCTGTAACGCGTGCGCCTCGAGTTACCCCAAGTCGCACTCCACCGAAACCGAACGCGCTCCGCGTTGGTTTGGTACCAAAACCGACACCGAGTTTGGTTCCACTGAACGCGCACCGAATGCACTCCACTTCCAACTTCCAATTCCCCGCACAACACTTCGAGCTGTTGCATTACGCAACCTTTCCAGCAGCCGCGCACTCCTTCCTCCTCATTTCCACCTCTCATCTTCCCCGCTTTCCTCAACCGGATTTCTTCCGAACTTCCACCGCATACCGCTACATCACCGTTCCTCCTCCACACCTAGCGCCGCCATTGCGCCGCCAGATTAGGTTAGGCCCACCTTTGGTTAGGGCAGCACCAAACCATTTCCAACACCCCCATCCTCCAATGCCCCGTAAGCGCATGCACCCACCTGTAGGGGGGGCGGGTACGTCACTCTCTCAGCCGCCGCTGCCGTATGGTAAGTGCGTCTCCCTCTAGTCGCCTCGTGCTCCTTCTAATGATCAGTTGTCATGGAAGAGTAGCAGCAGCGTAGGAAGGTCGCGTTAGCAAAAGACTGACTGTTAGAAAAACTTGTACCCTCAGAAAATAGGTGGACTCGAAAAAGTTTCTCAACCGGCCCTTGAATTGAATCAACAAGCAAACATGTTTCGGTGGTGGGGATCAAACCCACAACACCTTCATCAGTGCATGAGCTGGTAATGAAAAAGAAACCTCCGAGCGAGGGGTCTTAAAAAGACACCCTAGCCTCGAGATCTACACATGGTGCGCACCGGAGGCCCAGCCCAATACGTGGCCCAATCAGAAAGCATCGCCCATTAGCGTTGTCACACGGGCAACGGCCCACTCAACGTGGGCCGTGAACAGAGCCAACAGTGCAGCGTTATCATGACAGCGGTGACAAACATGCGGCACAAGACGAAAGATGTGCGCCGCAACCATTTTTGCCACAAAATTCCAGTCGCGCTCGGAATGGCACTCCGACGAAGAGCAGCGAGCCTTTCGTTGAGCTCGCAAAAGTACACACGCCTCGCTGGGTTTGTTTGTCGCTTGAGCGTCGCCGCATGAAACCGGACGCTGACTTGGCATCGAAATGGAGTCGCGATGTCCTGATGCCAGGGTTCGTTCTCCATATCCGACAGCCAACCCAGGAACAGACTCGAAATCAAATTCCCACAATCCACTCAGCAGTTATTGTTGCGACACGAATGTTCAATTTGTAATATAAGAAATGTTTAGAACACGCCCGTAACATGTGGAACTGAAATGCGACTCCAAACCCTCGCCTCATTTTACTGAGTATAAAAGGGAGCAAACCAAACCAGAAAAACTCACTCAACATCTCACCCGCCAACCACCACTCTGGTGCTACACCAGAGAAACTCACTCTCGCTTGAAAGAGCCGAAACTTAACACAGGGTAACTAAGTGAACAATGGCTCACCAAAATATGCCACTCAAACCTACCCCACAAAACATCAAAATGGTAACCTTCGTGCCCGTGCAAAAGGCCCACATGCCCGTGACGATGCCGTGCGAAACCCACGCGCGTTTTTGTCTACCGGCACCCTGAAAAGTTGTGTTCCTGTGTCAGGCTCAAGGTGTACTCTGGGGAAATCCTACCCGGGCCCACATCTAGATAAGAAGTAAGCCAACAAAGCACTGCGGAAAAAACCTAGGTGCCCCGTCATTCTTCGGGTTTGTCCTCGGGAGCCTTGGAACCTGCAGGTGGTAACCTCGCGCGAACCAAAAGTTGTTGCACGTTACGTGCACACTTCCAAGCAACCAAAATTCTTCCTGTATTAAATCCGCGGATAAAGAGACGACTTTTTAGGCGCCTCAAAAGTCGTCCCTCGTGCTCCTTCTAATAAGTACTTCTCTGTGTGTGCGCGCTGCTGGGCGGCTGTTTGCCGTCTCCTTGGGGGGTTGGGGGGGAACTCCTCGACCCCCGCCTCCCCCCCAATCCCTTGCAGTAACGGCAGGTTGAGGAGCAATGACGGCAGCTGCGGCAGCAGCGGCAGCAGCGGCGTGTGCGGCTGCGAGGGATAGCATTGGGAGAGGGGACGGCGGGGCGGATGGGAGGCGGAGGTGAGGCGGAGTGGAGGAGCTTCGGAGGGATTCGGGGGGATTCAATTGGGACGTCAACTTCACTTTCCAGCTAAGTAACCGTTCCTTCCTAGACTGAGTTACTGAGCCTTGCATGCTTTGAGTACTTTCAGTCTATTAAAATCCCTCCACTGGTTGGGGCCCGGCACACCAGCCACAGAGACCCCCCCCCCCCCACTCCCCACCCCTTCAGGTGAAGCCCTCAGGTTTACCCCCCCTAAAGCCTTACAGCCCCCCCAGGTCCCCCCTACTGCAGGTCCCCCCTACTGCAGATCCCCCCTTCTGCAGGTTCATCCCCTTGGGGTGTGTGGCTTGTGGCTGTGGCTCCACCAGTGGCCCCCTCCCTTCTCCTTCTCCTCTCTGCATCGCTTGCACACCTCAATTCCCGTTTGCCCACCACTCTATCCTGCACTTAACTACCTCCCCTCCCCCCTCCTCGCCTCCCCTCCTTCCTTCCCTCCGTCCTCCCCTCCTTCCTCCCCTCCCCCCCATCCCCCAGCAGGGCCTCTGCTGGCGCGTCTGGCTGTCACGAGACCGGAGGGGACGGGTGGGGAGCAGCAGGGGAGGGGACGGGAAGGGAGAGCAGTCAGACAACCACTCTCAGTGCTGCTTTCCCACCGGGGGTGATCCCAGCTAAGTGTCCCTTCCCCCCTAGGCTGAGCCTATTTCTACTACCAGCATTTATCATTGCTGCTTCAATCTCGTTCTTGCGTCCTTCAATGCTTTCTTTCTCAAAATCTCGCCACTGGTTGGGCCGCGGCTCTCAAGACACCGACACCCCCCCCCCCTCCCCCCTTTCCCCCTCCCCCCTTTCCCCCTCCCCCCTTTCCCCCTCCCCCCTTTCCCCCTCCCCCCTTTCCCCCTCCCCTTATTGCATGGAAAGCCCTCAGGTTCAGCCCCCCTGAAGCCTTACAGCCCCCCCAGGTCCCTCCCCCGGTCCCCCCTACTGCAGGTTCACCCCCTCAGGTTCCCTTGGGGTCTGTAGCATGCGGTTGTGCATCCACCAGTGGCCCCCTCCCTTCTTCCCCTTTCGCCATCTCTTGCGCATCTCCATTCCCATTTGCCGACCACTCTCTCTCCTGGACTTAACTACCGCCGCTCCCCCCTTCCTCACCCTCCCCTCCCTCCTCCGCTTCCCCCCATCCCCCAGCAAGGCCTCTGCTGGTCTGTCTGGCTGCCAGGAGCAGCAGTGGCGGGGAGGGGAGGGGAGGGGAGGGGAGCAGCAGGGGAGGGGATGAGAGCGGGTAGCCGACAGCTGCTCTCAGCGCAGCTTCAACTTCCTTCCAGCTAAGTATCCCTTCCTCCCTATACTGACCTTTGGCTGCTCCTAGCTGTTCTTATTGCTGTTTCGTTATTATCACATGTCCATCTCTTCGATTTCCCTCAAAATGCTGCCACTGGTTGCGGCCAACTCTCAAGCCACAGACCCCTCCCCCCCTTCTGCAGGTAACCCCCCCAGGTTCAGCTCACCTAAAGCCTTACAGCCCCCCAGGTCACCCCTCAGGTTCAGCCTTGGGGTCTGGGGCATGTGGCCGTGCCTCCACCAGTGGCCACCTCCCTTCTTCCACGCCTTTTTGCATTGTTTGCGCATCTCTATTTCTCCCCTTAGCATCTGCTGCCTAACTTTCTGCGTCTCTCCTGGACGGGACCTAAATGCCTCTTCTGTCTCTAGCCCTCCCCTCCCCTCCCCTCCCCTCCCCTTCTCCTTTCCAATCCCAGGGCCTTTGCTGGCAGATCTGCAAGCGCCGGTGGGTGGGGGTAGGGGGAAGGGGGAGCAGAGGGAGCACTTGGTGGTCAGGGGTCCCGCGGGCTTCCGCACAACCCCATGGAAACTCAAGCAAGCAACCAGCTAAGTATGCCATCCCTACTCCCTGCACCCACTTACCCTTGCCTTCCACTGCATGTCTTGCCGCTTTTCCTGTGTCTGCCATTCGTTTCGGCCCTTTGAAACTCCCCCCCCCCGGTATTAGAGGTATACCCCCTCAGGTGTTTCAGGTATACCCTTCAGGTCAGACATGGGCACAAGCCGAGCCACACCTGGCTCGACTCGGCTCAACTCGCGCACGCGAAACCAGGCGAGCCGAAGTTGAGCCGGCTCGAGATGGCTCGATTTCGAGCCAGCCGGCTCGCGGTTTGGGTAAGGGGGGGTTTCGCGACACTCAAATTTCAAATCGATAAACTCCCCCAAGCCCATTTCGTAAACCAAGCCTAATCTTTCTATGTCGCCCTAGGCTATCGCCCTAGTCTTTCGCCCTCAGCCAGAACCATTTAAACTTGCAGCACCTTGTTTTTTTTTTAAACATGTAAGTGCTATTACAATTAGGGTCACCGAGGCCATGGCGCGACACCCCTAGGCGCGCCACCGAGGCCTTGGCTCGTGGTATGCGCACGCTAGGGTTTAGGCATGGGCGTGCGACCGTTTAGGCCAACTCACGCGATGCTGAAGGTTGTAGGGCGCTCAGTAACGCTACATTAGGGCGCGCGACGACATAAGTTAAGCGCACGCATTTGGGAAGGGCGGGGGGCGCGATCTTGCGCATGGCAAAGACCAAGGCAACAGCGGCTAGGCAAGGGGGGCCGGGGAGGGATCGTGTAGCGGGCACAACAAGTGAGGCGGTGGGGGACCAGGGGGGTGCCAGTTCGCGGGAGAATGCGACCGATGGAGGTGGATCCATGCCCCACATGCCTGAGGAGTGGACGAATATCCTCCTCTCTCGGCAGGGGATGGGACGAGGGGGAGGTGGGGGAAGGGCCCAGGGGGAGGGGAGGAGGGCCAAGCGCACACAAGCTCGCCGCAGCAGGGAGAGCGGCGGTGATGAGAGGGATGGGAGCGATTCGGAGGAGCAGGAGAGCGGAAAATCTAGCGGCAGCGAGTATGAGGAGGAGGAAGAGGAGGGGAATGATGAGCACGAGATTGAGGGATTGGAGGAGGAGGAGGAGGAGGAGGAGGAGGAGGAGGAGGAGGAGGAGGAGGAGGAGGAGGAGGAGGAGGAGGAGGAGGGGAGGAGGAGGAGGAGGAGGAGGAGGAGGAGGAGGAGGAGGAGGAGGAGGAGGAGGAGGAGGAGGAGGGAGGAGGAGGAGGAGGAGGAGGAGGAGGGAGGAGGAGGAGGAGGAGGAGGAGGAGGAGGAGGAGGAGGAGGAGGAGGAGGAGGAGGAGGGCAGGCCTGTGGCGAGCTTCAAGCCGTCAGAGGTGCTGACCCTTGTACGGGCTCGCTTTGCTGAGTACAGTAAGCGGCTGCAGCAGGCGGCACAACCACAGGGCGGGGGCAGAGGAGGGGTGGCCTTGGCGGGGGGGGAGGTTGAGGGTGGATATGCTAGTGGTGTACCAGTGCGGGGTGGCTTGAGCCAGTCTCTCAACGCCAAGCTGCTAGCGCGCTCCGCACGACGGGGGTCCACGGTGCGGGACGAGGTGGATCGTTACATTGAGGGGGAGTTGCATGAGGGTTGCCCCCTGGCGTACTGGCGCGAGAGGTCAGATATGCCGGTGTTGCAGGCTATGGCCAGGGATTACCTGGCCATACCAGAAACATCGGCAGCTAGCGAGCGTGTGTTCAGTCAGAGCCGAAATGTGATCACCCGCCATAGGCAGAGGTTGACGGGGGAGAGTGTGCGAGCCACTATGACTCTCAAGTCATGGACTCGCACGCACCCTGGTGTCTCTCTGTTAAAGCCAGGGTGGATCAAAGAGACGGAGAAGCTCGGGGTGGAGGAGCTCTAGGCTGCGTGCTTGCTTGCCGATCGGAGCTTGCTTGCCGATCGTAGCTTGCTTGCCTCTGGTTGCGCTGAGAACATGCCGTTGGCTAAGGGGCACTCTTTTAACTTCCATGCTACTACATTAAATAAATTATTGTAACACTGGATTCGGTAGACTTAGTTGTGGATAGAAACAGGGGATACCCGTTTCTGCCCACCTAGACTTGTAGTGGCGCCCCAAACAGAGCAGCACTTGTTCACAATCACAATCTGGTAGGTCCCCTGGACTAGCCACCCCAAAAACAGTGGCCCTTCTTGAGAGGTTACACAAGGCCCCTTAACGAGCCGAGCCGAGCCAGAGATCCTGAGGACCCGGCTCGAGGCGAGCCGGCTCGGCTCGACCCCAAACGAGCCGAGCCGAGCCAGGCTCGGCTCATGCCCATGTCTACTTCAGGTCAAGCCAAGCCCCCCCTTGGGTCTGTGGCTTCTTGCTGAGACTCTACCAGTGGCGCCCTCCCGTGGTCCTCTCCCTTGCGCATCGCTTGCCCATCTCTCATCTCCCTTCCACCCCCTCCTCCACCTAACTACCTCTCTCTTCCTCCACCCCCCTTCCCCCCCCCGCCCCTCTCCCCTCCCCTCCCCCTCCTCCCCCCTCCCCCACCCCCTTCCCCAAACCAGGCCTCTGCTGGCGGAACTGCAAGCGCCTGTGCAGTGGGTGCTGTGACTGCAGGGGGAGGGGAGGCGAGGGGAGGGGAGGGGCGTGAAGTGGGTGCTGTGAAGCGCTTGAGTGGGGGGAAGCAGAGAGGGCTGGGGCTGGGGGTGCCAGGTGGGAGCACACACACGAGCAGTCACCGCAGCTAAGTACCCACTCCACGCTCCTCCTCCTTTCGCCTTTCGACTGCTTTCACTCGCTTGTTTCTGGCTTTTTTAAGCACACTGTCTTCGAATTTTTTCACTTCGCCCACACTTGCATCCACACCTCGTCAGTCCATCCATGCTTCATGCCTCCTTTCTGAAAAGCAATACTCTTGCAGCAGCCCAGGTCACATGGTGCAGACCCCCTTTCCCAGGTTCCCCCCCCCTCTAAGGTTAAGCCTATATTTATACTATAAAGACTTACTACTTACCCAACCCCCCCCACACCCACACCCCCAAACCCCCCCCCCCCCCCCCCCCCCCCATGGGTCTGCACCGTGTGGCTAGTGCTGCTCCAGTGTTCCTATCACCTGCCACCCCACCCCACCCCACCCCACCCATGCACACCTCTCACGCTTCTACCCCTAGCCGCCTACTCACAGCTCCACAGTTTTCCCCCTGCTGGTTGAGGGGAGGGGCGTGGGGGTCAACACCGCCACTCCCCCACATCCCTCCCCTTGTGGCCGTGCAGGTCCCTCTGGTGGGTCGAAAGGGAGAAAGGGGCAGCACTCTATTCCACTCAGCAGCAAGGGAGAGTATTGGGGGTATCGGGGTTGGGCTGGCCACTCAAGGTGAGCACTTCATCAGTTTTTCTGCATTTTTTTAGCTCTGTTCATATGCCCTCTGTCTCACCTCTACCCCTCCTCTTTGCCTGTGCAGGTGCCTCTGGTGGGTGGGGAAGGGGGGGGATGGGGGGCCAGCATTCTGCTCGGCTGCAAGGGAGAGCATCGGGGTTGGGTTGGCAACTCAAGGTGAGGGCTTCATTAGAATTTTTTCATTTTTCTAGGGCTGTTCCTTTTGCAGAGGAGATGGGCGAGGGGGGGGGGAGGTGGGCGACAGCACTCCACTCGGCTGTAATGGGAGAGAATCGGGATTCGGTCGGCTTGAGAAGGTGAGCACCTCACTAGTTTTTCTGTATTTTTTTCTAGCACTGTTCCTTTTGCCCACTGTGACTCACCTCTACTCCTCCTCTCTGCCTGTGCAGGTGCCTCTGGTGGGGTGGGGGGGAGGGGGGGGGGGGGGGGGGGGCAGCACTCTACTCGGCTGTAATGGGAGGCTGGGGCTGGGGTCGCCAACTGGGAGCACACAAGCAGCCACAGCAGTTGAGTACACACTCCACACATGCTCTCTCTCCCTCGCGTTTTGACCGCTTTCCCTCGCTTACTTTGACTTTGTGGTGCCACACTCTCACATGCTCTCACATGCTCTCACATGCTCTCACATGCTGTCACATGCTCTCGCATGCTGTCACATGCTCTCACATGCTCTCACATGCTCTCACATGCTGTCACATGCTCTCGCATGCTCTCACATGCTCTCACATGCTCTCACATGCTCTCACATGCTCTCACATGCTCTCCCATGCTCTCGCATGCTCTCACATTCTCTCACATGCTCTCACATGCTCTCACATGCTCTCCCATGCTCTCGCATGCTCTCACATCCTCTCACATGCTGTCACATGCTCTCGCATGCTCTCACATGCTGTCACATGCTCTCGCATGCTCTCACATGCTCTCACATGCTCTCACATGCTCTCGCATGCTCTCAAAGCACCTCACCAGTCCATCCATGCTGCATGCCCCCCCACATAAAAGCGAACCACTTGCAGCAGCCTAGGTCACATGGTGCAGACCCCCTATTCCAGGTGCCCCCCCCCCCTAAGGTTCAGCCTACCTATAGACTAATATGACTTACGTTCACCTCCCCCCCCCCCCCCCCTTGCCTGTTGAGGGGAGGGCCGTGGGGGTCAACACCGCCACTCCCCCGGACCCCTCCCCTTGTGGCCGTGCAGGTGCCTCTGGTGGGCGGGGGGGGACATAACACTACTGGTGTGGGCAGCACTCCACAGACTCGGCTGCAAGGGAGAGTATCGGGGTTGGGCTGGCCACTCAAGGTAAGCCCCGTGTCACCAACCCCCCTTGCTGCTGCAGCCTCCGTGCTTTCAGTCTCATCCTTCACTCTTTCAAGCTCATCTTGCATGCTTGGCTCTCTGTTTCGCTGTCATTCTGGTCCTCTGTTGAAAGTCCTGCACTAACTATCTGTCTGCCTCCCCTTTCTGCCTGCCCTTAACATGTGACTTGGCATCATTTGAAGACTGCAGCAGTAGCAGCAGCAGAAGCAGCAGACGCAGCAGCAGCAGCAGCAGCCGAAGCAGCAGTACCTGTTGGGGGGTGGGCGGTTAGAGGTCAGGCTAGGATTAGGAGTGAGTGAGCGAGGTATGGTATCAGGTGCAGGTATGGTCGCCTCACCCCCTCTGCTTCCTTCCTTCCTACAGCATGTGGATCTGGAGCCTTGAACCAAGGCCAGGAGCTTGGGTCAAGGGCAGGAGAATGGAGCCCACCTCCTCTTACCTCCTCTCCTCTCCCCCTTTCCCCTTTCCCCAGCAGCATCACGCCTTGAGGAAAGGAAGGTGCGTTCCCCACTCTCACCGCACTCACCCCCCTCCCTTCCCCCACCCCTCAACCCCCCCTCCCACCCCATTCATCCCCCCACCCCCCCGCCTCCCCCTCCCTCCCTTTCCCCTCCCCCCAGCAGCACCACGCCTTGAGGAAAGGAAGGTGCAGTCCCCACCCTCAACCCCCCTCCCCCCCCCTCCTCAGCAGGTTGCAGCAGCATGGTGCTCCATTCGGCTATGGTAGGTGGAGGTAAGGGGAAGGCGGTTGGTGGGGGGGGGGTTGGGGAGGGGCGAAGGGGGAAGCATAGGAACAAGCATGCAGCTCACTTCCTTAGGGGCAGCACCCTCTGTGGTTCCTGCCTTGTTGTCCGGTGTGGTCAGTGGAAAGTGTGTGGCACGGCAGTCGTTCTTCAAGTACCAACACTGGCGTATCGTATAATGGAACCGGTCAGAGCCGTGCGCGCCGGCTCTGGTTGGGAGTCCCCTCCTACGACGCTTTCGTCACGGGATTTGAGTCTTGGGCCGCCCGTGCATTTTCCACTGCCACACTTTGACCACAAGGCATAGCCATGGGGGGTGCTGTTTCCGAAGGGGAGTGCGTTGCATGCTGCTCCTAGTGCTGGGAGGGAGGGGGGAGGTGGGGAGGGTGGTAACCTTGGAGGGGGTGGTGGTGAAAAGGGGCCTGGCACTCTCTTGGTGAGTTGATTGATCGGCAAAGGAGGGTGCCTTCAACCAACCATCACTCTTAGTTGAGTGAGAGGGAGGGGAGAGCAGGGGGCTGATACCAGAAGTGTAAGTCAAGCGAGGGGCAAAGGAGGGCGCCTTCAACCAACCTTCACTGTAAGTCGAGTGAGAGGTAGGGGAGGGGCAAAGGAGGGCGCCTTCAACCAACCATCACTGTAAGTCGAGTGAGACGGAGGGGAGGGGCAAAGGAGGGCACCGTCAACCAACCATCACTGTAAGTCGAGTGAGAGGGAGGGGAGGGGCAAAGGAGGGCGCCTTCAACCAACCTTCACTGTAAGTCGAGTGAGAGGGAGGGGAGGGGCAAAGGAGGGCGCCTTCAACCAACCATCACTGTAACTCGAGTGAGACGGAGGGGAGGGGCAAAGGAGGGCGCCTTCAACCAACCATCACTGTAAGTCGAGTGAGAGGGAGGGGAGGGGCAAAGGAGGGCGCCTTCAACCAACCATCACTGTAAGTTGAGTGAGAGGGAGGGGAGGGGCAAGGGAGGGCGCCTTCGTGAGTGGGTGGAAGAGAACGGAGGCTGAAACCCATAAGGTGAGCGAGTGGAAAGGGCTGAAGCCACTAAGGTGGGTGAGTGGAAGAGAAGGGTTGAGCCAAGAGCTCCACATGATGGGCAGCAAGTGATGATGCCCCGCTTGTTGCCTGATGCCCCACGTGTTGCCAGATGCCCTGTCATTTTGGCTCTTTGGTTCAACCCTTTCCGAATTGTTGAGAGGGGAGCGGAAACCCCCGGGGTAAGGTGAGCAAGAGGGAGAGAAGAATGGGGTCCTGAAACCCCAGGGTAAGGTGAGTGAGCAAGGGAGGATAAATGGTAAGTGAATGGAGGGGGGGGCAATGGAGGGGCGCTGCAGCAACCACGAGGGTAAGTTTGCTGAGGGGCGGAACTGGGCCTGCAACCACCACTGTTAGAGAGAGAGGAGAGGGGGCCTGAAACCCCTGGGGTAAGTTGGGGGAGTAAGCGAGAGGAGACAGAGGGGGCCTGCAACCCCTGGGGGAGAGAGGGGGCCTGAAGCCCCAGGGGGAGAGAGGGGGCCTGAGACCCTTGAAGAGAGATGGGGTCTGAAACCCTTGGGGAGAGATGGGGCCTGCAACCCCTTGGGGAGAGATGGTGGGGCTTGAAACCCCTGGGGAGAGATGGGGCTGGCAACCCCTTGGGGAGAGATGGGGCTTGAAATCCCTGGGGAGAGTGGGGGCCTGAAACCCTTGGGGACAGAAGAGGCCTGAAACCCTTGGGGAGAGATGGGGCCTGAAACCCTTGGGGAGAGATGGGGCCTGAAAACCTTGGGGAGAAATGGGTCATGCAATCCCTTGGGGAGAGATGGGGCTTGAAACCCCTGGGGGGAAGAGAGATCTGGCTGTGCACAGGGGCGGGGCAGCAAATGATGATGCTGCATGGAGTGCCTGACGCTCCCCGGCCCCTGTGCTAGTCCAGTGATGCGCACCTTCTGAGGTTCCAAGGTTAACATGAGTGAGGGGTAGTAAGGGGTAGTGAGGGGCAGTGAGGGGTTGGTGAAGAGTCCAGGTTATGGTGGGAGAAAGGCAGCCGAGGGGCAGGGGAACCTCCCCTTCTCTTCTTTGCCTGGCCTTACCGGGGGGGTTTCAACTCCCCTCTCAATCGCCTTACCCTGGGAGTTTCAGACCCCATGCTCCAGAGTGAGGCAAGGGAGGGGATATCTCGACCTCGGGGGGAGCTACTCAGCACAAGGTGAGGCAAGGGAGGGGATAGCTCGGCCTCGGGGGGAGCTACTCAGCACAAGGTGAGGCAAGGGAGGGGATAGCTCGGCCTCGGGGGGAGCTACTCAGCACAAGGTGAGGCAAGGGAGGGGATAGCTCGGCCTCGGGGGGAGCTACTCAGCACAAGGTGAGGCAAGGGAGGGGATAGCTCGGCCTCGGGGGGAGCTGCTCAGCACAAGGTGAGGCAAGGGAGGGGATAGCTTGGCCTCAGGGGGAGCTACTCAGCACAAGGTGAGGCAAGGAAGGGGATTTTTCACACTCCAAGTGACAAGGTGAAGGGGGGCGGGGAATTAAAGACCCCAACTTCCAAGGTGAGGGGAGGGGGGAGGGGGAAGAAGAATTAAGACCTGGACTTACACGGTGAGGCAAGGAAGGAGGGGGGGATTTAAGACTCCAAGTTACAAGGTGAGGCAGGGGGGGGGGGGGGGGGGGGGGAGAGAGATTTAAGGCCCCGACTTACCAGGTGAGGCAGGGGGGGTGGGGGAGGGGGGGGGTTTAAGACTCCAAGTTACAGGGTGAGGCAGGGGGGGGGGGGGGGATTTAAGACCCCGACTTACAAGGTGAAGCATGGGGGGGGGGGAGATTTTAGACCCCAACTTACAAGGTGAGGCAGGGCTGAGGGAGGGGGTAACACCCCAGGTTACAAGGTGAGGCAAGGTAGGGGTTTCTAGCCCCCAAGTAACAAGGTGAGGCAAGGGAGGGGGTTTCAGACCCCAAGTAATAAGGTGAGGCAAGGGAGGTGGTTTCAGATTCCAAGTAAAAAGGTGAGGCAAGGGAGGGGGTTCAGACCCCAAGTAACAAGGTGAGGCGACGGAGGGGGTTTCGGACTCCAAGTTACAAGGTGAGGCAAGGGAGGGGGTTTCAGATCCCCAGTTACATGATGAGGCATGGGAAGGGGTTTCAAACCCCAAGTTGCAAGGTGAGGCATGGGAGGGGGTTTCAGACCCCCAGTTACATGGTGAGGCATGAAAAGGGTTTTCAAACCCCAAGTTGCAAGGTGAGGCATGGGAGGGGGTTTCAGACCCCATGTTACATGGTGAGGCATGGGAAGGGGTTTCAAACCCCAAGTTGCAAGGTGAGGCATGGGAGGGGGTTTCAGACCCCATGTTACATGGTGAGGCAAGGGAGGGGCCTTCACATCCCAAGCAACAAGGCAAGACAACGGAGACCCGGTTTCACGGCAACCCTGAGAGCCGGTTCGCTGGCAATTCTGAGAGTCGGTTCCCTGGCAATTCTGAGAGTCGGTTTGCTGGCAATTCTGAGAGTCAGTTCGCTGGCAATTCTGAGAGTCGGTTCGATGGCAATTCCGAGGGCAGATTCCTACGCAGTACGATCTATTAAAAGTAGGGTCACATACCCCGTTAGAGTCAGTTCGGCTCCCTGGCATTTCTGAGAGTCGGTTCCATGGCCATTTTTATGGAAGAGGCCCCACCCAACCCAACCCAACCCAAGCCAGAGGTGGATATTGCCTGTCCCAGTCCATCAGATCAGAGCTTTCCAGGCACAAGTCATCTGGTACATGTCTCTCGCCAGCAAATGGCAAGATTCGACTAACCCTTGCCGCTTCACAATCTGCCTCCTTAAGGATTGAACATTCATGGCATGGTAGTTTTTTTTCAGGTCTTTGAAGAGATGTGTAGTGTCGGAAACAAATAGAGAGGCAGCGGTGTGGACCCTGTAGCATTTTCATTCGAATTGCATATTGTAGTAATTTGTTATCCTGTGAGCCTATGAGTTCCCATGCAGTAATCTGTTTATACCCTGGCCCATTTCCTTGAAGCTCCATTTGGTGTACTTGCCCATGGTGTGGTAGTCCATAGAGCTCTCCAATGTGACTGGGAGATGATATGGTAATCGTGCACTGTACCCGCAATGGCCTTGTACCGAAATGCTTCGGTTCTTTCCAGGTTCCGCTGTTTGGTGGTTCCAGGAGGCCGCTTTCAGGCAGTTACCGAGGCGGTGTTTCTTTCAGGTGGTACTGTATACTAGCCTGCGCAGCAGGTTGGCTGCTGAACTGTTGGCTCATCAGTCAGTGGCGCGACAGTTTTCGCCTTCGCGAAATCTCCTCATTTCGTTCTCAGCTGTTGTGGCTTCGATGACTGGTTGGAGCTGTGACGACCGAAGTTCGCGATGAACATTGGTTCAACAACTGTTCGCAACCCTTTCTCCTACCCCCAAGTCACGGTTACGAAAGCAGAGATGCGACGCCACGCACACCGCCAGTCTGCAGCACCACCACGCAGAAACCCATGTGGCAGTGTGGCAAACCAAGCCAGCCAATCGCCTTGACTACGAGCCGAGCCTCGATGTCCCCACAACCGAAGACCCGACATGTCCGGTTCGTTCGCTCCCATACCATCTCACCGGTTCCCAAGCCTCAGCCAAATCTAAGTACAGTTTCCCAACCATACCACATCCACCAACCAACCTAACACTCTCACAGTATCCAAGACCAAACTTGTGATGGTGTCCGAACCTGGTAAGACGACCTTAGACCATTCCCCTAGCACCAGTGTCTTAGAGTCAGCAATGTCTCTAGTTTAGTTTCTACCACCTATGTCATGACAGGATTCTCGCTGTTTAAAGCTTGATCCAACAAGGCGCTTCGTTACTTTCTCTCGAGTTATTTCGCGTTGTAAGCTTCACCGCCTGCTGAAGCTGCTGATGCTTCTGTCGTTGTCCGGTGTTGTTGGTTGTGGCGAATGCCAGTGACGTTGGAGGTTCTTCCTGTGGCTTCCATTCCATTATGACTTAGTCCATAAGCCCCTACTATTCTTCACGCTTTGAGCTACCATCCATTACTCAACCAGAGCGATCAGACCGCTAGACATTTGCCGACGAAGTTCCATTGTCGCACCATTCTGATAAGTAGATCACGCAGATTATCCTCATTCGTGTAGATCGGTTACTTACATCGGTTTTCTCCCTAAAATGTCTGATCAACCCCATTGCTGACTCAGACCATGTGATCTGATATTCGCCTGCCTGCAACCACCGACCACAAGGAAATCCCAGTTTTTTTTCCAAATTCAAAGCCTCGATCAAGACCCACTAACCTTCATTCCCCGCTGCGGAGCGGGACGTAAGACACAGCTTACGTCTCACCGCTCGTAGCTGCTAAAAAAAGGGCGTTGCTCCTCACGCTGTTGTCGACCATGGACGACAAGAAGAGCAGAAAGCGCGGCCCTCGCCATCGCCGAGGCGTGCTGATCCTCGTGCTGCTGCTCGTCGGCATCGCTGCGTTCCTGGGCTTCGCGTTCAGCTCCTCGACGAAGTACACCAGCCGAAATGGCATCCAACAATCCGACGGGTATGAAATGGCGTCCAGCTCCGACAATACTCAGCAACGACATCACCAGATTGCGCTGACATACATCCTTCTTCGTAGAAACCTGATGAGTTGAACGCCTTTTTTCATTCTAATCTCGTTAAGATCTCCTTAATCTAGTCTGATTCCTCTTTTCCGTCCTCTTTTCCGTGCGGTGGTGTTGTCCTTTGTCCCTGCAGCGTTATCGGCCAAGCGTCAGGTATGTAGTTGTCATTCTTTATCCTGACTTCTCCGTATTTCTCCAGAGTTGAGAAATGGAAAGCTTTTTGAAGCGCGCGTTGGAAAATAGTACCGCCTGATCCGCGTTACGTTCCGCGCATGAGAGTGGATAGTATGTGCCGCGCGGGCTAGAAGATCGTCGAGAACTGATCGTTTGCCCATTTGCAAAAGCAACTGCCGAACCGTTGGCGACTATGATTACTTGAGATTATGGCTTTCCTGATCCGTCCGCCTTACGGTCAGGCTCCTTATGGTGGTCCTGTTCGTCACCGTTCTCGCCTCTAGAATGGCGAACTTTTGCGAACCTAGTTCAGACCGAAGCATTATCGACGGAAGATGGTTTTGAACGTCCACGTCATGTAGGATTTCGACTAATGTGGCGTATGTGTCCTGCTACTGTCGTTGTGACACGAGCAATAGATCCGGGCCAGGGAATTTGGAGCAGGTAGTGAAGGTGCCAGGCGCGGATCCAACACGAGCAAAGCGCACGTCTATTAACCGACAATTTCGTCCATTCCTGATCCTCGCTCTCCTTTTTTTTTTTTTTTTTTTTTTTTTTTTTTTTTTTACATCAATTTTGGACGATTCCGTGCGGTTTCCCTCCTTTTCGCTCCTCCGCGTGCGCAGAGGGGGGAAGCGGATGGAGTCTGCTGGGGCAGGGGATGCTCGAGGCGGTGGGGAAGGTGCTGAGCTTCGAGGAGCGGCAGAAGGTGTCGGAGGATCTCAAGGAGTCGGGCGACGACGACCACGAGGTGCGTTCTCAGCGGTTTTCGTGGTGTAGTTTAAGAAACACCTGAGACACTTGGTCTAGTTCGAGAAACACCTGATGCGGTGGGGAAGTGATCAGCTTCGAGGAGCGGCAGAAGGCGTCGGAGGACCTCAAGGAGTCGGGCGACGACGACCACGAGGTGCGTTCTCAGCGGTTTTCGTGGTGTAGTTTAAGAAACACCTGAGACACTTGGTCTAGTTCGAGAAACACCTGATGCTGTGGGGAAGTGATCAGCTTCGAGGAGCGGCAGAAGGCGTCGGAGGACCTCAAGGAGTCGGGCGACGACGACCACGAGGTGCGTTCTCAGCGGTTTTCGTGGTGTAGTTTAAGAAACACCTGAGACACTTGGTCTAGTTCGAGAAACACCTGATGCTGTGGGGAAGTGACCAGCTTCGAGGAGCGGCAGAAGGTGTCGGAGGACCTCAAGGAGTCGGGGGATGACGACCACGAGGTGGGTCCCGACGCCCTAAACCCTGTTGAAACGCGAGGGGAGCGTGGTTCCTTGCATTTCGTTGAGTATTGTGCGAGATATGGTGCGATGAACTGGGAAGAAAAGAAAGTTATATTATATGAGGGAAGGATCTGCCTGCCCTTTATCCAGAGGGAACATTGTGATGCGAACTTTCCTGCTAGCAATCTCTCTCACCAACCCTTTCCTCGTGCAAAATTACTCCTTCCTACCTTTCTCTCCCCTGATCTCCTTCCTTCCTTTTTCTCCCTTTTCCTCTCTTCATGGCTCGTTCAGACTGAGGCAACTGTTTCTCTTTAGCGAATTCTGCATGCACCCCTTGATTTCCCTCATCCTCGTTCCATTTCCTCCCAAATTGCCCGAGAATATCCTAGCAACCCTAAAACTGCAGCAGCGCAGCAGCCACAGCTGATGTTGGCAATTTCTAGAATGTCATATCAATTGTTGGTATCCAATTGTTCCAATTGTCCCTCCCTCTCCCCCCTCCCTCCCCCCCCCTCTTCCTTCCCCCTCCTTTTCCCTCTACCTTCCCTCCCTTCTTCTCACCCAGGCGGAGGCAGTCCCAGCGTCAGCCCCTCCAGGGGGCGGGCGGGCCACAGGCAACATGGCAGCAGCAGCAGCCGCCGCAGAACAAGATCAACTTACACCCTGGCATTCGCCGGTCCTTTTTCCCCTCTATTCCCTGTCGCTCCTCCCCTCGTCCCTCCTCCCCGTCCTCTCACCCAGGCCGAGGCAGTCCCAGCATCAGCCCCTCCAGGGGGCGGACGGGCCACAGGCGACATGGCAGCAGCAGCGGCAGCAGCAGCGCTCAAACCCCGCGGGGGCGCCTCCAGCAGCAGCAGCGCAGCGGCCGCCGTGGATGACAACCCCCTGAGGAACAAGACTATGGTGGAGCTGAGCGCGCTCGCAGTGGGTGTGACTGTGGAGCGCGTGCCTCTATCGGGGTTCATGGGCGTGGATGGACGGCTGGGGATCACGGACGGGACGTGCCATGCGACGTCTGGCGAGAGGGATTGTTTGCCCCATGGCATCTGCATCGATGGCAAATGCCACTGCACGCTCCCGTGAGTAGACTGACTCGTTGCTGCTCGCTTGTCTTGGGATCCTGTGGAGGGCGGCTGGGGATTGGGGATGGGCGGCTGGTTATTGGGGATGGGCGGCTGGGGATTGGGGACGGGCGGCTGGGGATTGGGGATGGGCGGCTGGGGATTGGGGATGGGCGGCTGGGGATTGGGGATGGGCGGCTGGGGATTGGGGATGGGCGGCTGGGGATCACGGATGGGCGGCTGGGGATTGGGGATGGGCGGCTGGGGATTGGGGATGGGCGGCTGGGGACTGGGGATGGGCAGCTGGGGATTGGGGATGGGCGGCTGGGGATCACGGTCTGGACGTGCCATGCGACGTCTGGAGAGAGGGACTGTTTGCCCCATGGCATCTGCATCGATGGCAAATGCCACTGCACGCTCCCGTGAGTATATTGCAAATGCGTCAAAGTAGATGTGGAAAGTGCTACCTTCACGTATGACAGCCGCTTTGTGCTCAGCGTCATTCCCATCCAAACACCCCCTTCCCCCCAACCCCTCCCTCCTCTCCTTCCCCCCTTTCCGTGTGCACCTTTTCCCCTCTCCGCACTGGTATCAAGGCGACTACTGCCGTTCTGCCAGGCGTCCTTTTGTCCGCAATAAATCCACCTATGACGGCCGCTTTGTGCTCAGCGTGTCCCACCCTTCTCCTCCCCCCCTCTCCCCTACTTCGTACCCTTTATTCGTTACTGCAGCTACCAGGGCGACTATTGCCGCTCTGCCCGGCGTCCCTTCGTCCGCAAGAAATCCACCTATGACGGCCGCTTCGTGCTCAGCGTGCGGCACGTGCGCAAGGCGCACGGAGTCAAGTACCCCCTCACGCCCTCCCCTGGGTCGTACGCTGCGTCCAACGCTGCTGCTGCGGGGGGCGCGGAGGCAGGCGCGGAGGAGGAGAAGGAGAAGGAGGGCGAAGGGGCGGCGTTCTTTGAGGCGCCGTTTTTCACTGCGGGGAAGGTCAACCGCGTGGTCTGGGGCAACCTGCAGAAGGTAGGGGGGGGGTTGTGTTGGGTACATCAAGATTCAACGGTGTAGGGTAGGGAGAGGTCGAGAGGGCGCGGCGTTCTTTGAGGCGCCGTTTTTCACCGAGGGGAAGGTCAACCGCGTGGTGTGGGGCAACCTGCAGAAGGTGAGAGACTCGTTTTAGGCGCACAGGGTCAAGTACCCCCTCACGCGCTCCCCTGGGTCGTACGCCGCGTCCCAACGCTGCTGCTGCGGGTGGGGCGGAGACAGGCGCGGAAGAGGAGAAGGAGAAGGAGGGCGAAGGGGCGGCGTTCTTTGAGGCGCCGTTTTTCACCGTGGGGAAGGTCAACCGTGTGGTGTGGGGCAACCTGCAGAAGGTAGGGGGGTTGTGTTTGGTACTGTGACACCTTCTAGGGAGGAGAACGAGAAGGAGGGCGAGGGTGCGGCGTTCTTTGAGGCGCCGTTCTTCACCGCAGGGAAGGTCAACCGCGTGGTGTGGGGCAACCTGCAGAAGGTGAGGATATAAAAGAAAAGCTGCCTTAGTGTCTGTCAGCATTACAAGCCGCTTCATTCTGACGCAGGTCACCTGCAGGCTGCTGCGGCATCAGCCTCTCCTATCTCCCTCCTTGCACACGTCGGGGTTCTCCTTAAACCCTCATCTACCACCACCCCCCCCCCCCCCCTCTCTCCCCCCCCCCGATTTTCACCCCTTCCCCCACAGGGCAAGCTGATGGAGCTGGAGTCGATGGTATCTCAGGCTTTACTGGAGCACCCGCCAGGCAGCGACCTGCTGCAGAACGCTCTCTTCAACTCCAACCTGCTTCTCAATCCCTCTCTGTACCCTCTGTCACGCTCTGCTGCCCGTCCTTGCTCCCCTGTCTCTCCGCCACAGGGCAAGCTGATGGAGCTGGAGCCGATGGTGTCTCAGGCTTTACTGGAGCACCTGCCAGGCAGCGACCTGCTGCAGAACGCGCTGTTCAACTCGTGTGCCATCGTGGGCAACTCGGGCTTTAACCTGCTCTTCAGGGACGGGCACCTCATCGACAACCATGACGCCGTCTTCCGACTCTTCGAGTGAGTGCAGTGGCAGGACTGCTGAGTTTAGAGTGTCTTGAGTGAGTGCAACTTGCAAGGCAACTCGGGCTTTAACCTGCTCTTCAGGGACGGGCACCTCATCGACAACCATGACGCCGTCTTCCGACTCTTCGAGTGAGTGCAGTGGAAGGACGGCTGAGTTTAGAGTGTCTTGAGTGAGTGCAACTCGCAAGGCAACTCGGGCTTTAACCAGCTCTTCAGGGACGGGCACCTCATCAACAACCATGACGCTGTCTTTCAGCTGATCGAGTGAGTGGAATGACCCTCTCTTATAAGGTGCTTTTGCCCCATTTGAGGCAGGGAGTGGACTAGGAGTTAAACTCACAAGGCAACTCGGGCTTTAACCTGCTCTTAAGGGACGGCCACCTTATTGACAGTCACGATACCGTCGGACGACTCTTCCGACTGTTCGAGTGTGTGCAGTGCAGTATGTTCATCTCTCTCACTCGTCGTGTGACTCGGTCTCCCATTGGAGTGAGTGCAAGGACGTAGGATTAGCAGTGGTGAGGTGAGGGAGCAGCAGCAGTAGCAGTAAATTCGCTGCTTTTTCCTCACTGTTACTTGGCGGCTCCTCCGGTCCATCCCTTGCTTCCCATCTTCTCCCCAGTGGCCCGACTGTGGCTTGCAGCGGCGAGGGCGCGGCAGCAGTGGCGGTGGATTTCACAGCGTTTGTGGGGCGAAGGTCTACAATGAGAGCGGTGGACGAGGAAAACACAGTGGTCTTATCATCCCGTCTGCTCTCCTCCCTCTCTCTCCCCTGTGCCTCCCTTGCTTTCGCCAGTGGCCCCACTGTGGCTCGCAGTGGAGAGGGCGCGGCAGCAGTAGCAGTCGATTTCACGGCGTTTGTGGGGCGAAGGTCTACAATGAGGGTGGTGGATGAGGATACAGTGGGATTCAGCGAGGGAGGGGAAATTACCCTCATGAATGTTGCCTCCAAGAAGGGCTTTTACGGGCATTTCCAGGTACGATCTGCAAGGTCATGAAATATATTCTGAATTTTGGTGCAAAAACCTGGGTAACAAGTCCTCAACACTGAGCCAGTGGAGGATTAAAACTAAGCTTAATATGCCGGTAGTGTACCATTCAAGCCAGAACTGAAGCTCAAAAACTCCAAAACTCAAGCGGCCAGCCAGGCTCCCTAGTCATTCACGTTCTTTCGGCTTACAGCCTGGCCTGTTTTGTTTGCTCCCTGGGTCTCCGCATCTCTCACGCCTAGCCGTGTGGCTTTCTGGTGGCACGGCACCCCAGGCCGATCCTTCCCTCTAGCAGCTCCTCAACAAGCCGCCAACCGCTGCCCAGTCATTCCGGTTTGCTTTTGAGGCGCCTTAAAAGCTGCTTCCGCCCACCCCACCCATGCCCTTCCTTATGCCATCCCCTCCCCCAAGTTCTCCCTCCCCCCTCATCACTCTCAAATCTGCCCTTGCATTCCATGTTTGCCTTTGAGGTCTTATGCCCACCCATGCCCTCCCTTATGTCATCTCCTCCCCACTGAGGTCCCCCCCCACGTGTCTGACATGACAACCAACCTTGGCCCTTTCCGTCCATGTTATCTGCTTCAATGCAGTTGCACTCACTCCCTCCCTGCCCACCCCGTGCCATCCCACTGCCATCCCACTGCCCACCCCGTGCCATCCCACTGCCATCCCACTGCCCACCCCGTGCCATCCCACTGTCTCCCCCTCCCAGTTCCTGAACGAGCAGCCGGACGCCAAGTCGTTTCTGTTCGACCCTGAGTTCTCCACGCACGTCACTGACAACATTGGCCCGCTGCCCTCGCCTCTCGCCATGACCCTCTTCCTCGCCCTCCAGGTATGTGTGCCACCTGCTACCACGTGTGCCCCCTGCTGCTACCAGGTGTGCCCCCTGCTGCTACCAGGTGTGCCCCCTGCTGCTACCAGGTGTGCCCCCTGCTGCTACCAGGTGTGCCCCCTCTGCTTCTTTCCCCTCACTCTTATCCCCCCCTCCCAGCCACTCGTTCTATTCCATACACTCTTGCCTCTGTCACCACCCGAAAGCAGCCTGCCTCCCCCCCCCCTTTGCCCACTGCGTCTTGTTTGCTTCCTCCGCCACAGCTTCCTTTCTTGTTTACTTGCTCCTTTCTGTGCCGCCGCTCCCTCCATAACATCCCAACCCATCTGAAACCCTTCCTGCTCGAGTTCCCCACGTCTTCACCACCCTTTCCTCGGTTTCCCTACCCCACTGGACCCCTGCCAACCCCATCCCACCCCCTCTCCCTCCCCCTACCTCTCTCACTCCCCACCTCCCCCCGTTTCCTTCCCCACCCCTCAGAAATGTGCGTCCCTGGGCGTGTTTGGGGTGCATGGGCGACCGGGGTATGGTGTGCCTGAGCTCTATTAATCTCATGCCCAAGTCCTCCCTGCTGTGGTTGTCGCCCTCGCTTCCCTGCACTCCCCCCTCCTCTCCTCCCCCAGAAATGTGCGTCCCTGGACGTGTTTGGGGTGCACTGGCGGCCAGGGTATGGTGTGCCGGAGCTGTACTATAGGGAGACAGACTCTGACGCGGATGTGGTGTACCAGCAGCCGGCAGACCTGCAGCTCGTGGAGGTGAGAGGAGGGGGGGTGCTAGAGCAGACACTAGATGGGCAGAGGAAACACGGAAATAGCTTCACTGGTGAGAGGGGAAGAGCACTAGAGAGAGAGAGTATATTAACAGCCAGCAGACCTGCAGCTAGCCGTGGTGAGAGGGGGGGAAGCATGCTAAAGCAGACACTGGGTGGGGGGATAGGGAGTCCAATTGTAAGGGACTGACTGAGGACTGGCAAAGATAGTGGCTGCACCAGGCGTTTGGAAACCTGCAGCTAGTGGAGGCGAGATGGGGAGGGTTGTACTAGACACTGGATGGGTAAGGTAACGCACACATTTTCCAGGAAGGGAACAAGCAAGGGCTGCATTCCAATCCTCCTTTCCTTCCCTTCCCACCCACTTCCTTCCCACCCTCTTCCCCCCCACCCTCTTCCCCCCCACCCTCTTCCATCCGCCCTCATCCCTTCACAATCTCATCCCCCCAACCCTTTTCATCCCACCCTCTTACTCCTCACCCCCCTCATCCCAGACTCTTGCTTGGTTGAACCAGGTGGGACTGGGGCGGCCCTGTGTAATTGACTGTGAGGCCGAGACGCGCATTCTAATCCCCATTCTCTTCCCTCCCCACCCGCTCCCCCACACCCCCTTCCCTGCCCACCCGCTCCCCCACACCCCCTTCCCTGCCCACCCGCTCCCCCCACACCCCCTTCCCTGCCCACCCGCTCCCCGCTCACCCCTCTCACCCCCAGACCCTTGCGCGCCTGAACCTGGTGGGACTGGGGCAGCCCTGTGTGATTGGCTGTGAGGCCGAGACATGCAGTCCTCGCTCCCTTCGCTCACCCCCCTCACCCTCTTCCCTTCCAACCCTCTTCCCTCCGACCCATCCTCACCCCCCTCACCCCAGACCCTTGCGCGCCTGAACCTGGTGGGTCTGGGGCAGCCGTGTGTGATTGGCTGTGAGGCCGAGACGCGCATTCGCTGCGACTCATGCTCTGCGGGCAGCTCCTGCGCATGCGGCCGCCACAACCCACTGCCCGTCGCGCTGCCCGGGTTCTGCCACCTGCCCGGAAACTACACCTGCTTCTTCCGATGCGATGGAAATTTTGGGAACTCGTGCCAGGTGAGTGGCTTTGCATGTCTGCTTGGGTTGAGATTGTACACCGTGGGATATTTGCAAGCACTTAATTGTCCCAGTCCGTCGCTCTCAGGCTCTCCCCCGCTCCCCAACACCCCTGCTCCCCTCCCCTTCCTTCTCCGTACGCCCCCCCCCATCCCCCAGAGTGGGCTTGGCAGCAGTCTGTGCCCCGACAACTTTGACACAACCGGGCTGCAAGGCACCATGGCAGCAGATTCTCCTCTCTAACTTTTCTCTCTCTAACTTTCCTCCCTCCCCCCTCCTCTTTCCTACCAGGGTGGCCCTGGCAGCAGTCTGTGCCCGGACGATTTTGACATTGCCGGGCGGCAGTGTGCCGTGGCAGGAGATACACCTCCCCCAGAAGAGGCCCCGTGGTGGGCGCGGCGCGGGTCGATGCGGGAGTTTGACTCCAAGTTTGAGCGTGCGTACCGGCAGCTGCGGAAGCAGAAGATACGGGAGGCCAAGGAGAGGGCCAGGAGTGCGCGGGCTGCACGGCTGAAGAAGAGAGAGGAGAGAAGCATGCGGCAGCACGCCAATGATGCCCGGTGAAGGGATGACAGGATGGAGTTGAGAAATAATTACTAGATGGGACGCAGAGGGGAAGAGAGGGTTAAAGAGGGAGTTGAAGGAATGCGACGAAGTGGAGTTGGTTCCACTGTGTCATTTGTTCTCTTAAGTGCAGGTCAGAGACTGCCTTGCATGAAGATCATGTTAGTTGGACAGCTTATGTATCTCTTGTGCCTCATGTATGGTGAGGTAGAAAGGTTCTACATGCCAGTAAAGTCAACAGCTGATTAGTTGATGGGATGCAAATTGATTGCTCGTGATAGATAGGTTTCCCTTGAAAGTGGATAGCGGATTGTTATAACATGTTATGTTCATCAGATGAATTGTGCCGGTATCCAAAGCGCATACATCTATGTTTTGAACCTGTACAGTATCTTGGCATCTAACGCGGATCCGCGGCTTTGCGTCCAGGGAACGACCACCTCAGGGAACTTCCAAAGTATATATTTTGAAACTCGTACCATACTTGAAATAGCTGCAAAACACAGAACGTACCGGAAATAGCAGCACACCGAGCTGCACCAGAAACCGAAAACGAGAAAGTTATCACTTTGGATGCGCCCTCAGGGAGCCTCCGCGCCGCGCCGCGCCGCGTCCCTGCAAGGGGCTGATCCGCAAGCCTGAAGGGGGGAGGGAATGGTTGGTGGGTGGGGGGGGGGGAAGGAAGTCGGCGGTCTTGGAAGTTCGGGGGGGGCTCAAGTCGGTGCCGCTCCGCGGTGTGATTGGTTTAGCGAAGCGCTAGGGGCGCAGCGACGCGTTCATTCATCATCGCCGCGTGGCGCTAGCTGCGAGCGGACCACAAACAGCCTGTAAATCCGTCGTCAGCTCACCGTGGAATCTGGGGCCTGCTGACCTTTGTACCGCACTCAATAACGCAAAACCTTTCTAGCCTTTATCTGAAGTGGGACCTAGACGGCATGTCGTGTCCACGAGTCAAACCCTCGTGCTTGGAAATCCCCCCCAACTAAAGCTGTCCGCACCTGGTGCGTGTGACAAGTGTTTGTTTTTCCTCCCAACCGTTCTATCTTTAAAATGAAACCCTCTAGAACGTGAAGAAACTTTCTGAACCGACACTATTGTGATGCCTAACAGGAGCGAATTTGCAAGGGGCCCCCCGACTTAGGGGAATGAGCTCGCCTTCTGGCGAGTACGTAGCGGCTATGACATTATCTTTAGGACGTAGCGGCTTCGCGCTGGGGCAGGAAACGCGCTAAGACGCTCTCTTCTCAAGCGTAACGCGTCCCTCTTTCCGTGCAGGTCTGCGCCGAGTAGACGCCGCCTATTACTGTCTACTGCCCTCTCTAACCCTGCTCTAACAGCGTGCTACCGCCCTAAGCGCGTCGTACACCTTCAAACAACTCCTTGGTCACCCACGTCCAAGATGCAAATGCGCAAACGCTATTTCTAAAATTTTCGAATTCTCGGATTCATCTGAGCTGAAGCCGTCAGGAGAGTCTCGTATCCTGCGAGGTGTTCAAGTACCACCGCCCGTCGCAGATCGCGACACGGTACCTCGCAGGCGGTCTCAAAAGCCACCTCGGTACCTCGCAGGCGGTCTCCCTATGACAAAGTTTTCAGACGTCTCAAAACTAGGCCGGTAGTTTTGAGAGCGAGATTACCGAGGTTTCGCGTCAGTTTCATTCGCGTCGTCGCATCCGCAAATCTCTCAGCGTCGCTCAACGATGAAATCGCCGCCTTCGCGCGGCTTCGGCCTCGGGTCGCTCGTGTCGCACGGATGGGCGATCCTCGGACTCAAACGGAACAGTTCTTATAACGAGCGATTTCCTGGCAGCGGATCGTCCTCCTCTGATTGGTCCAGCTCCTTCTGGCTTCGTTATAGTCTCATTGCCATAAACGCGTGCCTTGTCATCCTCGTTATAATCGAGAGTTCACCGTTTTGCGTACGTCCCCCGGGTGGCGGCGCCGGCGGCCTCCCCGAGCCCGCGTCCGCGAAGAGCTGGGGGAGCGTTGCGCGGATGCGGGGGTTACGACAGGCGCTCCCGCTCTTGGGGCTAGGCAGCGGGGAAGCCGCGCGCGTGGAGTGAGTTGGCGGAAGGGGTGAAAGCGGGAGGGCGGAGAATAAAGGGAGAGGGTGGAGGGGGGACGGGAGAAAGGGAGAAGGGGGGGGAGGGCGGGTGGGGGGGTGGGGTTGGGCGGGGGGGAGGGAGGGGGAGGGGAGGGGGAAGGGGGGATGGGGGTGGTTTTGTGCGCATGTGGGGCTTTGCTGGTGGTATCTATCTACCCCAAGTCACGAGTAGTCCGTTGTGGGTGGCGGAACCACTCCAACAATCTGAAGGGTTACTGACTCTTGGAAATTGTTGAGAGTCGTTATACAGAGTCTGTGACCATACTGAGCTGTAATAACCCTCGTTGCCCACTGCTACTTCCTTTTCTTCCAAAAGTATCCTCTGCCATTCCTCCCCATTACCTTCCCCTCACCTCCCCTTCCCTCCCCCCCTTCTCCTCTCTCTCAAACTCGCTGGCCTGTCTCTATCGTGCAGCTCAGGTGGCTCAGGTGGTTTTCCAGGTGGTGCAACAGAGGAGCGCATTTGCTGGACCTCGTCAGGAGGTGGGTGGGCGGGTGGATGGCATGCTTTGGACTGGTCCTGGCTGTGGATGGCATGTGGCCGGAAATTTAGGGCGTTTCCTGGTGGGCAGTTTCCTGGCGGTAGATGCGGACTACCAGTCTCCGTCTGGCGTGGTGGTGCACGGCACCGGCTCCCCTCCCCTTCCCCACCCTTTGCTGCCCCACCCACCCACCCACCCGGCAGACTACCAGTCTCCCTCCGGCGCGGTGGTGCACGGCCCCGGCTGTGCTTCCTGCCTGCGAGGCCAGCGCTGCTCCTTCCTTTACCCCCTCCCCATTTGCTGCCGCACCCACCCCCACCCACCCCCACCCACACAACCACCCGCAAACCCACCCGCCCCCTTGCAGACTACCAGTCTCCCTCCGGCGTGGTGGTGCACGGCCCCGGCTGTGCCGCCTGCTGGCGTGGCCAGCGCTGCTCGTTCCTCATGTCCTTCCCTCCCCCTCTATTGCTGCCGCACGCACCCCCACCCACCCCCGGTGATTTTTGAGTCGACTCAAAAATCCCCCTCAATTGCTGCCGCACCCACCCCCACCTACCCCTCCTGGCAGACTACTCTTCCCCTTCCGGCGTGGTGGTGCACGGCCCCGGCTGTGCTTCCTGCCTGCGAGGCCAGCGCTGCTCCTTCCTCGTCTCCATCAGCCCGCCGGCGCACTGGATAGAGCCGGGGCAAGCAGACAGGGCGCAGCAAGACGGGCAGGCGGACGGCGGCAACAGCAGCAGCAGTAGCGGCAGCAGCAGCAGCAAGCACACGTGGTGGCAGAAGGACCTCACTCTGCTGCTCCGAGGCCCGGCGCTGGCCCATGGGGACGTGCGGTGTCTGGACCCTCCGTCCTGCCTGGACTTGTCTGTTTCATACCGCGTGTGGGACATTGGAGAATACTGGTGAGTGTGGGAGGAAGGGAGGGAGGGAGGGAGGGAGGGAGGGTGGGAGTATGCCTTGACGTGTTGGCACCTGGTGAGTGCTGCGGTTTTGAGACGTCTCAACACTCGGTTACTTCTCATGCATTGTCTTTTGAATCTCCTCAAGGGTGTTTTCACTCCCCCCTTCTTCCCGCTTCCTGCCCCCTCCCTGCCCCCCTACCTCCCCCCATTTCCTGCCTGTCTCCCCCCACCCCCCCCTTGTTTTGAGGCGCCTCAAAACTCCCCCCACCCCCCCCTTCCCCATGCACACCAGGGCCACCCTCAACGTTGGCTTGGCTGTGCGAACCTCAATTTCTCAGCAGCTTCCAAGCACCACCTGAACTCCAACCCTCACTACCATAGCAGCACCCTCACTTCCTTCAGTGCTCCACAGGCTCGACTCAACAGTGCTCCCAGCCCCCTCCCTTTCTCCCAACAGGGCTACTCTCAATGTTGGCTGTGCGAACCTCAATTTCTCAGCAGCTTCCAAGCACCACCTGACCTCCACCTACCACAACAGCCTCACTTCCTGGCCAATCTCCATCCACCCGCGCTCCAGACCTAACCCCCCGAGCCTAGCTTCCGAACCTAACCTAGCTAACGGCCTAAGCCTAGCTGCGGAGCCTCCACACCGAGCCTCCGCTCTTCCGAACCTGGCCCGCTGGTTCGGCAGCTCGCCTCTCCGAACCTCGTTGTTGGGGGTGCCGGTGACAGGGGGTGGTTTGGCCAGGAGTTTGGAACCAGAGAGGAAGCTTCCTCTGAGCCCGTGTGACTCGGTGTCGGTTCCTGGGAGATGGGCGAAGGAGGAAGGAGGAGAGGGGTACAGGTGAGTCTACTTGAGCCCATTCATCTTTCTCAAGTTCCTCTTTCTCAAGTTACCTAGAGGAGAGGGGTACAGGTGAGGAGGGAGGAGAGGGGCACAGGTGAGCTTATTTGAGCGGATTCCTCTCTCTCAGTAGTCGTCGCATTTGCTTTGTAGGAGGAGGGGGGAGAGGGGTACAGGTGAGCCTACACGAGCGTACTCCTCTTATAGTTTTATGTTGGTCATCGCAAGTGACCAAGGAGGAGGGAGGAGAGGGGTACAGATGAGGAGAGGGGCACAGGTGAGCTTCGTCCCCTATTCCAGCAGTCGTTTCATTCGCGTTGTGAGTGTAGCAAAAGGGATAATAAGGGAGGGAAGAGAGGGGAACAGGTGAGGAGCTTGCTTTGAGATGTTGTGCAAAGGAGTCTATTTTTGAGGCGCCTCAAAAAGAGAGGGGAACAGGTGAGCCTCTTGCTTTGAGAAGTTGTGCAAAAGAGAATTGAATTTAGGCAGCAGTGGGTACGCATGACTGACTCTCTTTCTTCCCTCCCATCTCCCTCCCCCTCCCCCAATTCAACAACTTCCACGATCTCCTTGCCCTTCCTCTCGTATCCCCCCTCACACCCCCCTTCTCGGTCTTCCCTCCTCCCTCTCCCTCTCCCCCCCGCAACCCCCCCGCCCCCCCCAGTTGGTCCTTCTTCCCCTGCTCCCCGCGCGAGCTCCCCCCCTCTGAGTGGATCTCAGCCCTTGATCGGCGCGGCATCCGGGAGATCTCAATCGTCGGCGATTCGCATCAACGGTTCCTAGCAGCCCATCTGTTCTACCTGCTTTCCGGGGAAGATATGGAGGAGAGGGAGAGGGGGAAGGGCGTTAACGAGAATCGGGTGTACATTGCAAGTGATGGGAGTAACAAAACTCTACAGATTAATTTTTACTGGATCGGTGGAATCTACGAGGATGGGGAGTACGGATGCAGGTATGGCAATGCTTTCAGGCTAGGGCGTTGTCATGCTCTGCATAGCGGTCCTCTTTTTGTTCATTTTTTAGGCGCCTCAAAAATAGCGGTCCTCTTTTTGCTTATTTTTTAGGCGCCTCAAAAAGAGCGGTCCTCTTTTCGGTTTTGCCGATTGAGAAATCATCTCATGACTTGAGTCATTTTTGCCCTTTGAGTCGACTAAAAGTCGGCTCGTTGACTCGTTGCTGCCCTCCTCTTTTGGAAAATGACGGGTGCGTTTGGAAAACTGTAGCTCTTCACCTCTTTTTCTTCACATTCTCTCCCCTCCCCTCCCCTCCCCTCGCCCCTTTTCCCCCCTTCCTCCCCTCTCTACCTTACCATCAGCCACCCACGCATTCTCAACCGCACTGGAGCGTTCCCAACCCTGTCTCCCACTGCCGACGTCGCTCTCTTCGAAGCTGGCTACTGGGCGGCTGTCTTTTGCCAGGCACCTCTTAAAGCCCTGCAAAAACACCTGCAAACCTTTCTCCGCTGGGCTGCTTCCACAGTCACCCCCGGAAAAGGCAGGGTGGTTTTCCGGACTATCCCCTCTTTTCCAGTCGGGGGAGAATGGTGCAACAGCTGGCATCCTGGTCCGAGCTCGAATCGAGCTGGCATGGCGATAAACGCGTTATTGAAGCGCCTTGTAAGGAGGATGGGGACAGGAGGTGGGAGCAGCACGGGCGGCCATGTGGAGGAAAATTGTGTGGCAGATTTGGACTGTAGCTTGCAGGAAATGCCTGGGGAGGAGGGTCAGGTGCCTCTGAGTGGGCTGAAATTGCCTGGGGAGGAGGGTCAGGTGCCTCTGAGTGGGCTGAACTTGCCTGGGGAGGAGGTTCAGGTGCCTCTGAGTGGGCTGAACTTGCCTGGGGAGGAGGGTGAGGTGCAAATAAGGCGTGGATTGAGTGGGGGAGGTGGGGAAGGTGGAGGAGTGGAGGGGAATGCTCATGGAGTAGCAGGAGCAGGAGCAGCACCAGCAAAAGCAGCAGCAGCATCACCAGCAGAAACAGCAGCAGCAACAGCATTCGCACCATCTGTTTTGGATTTATGGATGGTGGACGGTCCCCGGTACACGGGCACGGGCCGGCGCCACGACCACCACTACTCAGCGCTCTTGCGGGCAGGGAGGGCGGGGCCGATGGTGGTGGGGGGGGATGTGGGGGAGGCGCATGTGCGAGCCTTGCTGCACTATCTGCTGCACGTGATGCCTTGAGGCAAATATTGAGCTTAATATTCGGCCCTATGACCACCGCTGCTGTACACTCGTGCAGGTAAATGGAGGCGGGCGCTTTGCTTGAGCGAGTTCATTATTGTTTTATGTACCGTAATGCTAGATTATGCACTGCACAACCACGGCGACACACTTGCGAAGCTTGGTGCACTTACTCGGTGCATTAATGCCTTAAAGGGCTGAATTGATATATCACGCTCTAAAAAACCAAGTGTTCTTCAATCATGCTAGACCATTGCTTTGGTACCCCACGTACAGTTTTCTTTGTGGTGGTGGTGAGGGGCGATGTGGGGGACTCTTTTGGCCTCCTCTCTACTCGAGTGAGACGAGAGATTCAGGTTGTTTTTTAGAATTCTCAAAAACACCTTGCAAACAGGTGAGGGGCGATGTGGGGGGCTCTTCTGGCCTCCTCCCTAGCACGATGGGAGACGGGACCCCGCACCATCCCATCTCTTATCCATAGACTATGTTACAGTATCCACAGGGTCCTCCTGTGCTGTATCCAGGCCAGGGGATTATATTATATGGTACCGGTACACGTCATCCAAGCAATCATTGCTCTCTGAGTTTCCCTCGGTAAAACCGCCATCTGCAGCAGCAGCAGAAGCACCACTGACCCCCCCTCAAGCAGCAGCCTTCAGATTAAGCACATACACATCATCCAAGCGGTCATTGCTCTCTGAGTTGCCCCCATACACCACCATACCAGCAAACCCCTGAGACCCCTCAGCCGCACCATCCGCAGCACTCAAAGGGGCAACAGGGAACCACCCACGAGCCCCGGGGTCCCCGCCAGAAGAGACGAGCGACGCCGGCCGCAGCCACTTCCTCTCAGCGACGTCCAATAGGAAGAGGTCGCTGGAGAATTTACCCGCCCCCAGATGGCCCTGATCAGAGGGGTCCACCTCCCCCCCATACACCACTATGTACTCCTTATAAGAAGACTCCTTAGAAGCAGGCTCGGTACCAGGCAGCACCACAGTGACAGCTCCAAAAACGCTCCTCGGAATGGGCTTAACCACATCCCCCCCTTCTTCATCCCCCTTATTAGCATCCCCCTTACCAGCCCCCTCCTCACCAGCAGCAGGTAATAGCACCTCCTCCCAGGTCTCCCTCCCCAGGTCGAACCTGTGCACATCCCCTAACTCATGCTCCCCACTGAACCCAAACAGCACCCACACCGCGTCCCCTGCCACGGCCAGCCCCGGGCCTCCTCTCGGCACACAGGCGCTGGAGGGGGGAGGCGAGGGCAGCTGCCGCCATGCAGGGGGCGACGCCTCCCCTGTGCTGGCAGCAGCAGGGTAGGCCCAGAGGTCGTTGAATCGCCCCTCTGTACCACAACCGCCGAAGATGTAGATTTGGCTGCGCTGGGGGTCAGCTGCCATGGTGTGGTAGCTCCTGGGGGAGGAGAGGGGGAAGGTGAGGGGGGGGGGGGGACTGGGGATGTGAGTGTGAACTAAGCACTTGAAGCAACTCGAGTGCTGCTGCCCCCGACGATGCAGATGTGACTGCGATGGGGGTCTGCTGCCATGGTGTGGTAGTTCCTGAAATGGGGGAGGGAGTGAGGGGTGGAAGGGTGTGTGAGGGGTGGAAGGGAGTGTGAGGGGTGGAAGGGTGTGTGAGGGGTGGAAGGGTGTGTGAGGGGTGGAAGGGTGTGTGAGGGGTGGAAGGGTGTGTGAGGGGTGGAAGGGGTTACGAGAGCAGGAAGGAGTGCAGCCATGGTGTGGTAGCTCCTGAAGGGGGAAGGGAACGGGGGGGAGATTGGAAGATGGGAGAGGGTTTGAGGGAGTGTGACAGCACCCACACCGCGTCCCCTGCCACGGCCAGCCCCGAGCCTCCTCTCGGCACACGCCAGGGGGGGAGGCAACGGCAGCTGCCGCCATGCAGGGGGCGACGCCTCCCCTGTGCCTGCAGCAGCAGGGTAGGCCCAGAGGTCGTTGAATCGCCCCTCTGTGCCGCAGCCGCCGAATATGTAGATGTGGGTGCGGTGAGGGTCTGCTGCCATGGTGTGGTAGCTCCTGGGGGGGGGGGAGGAGATGTGAGGGGACGGGGGGTGTGAGTGTGAATTAAGCACTTGAAGCAACTTGAGTGCCGCAGCGATCGAAGATGTAGATGTGGTTGTGATGGGGGTCTGCTGCCATGATGTGGTAGCTCCTGGAATGTGGGGGGGAGGGGGGGGGTTTGGGGATAATGTGGGGAGAGGGGGGTTTTGATGGCACAAGAGAGCTGCGAGGGTGGGTTTGATAAAGCAACTAAAACGGCTCCTGTGCCGCAGCCGCCAAAGATGTAGATGTGGGTGCGGTGGGGGTTTGCAGCCATGGCGTGGTAGCTCCTGGAAAAAGGAGGGGATGGGGAGGGAAGGAGGATGTGGGGAGAGGGAGATTTTGATGGCATGAGATGGTTGCGAGAGCAGGTGTGATAAAGCACTTCAGACAGCTGCTGTGCCGCAGCCCCCGAAGATGAAGATGTGGCTGCGGTGGGGGTCTGCTGCCATGGTTCCTCATCCGCCAGGGGGAGATTTATCTCCTGTTGTCAGCAGCCTCCACTCCCCCGTGACTGTATTGAAGGAGTAGAAGTCTCTCAGCTCGTTTTTGTCACCCCCCTCTCCCCCCCCACGAGCCAACCTGTTTGGAGCACATTACTCACCGACCAGGAGGAGACATCTCCCCAGTCGTCAGCAGCCTCCACTCCCGCGTGACTGTATCGAAGGAGTGCAATTCAAGTCACTCAGCTCGTTCTTCTCACTGGTCCGCCCCCTTCCTTCCATTCTCCCGCCTACCCTCCCCCACACACTCACCGGCCAGGGGGGGATTTCTCCCCTGTCGTCAGCAGCCTCCACTCCCCCGTGACTGTATCGAAGGAGTAGAAATCGCTCAGCTCGTTCTTGTCAGCGTCTCGCCCGCCAAACACGTAGATAGTGGATCCGAGCGCAACCATGGTGATGCCGACGCGGGGGGCTGGTGAGTGAGGGTTCAGGGTACGGTGTAGGGTGGGATGTGAGGGCAGGACACGGAATGACTGGGAAGGGAGGGTAAACTCATTATTTTATTGTCACCGTCCCGCCCGCTAAACACGTAGAGAGTGGATCCGAGCGCAACCATGGTGAGCCGATGCGCGGGGCTGGTGGGGAGGGATGTGAGTTTTGATGAATTCGGGGTTTGGAAAAGGAGGATGGAAGTCTGTATGTACAACGACGCAGCAGCAACAGACCACGTGCGACGATGACCTCCAGCACATGCATGTCCTTGCTGCTGAGCAGTCGCGGCTCAAACTCCCAACCCCAGCGGTGGATCAGCGCGCGCACACAAACATGCAGCACACATACATACAGCAAGTATCACCACACATACATGGGATGTCACCAGAAGCAGCAGCAATAGACCACTGGCGGCTCTTCAGGTCCATCACATGCATGTCGTTGCCGATGGGCACTCGCGGCTCAAACTCAAACTCCTAGAGTGTTTTAGAGCACACACACACGTAAGACTAGAGAATGGTGCCACGCATGCACATGAGAGACCAAGACGGCAAGCATAGCATACTCACATGGGACATCGCCAGAGGCGGCAGCAATGGACCACTGGCGACTCGTCAGGTCCATCACATGCATGTCGTTGCCGATGGGCACTCGCGGCTCAAACTCCCCCCCAAAGACGAACATCTTATCCCCGACTACGGCAATGGCGTGCGAGCTGCGCGCCTTGGGCTCTCCCTCGCGCTGCGTGATCTGGAGAGCGGGATGTTGGGGGACGGGGGAATGTAGAGGAGAGGGGGGGGGGGGAGGGGGAGAAGGGGGGGAGAGGAGTAGGGGAAGAGGAGGGGAAAAGAGAAAGGGGGGGGGGGGGGGGGGGGGGAGGGGGAGGGATGAGGAGGGAATGGAGCCCCAACTCCCTTCAAACACGAAGATCGTATCCCCGACCACCGCTATGGCGTGCGAGCTGCACCCTTTCGGCGCTCCCTCGCGCTGTGTGATCTGTAGATATGGTGGGAGGGAGGGGGGGAAGACGGGTTTGTGGGGAGGGAGATGGGGGGGGAGGGGGGGGGGGGGTTGGGAAGGGGAGGGAAGGCGAAGGGTGGGGGAGGAAGGGCGAGGATGTTGGGGGATGGGGGGAAATGGGGGTTCAAACTCCCTCCGAGCACGAACATCGTATCCCCTACCACCGCTGTGGCGTGCGAGCTGCACGCTTTAGGTGCTCCCTCGTGCTGCGTGATTTGGAATGAGGGAGTCGGGGTGAAGGGAGGACGGGACGAGGGGATGATGGGATGAGGGGAGGATGAGATGACGGGATGACGGGATGACGGGATGAGGAGGAATGATGTTGAAAAGTGGGGCTTTCGGAATGCTCGCACTAGCATTTACTGTGCGTATCACGAAGGAAGGCATGACTTAGCCGACTCAAAAGGGATGACTTTCGAGTAGACTCAAAAGTCTTTCGGAATGCTGGCACTACCATTTGCCGTTCGTATCACGACGGAAGGGAGGAGTGTACGTGCGAATCGGTAAAAGGAGGGACCAGAACTCAGAGTGGGTAGATTGTGCGTCTAGAGATGCTCATCCTCACCTCCCTCCACGTCGCCTCGATAGGAGCCATGGCGGAACACTGTAGCGAAGCTGAACGGAAGGCCGACCAGCTAATGCTCTCAAGGTGCACAGCTTATATGTGAGCCGCTGGAGCGTCGATCTAACAGCACCGTCTGCAGTGATTAGAATGCGCTACGACTGCCTCCCTGAACAACCTTCTCTATCAGGAATCTGGTAGTGCTGTTCAGAAATGCACGCATACAATGCTGGTCAGGTATGCATGTATTTGCTGCTCCATACAATATGCCTGAATGCACTCAGACAATCCCAAGGGAGGGAAGCGAATCCACTCAAGGGATGGTAAGGGCGTGTTCAGCACGATCGTTTACCATTCACTTTGCATATCAGGTACAAAAGTTTGACCTGGTAACCCGAACTTTCGTGTCCATTCGGACACGCACGATAAATTGACGGTTTTGGCGGGCACCCTCCAAACGTACCCACAGACGTCGGCCACACGTTTCCGAACCGAATGAAAATCGTGCGCAAATTATGTACACGGCAGAAACGTCCAAAGCATGGCTGGCGAAAAATGGAACACTTACATCCGCCCGGCTTTCGTGACGCTTGCGATTCACGGCGAAAAAAGCGGAAGAAGAATTGGAGTTGCATGCGCGACTCGACGGGACTCTTTCCCGGGGCGATATTCGGTTACCCTGCTGTTTTCGCGTGTCAGTCTGTTATGTGCGAGCTGCGCGCCCGCTCATTTGTTGAGCCACGGGTGGGGCTCGTGTCCGCTCGTGTCCCAGCGTTTTGCTTTTGAGACTGTAGGTGTACCTCAACACATTCACACTGCGAATCAATATTTCGGCGTGTTAAAAAAATGTCAAAAATTCGTGTTGGGGCAAACTGAACGCGCTGGACACGCCTTCAATTCGGCGTTGCTGGTTGTGGCTGAAATTCTGGGGAGGATGGATGGAAAGGAGAGGCAGATTCGCGTAGGTTTCTGTTCGTGTCCAGAACAGAATCGATGGTCGGTGGCGACGGGGCTAGCGAAAGAATGTGGGGGCTTGAATGGGGCGAACGACCACGATTTGAGGGCCTGCAACGATGCCACGTGCAAGTTGCTGGAAGATTGTGCGACGACAGCGCATCGAAGCAGATTGTCCTCGCTAATGGAGGGAAGAAGTGCAGAGATGGTTACTTTTGTATGCAGATTTTGCATTTCCAGCGTAACGCATTTCTCATTCATGCATGCGTATAAAATCTATCCAGCTCACTCATCATCAATCTGCATCTTCACCAGTCAACAAAACTCAAGTCTTCCTGGAGTAACTATACAACCCTCAACACGTCTACCATGAAGTCTCATCAAAAGTACATGGCTCATCTTGTCATGACTCCCCAAACTGCAATCCAATCCACATCCTCCCTTCACCCACTTCGTCGCACACTGCAGTGACACCTCCAAACTGAGTGAAGATGTTAACTGGCATGCCCCATAACGGTACCTACGGTACAGTTCATCAGCAGATTTACAGGGAACGTTTATATTGAATTGTAGCATTATGACATTACTGCCATTTTTGGTTTACATAACAAAGCAAAACGGAAACCACCAAACGACTGTCTAGTAGGTCTCCACGTTCCACTGCTCGCTCTTCTTCAATTGCTTCTTGTACTCTAGCCAGTTGATGCCTGCACAAACCGAAACGTCCGTCAGAATAGGGCCCCAGGCGTACTCCAACAGCACCACCATAACAAGAATTACATTGGAGAGGCGACTTACCATCCTTCTCTGCCAGGGAGGTCATGATGTCATCAATACCCTTCTCCATGCCCTTGAGACCGCACATGTAGGTGTAGGTGTTGTCCTTCTTGAACAGGCCCCACAACTCGTTGGCGTACTCAGCCATGCGCGTCTGAATGTACATCTTCTCGCCCTTGGCGTTGGTCTGCTCGCGGCTGACAGCGAAGTCCAGGCGGAAGTTCTTGGGGAACTTCTCCTTCATCTTCTCAAACTCCTGCAGAAGGAAAGAAAGCTCTATCAGTTTCGAGAGTCACAGGGGGGCCCGCTTTGTGGATGAGCCTTCGAACAACCCAGTTGCAGAAGGCAACATCAACTTGTGACTGATTGTTACCTCGCGGTAGAGAAGCGAGCTGCTGGTCGGCACACCAAGGAACAGCCAGGCGAGGCCATTGAACTGCACATCAACAAGGTCATGTCAGGAGCTGTGGCCAGTTCGCGTCCGTTAAAACCCCCGTCTCAAAACTTCGGATACATTTGGGGGAACGCATGGGAGTAGTTCATATGATAGCGATTCTACCTTGTAGTCGTCGTGCTTCTCGAAGAACATGCGCCACAGGAAACTGCGGAAGGGAGCAATGCCAGTGCCAGTGCCAAGCTGCATATACGGAGGTACGGGTTCAGACAGACCGTCGGGACAGATTATTAGACGACCAGCGTCAGGGATTTAAGATAGTCCTATCCCATCTGGCGGTTAATTTAAGCACACCGAAAACAAGCCGACAGATGTCCAAGCTACGTACGCTCTCACAGCCGAATCCCATCTACAATGATGAATGGATAAGATTCGCGCAAGTAGTACTAGAGACAACGAGACAACACGTACCATAATGATGGTGGCGTTCTGGTCGATGGGCATGAGCATCTCCTTGCCGACTGGGCCAGTGATCTTGACCTCCTCACCAGGCTTCAAGTCGCCTGCCAAGATAATGGAAGCATAATACAACATCAGTATTGCAAACTTCCGATTCCCCTACTGACAGGAAGTAGTCCCATGTGTCAAACGTTCAACAGTGTAATGAACAGATGAGAGCGGATGATATTTCACGTACACAGGAAGTTCGAGCAGACACCCTTGACAGTCTCGCCCTTGTCGTTGACGTACACGAGGCGCTTCACGCACAGAGACACCTGAAAATGGTTCGCGCAGTGACAAGGATGCAGAAAGTTAGATACGAGGCGGTCTCATCCTTACAGCTAAAAAATAATATCTCGGCCCAGGGTCTATCAGAGAAGGAAACATAGACGGAGTTATGCTGACGCACCGTCTTGTAGTCACCGAAGTCACCAGGGGCACTGCTGGCGATGGAGTACAGGCGGAGCTTCTCGGGGTTACCCCTCTTGTCAAGGCCGGGGGGCACCACGCCGATGGATTGACCTTCTCTGTAGGGGATCTTGCCTGCACAAGGGACCATGCGGGACAGAGAGGAACGCCATAGAGAGTCATGGAACATCCGAAAAGTAAAGATGTTCAGCTTCGCGTGCAATGGGAGGGCCTAGATTATGAATATATATCCCAGCGTGAACGGCTTTTGGCGAGTATCATATCTCTTAGCGGGAACGCTCTCTAACGCGGACGTACCCTCGGTGCTGAACACCATGTGCCAGGTCTCGCCGGGAGCGTCATCGCCAACAATCTTGGTGTTGAGCAGGCAGCGGCCAATGTACGGCGTCTTGGGCTTGAACAGGTTCACCGAGACTCCCTCCTCGTTCTTGCGGTGCTCCTTCTTCTTGGGAGCAGCAGCCGCGACGCTGGCGCGAACGGCGGTCTTAGCAGGCTGAGCCACGCGGACAACGGGCTTGCTCTCGAGGGACGAGACGAGGGAGCTGCCGCTGAGGAAGCTGACCTGGTTGGCCTTCTTGCTGACGGCTCCCTGCTGGGCCGACAGCCCGACGGCGGGGGTGGCGATCGACATGGAGGTGACGGCGGCCATTGTGATCAGTGAGGAACTTGTTCACAAGTATCCTCAAGAATGGCAACAAGGGTCAATCAGCCAAAGAATGGCCTGGAATAAGGGTATTTGATGAGGTTCAGTGAGTCTCAGAAAACTGAACAAGTTAGCCAGACCCAGTGACTAGCAGAAACCTGATATGGCTGCTCTGCTGCTGTCCCTGATGTCTCCGCTGGTTGGTGAGTTGGGGAGGGGGGGGGGAAATGTGAGTGAAAGGCTCACCACAAGGATTCGGGCTCTGGTTCGGATAGAACAGCCTGGTCGAGCAGGCTGGTTTGCCTCTGCTCGACAGCCTCGGGTGCTGGGAGCCTGACCACCCGGACAGCCTCGGAGACTGGTTTGCGCGCTGGTCAACACCTGTTCTCTGGTTCGGATGCGAACTGAAACGCCACGCTGGCGATCTGCTGAAGCTTTCGATTGATCCCAGCCGTCCCAGCCTGACTAGATGGAAGGTTTGTCTCTCCAGCCGCGGATTCGTCTGTGGTGGATGAGGCAGGTAGAGTCTTGATGGTGGATGTCGTCCGCGCGTTCACCGCAAATCATCCACGAGAGATTGAACCATATCCACGTGGCACAGGAAGCGAGAGCTCCAGCCGCAAACGTGGCGGTCTGTTCCTCAGCCACTCGCATTCCAACAATGAGGTAACCAGAAGATCTCTTCGGCAAAACGTGTCGTCGTGAATTGTGTAAGAATTTCGACCAATCAATGAACAAATTTCCCGCTCACATTCGGACGAGGAAAGTAAAATCTGCAAGGTCCCAGCCCTACCCGTCATAGGCAGGTTATCCAACTAGCAAACGGTGCGACTCTGCTTAGCCATTGTGAACGTACTTAACACGAAAATAGGTTCATAAACTCTTGTACTGCTCAATCAGTTTTGAGGCATGTAGTCGGGAAGAAGGTTGGACGGTACATCCAAGCTGCTTCAGGAATGACAACTGCACATGTTAACAAATACAAGATGCAGCAACCTCGTACACATTAAATGAAAGCACCTGTTTATAGAATAGTGTATAAGGCGAACCTTGCATACTTGCTTTGGTGTTGCCATTGATTTAGACATAGCCTTCTCGGAATTTTGCTGCTGAAACATCTCCTGCAGGATCAGCAGCAATTTAAAAAACTTATTAGCTGCAAACGTAAGAATACCCAAACACTCCTATGCATGTCAATCCTCAGAGTACATGGCTAATCATAGCAGATGAAGAACACCAGCCCACCTGTCGCTCTACACGGTGCAGTGCTCTCTGCTCAAATGGCAGCTGCTCCCATGCTATCACCTGGTAAAGAAAGGTGAAAACGTGAGGGGCAACATGTGTGGAAGTGCGACATGCATAGTGATTGTGCAAGATGCATGGTCATTGTGCAACATGCATGGTGATTGTGCAACAAGCATGCTGATTGTGCAACATGCACGGTGATTGTGCAACATGCATGGTGATTGTGCAACATGCACGGTGATTGTGCAACGCGAACGGTGATTGTGCAACGTGCACGGTGATTGTGCGACGTGCACGCTGATTGTGCAACGTGTACGGTGATTGTGCCACATGCACAGCGATTGTGCGACGTGCACGGTTAATTGTGCGATGTGCACGGTTAATTGTGCGATGTGCACAATGATTGTGCAACGTGCATAGCGATTGTGTAACGTGCATGGTGATTGTGCGACGCGAACGGTGATTGTGCAACATGCACGGTGATTGCGCCACATGCACGGTGATTGCGCCACATGCATGGTGATTGCGCCACATGCACGGTGATTGTGCGACGCGCACGGTGATTGTGCTACGTGCACGGTGATTGTGCCCGTCCACAGTGATTGTGCGACGTGCACGGTGATGGTCCGACTTGCACGGTGATTGTGCCACATGCACTGTGATTGTAGAACATGCACGGTGATTGTGCAACGTGCACTGTGATTGTGCAACGTCCACGGTGATTGTGCAACATGCACGGTGATTGTGCAACATGTACGGTGATTGTGCAACATGTACGGTAATTGTGCGACGTGCACGGTGATTGTGTGACGTGCACGGTGATTGTGCGACGTGCACGGTGATTGTGCGACGTGCACGGTGATTGTGCAACGTGCGCGGTGATTGTGCAACATGCATGGTGATTGTGCAACATGCATGGTGATTGTGCAACATGCACGGTTATTGTGCAACATGCATGGCAATTGTGCGACTAAGGCTCATCGATTGGCCTTATGCATTGATCTGGAGAGAAAGGAAACCAATAGGCGAGCTGAAAGAGGCCGTGAAAGCATATGTGAGACTGGGGTGATGTTCCACACGCATGCCACGCATATAGTGGAATTACATAAATATAGGCCTCAGAAGACACTCACGTGTGCTGCAAACGAAGCTGCTTGTGGGGAGGCCAGGAGCGGTCGCAGTAGCCTCAGAGCCTCCTTGTTACCAACTGATCGTGCTGCTCCACTGCTCTGCCTGCTATCCACCACAGCCCGCACCTGGTTGCAGTCAGGAGCACAGCAGCCAAGGACGGAAGAAGGGAGCGACGGACGGAGCAAGTGGGTTGGGGAGAGAAAGCTTGACTCAAAGCTCCACTGCACTGCCTGCTATCCACCACATCCGGGGCCTGGTTTGAAGGGGGAGAATGGTTTGAAGGGGGGAGAATGGTTTGAAGGGGAAGAATGGTTTGAAGGGGGAGAATGGTTTGAAGGGGGAGAATGGTTTGAAGGGGGAGAATGGTTTGAAGGGGGAGAATGGTTTGAAGGGGAAGAATGGTTTGAAGGGGGAGAATGGTTTGAAGGGGGAGAATGGTTTGAAGGGGGAGAATGGTTTGAAGGGAGAGAATGGTTTGAAGGGGGAGAATTGTTTGAAGGGGGAGAATGGTTTGAAGGGGGAGAATGGTTTGAAGGGGGAGAATGGCTTGAAGGGGGAGAATGGCTTGAAGGGGGAGAATGGCTTGAAGGGGGAGAATGGTTTGAAGGGGGAGAATGGCTTGAAGGGGGAGAATGGCTTGAAGGGGGAGAATGGCTTGAAGGGGGAGAATGGCTTGAAGGGGGAGAATGGCTTGCAGGGGGAGAATGGCTTGAAGGGGGAGAATGGTTTGAAGGGGGAGAATGGCTTGAAGCACTCACTACCTGGCCCAAACCAAGAGTGCGGATTTTATTTCTCCTTTTACGCCAAGCAGAGTAAACTGTGCAGCTTGTAAAGGCTGGATACCTTTGCCAGGAGGCGAGTTGACTGCTGGAAGGCTGGGCGTCGCGCCCAGGAGTGGAAGATTGAAGCAATGCTAGCACGGTGGTCAACGGGAAAGCTGGTGGGAAGATCGGGTGGGGTGAAGAGAGTGAAGGAGAACAGAAATAGAGAGGGAGGTGTTGTAGGAAGGCTGTGTGTTGGGCCCAGGAGTGTAAGGTCGATGCTATGCTAGCCTGGTGGTCAACGGGAAAGCTGGTGGGGGGATCGGGTGGGGTGAGGAGAGTGAAGGAGAACAGAAATACTGAGGGAGGTGTTTCTGGAAGGCTGGGTGTTGGGCCCAGGAGTGAAAGGTCGATGGTATGCTTGGCACGGTGGTCAGTGGGGTTTAGGGTTTCGGGTTTAGGGAAGGGAAGATAAAGTTTGGGGTGTTGAGAATCAAGGCGTCAAGGCATGAACGCACACATGTTATCTTACTGAGAAAATGAGCAAATGAGCAAATGAGAAAATGAGAAAATGAGCAAATGAGAAAATGAGCAAATGAGAAAATGAGCAAATGAGAAAATGAGCAAATGAGCAAATGAGAAAATGAGCAAATGAGAAAATGAGCAAATGAGAAAATGAGCAAATGACAAAATGGCGGTCTGCTCCTCCGCCACGTCGCACACTCACGCACGCACACAAATAACCACTCTCCCCTGTAGCATGCTCGTCCTACCTTTTGAGGAAATCGCCAGTAGGCAGCTCTCCTCCCCCCACCAACTCCTCCTCCCCACCAACGCCCTTCACCTCTTCTTCCTCCTCCTCCCTCTCCTCACCCTTCACTCGCTCCCCTGTCCCTCCTTCTCCTCCTCCCCTGCACCCTGCTAGATCATCACATGCCATAACGCCCTCGTTCACTCCAGCAGCACCTCCAGAACACAGAGCCCTGACCCCCTTCCGATGCCCCTCCTTGTCTCCATCCGCAGCAGCGTCAGGGGGGTAACCATGGGCAGGGTCACGGGGTATGACAGCAGGGGCTGTGATGGCGGCGTGGCCTTGCCAGAGCAGCAGATCAGAGGGAATCTCCCAGATGAAACGAGAGGGTTGGAGAATCTGATTGGGGTCAAGTGGGTGAAGGAGAAGGAGTGTGAGCAGGGCGTGGCATGGCGCACTGTCAAGGGCTGTGATGGCAGCCTGGCCACGCCAGAGCAGCAGATCAGAGGGAATCTCCCAGATGAGACGAGACGGCTGGAGAACCTGATGGGGGGAAGATGAGCATAAGAGGGTGAAGGAGAAGGAGTGTGAGCAGGGGTGTGGCATGGAGCAGTATCAAGGGCTGTGGCGGTGGCGTGGCCTTGCAATAGCAGCAGATCAGAGGGGATTTCCCGAATCATTCGAGAGGGCTGGAGGACCTGATGCGGGAGGGTGCGGGGGGAAGGGGAGAGGAGGGGTGGTGAGGAGGGGTGAGGAGGGGTTAGGAGGGGCGAGGAGGGCCGAGGAGGGCCGAGGAGGGGAGAAGGCAGAGGAGGCGTAAGGGGGGAGGAAGGGATCGAGGTTCAAAGTGAGGTACTGGGGGGGCGCTGTCTAAGGGCGCCACGGCTGTAGAAGAATGGCAGGGCTTATGCTTTCAGAATGTACTATCGGGATTCCCCTGATGGATTATGACAGGGAAGGATCTTAAAGCGCATCCACGATAAAATTTCCCACTGTTCATGCTCTCTCTCGCCCTTCAGGTGCATCTTCAGGTGTGCCTCACCTGCTTCTCAGGTGTCTGTCTGAGCGACACAATGACCAATCGGTGGCGAGCACGTGTCATTGCCACATAGAACAGCCGTCGCTCTTCCTGGCGTTTGATGGGGGGATAGGGGAGGGGTGAGACCGGGGGGGGAGGAATAGCGGGTGAAACAGGAGAGATAGGAGGAGAGACAGGAGGAGAGACAGGAGGAGAGACAGGAGGAGCGACAGGGGGAGAGACAGGAGGAGAGACAGGAGGAGAGACAGGAGGAGCGACAGGGGGAGAGACAGGGGGAGAGACAGGGGGAGAGACAGGAGGAGAGACAGGAGGAGAGACAGGAGGAGAGACAGGGGGAGAGACAGGGGGAGAGACAGGAGGAGAGACAGGGGGAGAGACAGGAGGAGCGACAGGGGGAGAGACAGGGGGAGAGACAGGGGGAGAGACAGGAGGAGAGACAGGAGGAGAGACAGGAGGAGAGACAGGAGGAGAGACAGGAGGAGAGACAGGAGGAGAGACAGGGGGAGAGACAGGAGAGACAGGAGGAGAGACAGGGGGAGAGACAGGGGGAGAGACAGGAGGAGAGACAGGGGGAGAGACAGGGGGAGAGAGGCGGGAGACAAACACAGCAGGGGGCCCACCGGAAGGGATGATAAAGATAACGGTTAATGATGATACAACAACAGCCACAAGCAACAACCGACAGCCACCAACAGCCACCAACAGCCACCAACAGCCACCGGCAGGGAGAGACAGCAGCCAGCCAAGACCATTGGAGAAAGCGCCCAAACGTCCCCTCACCTCCAACGACAGGGGCTCTTCCTCTGACCCCTCCTCACCCCCCTTCGCCCCCCCTCCTCCCCCTCCCCTCTCCACACTCCCCCTCTCCTCCTCGAATCTGTTCTGCAGAGGTGTCTCCCCCTCATTGGCGCTCACTACGAAGACCGTGTGCCACTCCCGGCCCTTGGACTGGGGGGGAGGGGGGGAAGAGGCAGGGAAGAGGGGGGGGGGGTGTTGGGAATGGGAAATTAGGTGAGGAACACAGTGGAACTCAAGGCGTCTTCCCCTCGTTCGCGCTCACTACGAAGACCGTGTGCCACTCCCGGCCCTTGGACTGGGGGGAAGGGGCGTGAGGTGAGGACGGGTCGACGGGGAAATGAGGATCCAGGTATTGGGTAGTGCATGAGGCGTCCCCCCCTCATTAGCGCTCACAATGAAAACCATGTGCCATTCCAGGCCGTTGGACCGAGGAGGGGGGGGGGTGGGGGAGTCTGGGGAGAGGGGAAGGTGGGATTGGGTGAGAAACACAGGGGAGCTCAAGGCGTCTCCCTCTCGTTGGCGCTCACTACAAACACAGTGTGCCATTGACGACCCTTGGACGAAGGTTCGTGCACCAGTGCACCAGCGCACCAGCGCATCAGCGCACCAGCGGACCAGGACCAGTTGGTGCATGGTGGTGAGGGTGATTGAGTCCTCATTCTCCCTCCGCCTCACAGCGTTGCTCTGCGCCTCTCTGGCAGACACATAGTCACCTGGGGCATGGCTCTCTGCCTTTTAATTGCCGCTGCATTATATTGACCTGAGCTCACCTGGTGCATGGTGGCGAGGGACATGGAGTCCTCGTTCTCAATTGGTCCTTGTTTTAGATAGGAATAAATACAGGAATTGGGTTTTGAGGCGCCTCAAAACTAAATACAGGAATTGGGTTTTGAGGCGCCTCAGAACTAAATACAGGAAGTGGTCCTCCTTCTCCCTGATGGTGCATGGTGACGCACGGCTCTCTGTTGAAATCTCCGCTGCAAGGCGTTATATTGAGCTGAACTGAGCCCACCTGGTGCATGGTGGTGAGAGTCACCGAGTCTTCATTCTCCCTCCGCCTGACAGCGTTGTTCTGCGCCTCCCTGGCCGCCACATAGTCCAGAAAGGCCCGCAGCAGAGCAGCGCAGGAGGAGGAGGAGGAGGAGGGAATCCAGCCAGTTGTGTCGGCATCGGGTGCACAGGTGATGTCTTCAGGTGGTGGTCTGGTCGACTGGTGGGAGAGGAAGGTGCTGATGTCGTCCAGGAGGAATTCGCGGGCCTGGAGGGGAGGGGAGCATGGGAGCAAGGGGAAGAACCAAGGGGGGGGAGTTACTATATGGAATCGGGGGGAAATAAAAGAGGGATGGGAGAGGAAGCTGCTGATGTCGTTGAGACGGAATTCGCGGGCCCAGAGGGAAGAGGGGAGAGCACGGGGAGAAGAGGGGGAAAAGAGAGGAGGGTAAGATTGGTTGAAAAATGAGAGGGGATCCTCAAAGGAGGAGCGGGGTGTGAGTGGTGGGACAGGAAGGCGCTGATGTCGTCTAAAAGGAACTAGCGGCCCTGGAGGGACAACGAGTATGTGAGGGGAACGAGAGGAAGAGAAGGGAAGAGAATGGGTAAAGAAAGTACAAGGGGAAGATCTAGGGAGGAGTGGGGTGAGTGGTGGGATAGGAAGGTGTCGATGTTGCACAGAAGGTATTGACAAGCCAAGGTTCGGGTAAACCCGCCCTAAACCCTGAACCTTGACCCTAATGCCCATTTGTTTGAGCGTATTCCTTAAGGATAATAACCCACCGTCCGCATATCATCGTCCTCGTTGAGAAGTTTCCCCGAAGTTTCGCTCACTGTTGCCCGAGAACTGAAGGCAGCCCTCTGATGGCAAGATGGCAAGATGGCAAACGATACACACGCGCCACATGCGCCACACGTGCCACACATGCCACACGTGCCACACGCGCCACACGCGCCACACGCGCCACACGTGCCACACATGCCACACGCGCCACACGCGCCACACGCGCCACATGCGCCACACATGCCACACACGCCACACACGCCACACACGCCACACGTGCCACACGCGCCACACGCGCCACACGCGCCACACGTGCCACACGTGCCACACGCACCACACGTGCCACACTTGCTACACGCGCCACACGTGTTACACGCGCCACAAGCGCCACACATGCCACACGTGCTAACACACAGCGGGAGATGAAGAAGAGGATGTGAGTGCACAAAACACAAAGCATCTGTTGAGGGACTAACTAGAGTGGGGGTGTGCAGCAAGCACAGAGCGTTTGCAGAGTGCATTAAATGGAAACAACAAGAGGATTGATTAGCTATAAGTCTCTTTTGGCAGATTTCTGTAGACTGGAACAATGCAGAACTGGCATGTCAACTGTGGAGTCTTGGCATGCGGTACTCACCTCAGGAATGAGTTTGATGACGGAATCAACAAAGGACGTGAGGGAGACCTCCTGGTGGGTGGATGCATGGATAAATGATAATACGTGTGGGGGAGGAGAAGCATGTAATGAGGACAAGGGATAGAGAATGAGTGTGATGATAATTCGACAAGGAATGTGGGGGAATGAATAAAGCATCTCCTCCTGATGGGTAGGCGACGCTGGGACGAGAGGAGGGGGGAGAGTCGACAGGAAAGAACCTTAACAGGAAAGTAGCGGAGCGGAGAGCAGAGAGGGCAGAGAGAAAAGGGGATGGAGGTGAAAGGAACGAGCAGGAGTTGCTGAAAAAGCGTATGGGGGGGGGCTAGGAAACAGGCACAATGGTGCCTGTCCTGTGTGTGTGCCACTGGGCATCTCGAGGAGGACGGAAGACATGGGGACTAAGAAACCTCAGGAAATCGCCACTGACCGTTTTGAGAAGATTACGAGCGATGCGGATTGTGCTGAGAACTAAGGCGCCGGATTTGAGCTGTTTCCTGAGGTGGGAACGGAGACCAGAGCACATGCGGATCGATACAGGTGGCGGGAAAGAAGAAGGGTGCACAAACACATGGATTGCGGGCCTAGTTCGAAATGTGAGCTTTGGGCATTGGAAGGGCGAATGCATGGATGCAAGGAATGACCCAGGTCAGGTGGTGTTTGAGAATTCTCGAGAACCAACTGATCTCATAGGAAAGCACGTTTGTCCCCATACTACTCAGCAGAACGACCGCACATCACTCATACAATACAACAAACCTTGACTTCCTTTTTTTCCTCACAGCATTCCTCCTTCCTGTTTCTTATCTCGAAGCAGCGCCTCTGTTTCTCTCTCTGTTAACCACGTCGGAAAATCAAATCCTCCTTCTCACCTGGTGAACCTTCCTGAGACCTTTCCCGAAAAAATGCTCTCTGCAGCTTCCAGGAAGCTGCAGCCACGGTCCCTGGCCCTCTGCTCCACGTGATCTGCTGCCTGTTGAGGCAATATTTGGGAATGATGGGGGGTGAGAATGGGAGGTCGCAAAAGGGAATGATAGGGGGGGGGCGAGAACAGAGGGAATAAGTCGGGATGAGAGAGAAAGAAAGAGTAAACAAATACAACGCGAGAGGTCACAAGCATTTCCATATCCTTGGTCCCTGGGCCCACTTCGCTCCCTCCCACCCTTCCCTTCCCACTTCTGCTAAAGCTTCCCACCTTCTTCCCTTCGTCCTTCTCTCGGCTGAACAGTAGCTTCCAGACCCGCCGGGCGGCGGTGTTGTCCACAAGTGCTGGGAGGGAGAGACGCAGCAGAGCCAGCACGTTGCGAAGGGCCTGGGAGGGAGGGAGGAGTGGGGGAAGCACATTTGGTATTGAGGCTGGACGGATAGGGACTCATGCTTGTTGCACAGAAGACGGAAGGCGGAAGATGATGGAAGAAGATGGAAGAAGATGCAAGATGCAAGATGGAAGATGGAAGACAGAAGACGGAAGCCAGAAGCCGGAAGACGGAAGCTGGAAGATGGAAGATGGACGACGGAAGATGGAAGATGAAAAACGGAAGATGGAAGACGAAAGACGGAAGATGGAAGATGGAAGACGGAAGAAGGTAGAAGATGGAAGACGACAGACGGAAGACGGAAGACGGAAGAAGGTGGAAGATGGAAGATGGAAGCTGGAAGATGGAAGATGGAAGACGGAAGACGGAAGACGGAAGACAGAAGATCGAAGATGGAAGAAAGAAGATCGAAGATGGAAGATGATGAACGATGGAAGATGGAAGAGGATGGAGAATGGAAGATGGAACATGGAAGACGGAAGATGAAAGACGGAAGAAGATGGAAGATGGAAGAGGGAAGGTGGAAGATGCAAGAAGATGGAAGATGGAAGACGGAAGACGGAAGAGGATGGAAGAAGATGGAAGAAGATAGAAGAAGATGCAAGATGGAAGATGGAAGACGGAAGACGGAAGACAGAAGATCAAGGTGCAAAAATACGGTGATAGTATTATACGCGCCGTTTAGTACGGCCATATTTTTCGGCCAAATTATGAAAAAAAAACGCCGTTTTTTTGTTTGAAAGCTTCTTTTTTTTTTTGCAGATCCACGCGCATAACAGATCCGCACATTTTGGCGGGCGAATTGCGAGATCCACGCATTTCGGCGAGCGAAATACCAGATCCGCGCATGCCGCCCATCGAAACGCGAGATCCGCGCATTTTGGCTGGCGAAATGCCGGATCAGCGCATTTCGGCCGTCAAAACGCGAGATCCACGCATTTCGGTGGTCAAAATGCCAGATCTGCGATTTCCGGCGGTACATTTCACCCCGTTTTCTTTTTGTTTTTTAATCGGCCAAAAAAACGACCGCTTTTTTGCACCACCCTCGAAATGGCACTTCTGGCCGTTTTTTATCGTATTATACGGCCGAAAACTTCGGTACCGTACCATTCGGTCAAATTTTGAAAAAAAACACAGCTTTTTTTTCACCTTGCGGAAGACGGAAGAAGATGGAAGCTGGAAGATGGAAGCTGGAACATGGAAGACGGAAGATGGAAGACGGAAGATGGAAGACGGAAGACAGAAGATGGAAGACGACAGACGGAAGACGGAAGATGGAAGACGGAAGGCGGAAGAAGATGGAAGAATATGCAAGAATATGCAAGAATATGCAAGATGGAACATGGAAGACGGAAGAAGATGGAAGGCGGAAGACGGAAGACGGAGGAAGGTGGAAGATGGAAGCTAGAAGACGGAAGATGGAAGATGGACGATGGAAAATGGAAAATGGAAGGTGGAAGACAGAAGACGGAAGAAAGAAGATCGAAGATGGAAGATGATGAAAGATGGAAGATGGAAGAGGATGGAGGATGGAAGATGGAAGATGGTGTTAGACATATGCTGCAATTCGGTTGGCTCAACTTTGTGTGTTGGCAATTTGTTGGTTTTAGGAATACGCATATTTGTTAGGTTGGGTGTAGCTATGTTTTCATCCCCAACCTATCCCAACCCAATCCATACCAAATCCCCACGATTTGGGAGGATTCCCTTGGGATTCCTTCCGATTCTCCATTATCCCTTCCCATCCTCTCCGATGCTCGGTACTTAAGGATGTATGCTCTTGCTCATTGAATCAATGGAAGATGAAAGACGGAAGAAGATGGAAGATGGAAGAGGGAAGGTGGAAGATGCAAGAAGATGGAAGATGGAAGACGGAAGCTGAAGGAAGACGGATGACGGAAGACAGAAGGCGACAGACGGAAGAGGGAAGAGGGAAGAGGGAAGAGGGAAGAGGGAAGAGGGAAGAGGGAAGATGGAAGACGGAAGACGGAAGAAGATGGAAAAATGTAGAAAAGTAGACTCAATGTGCATAGCTGTAAGATGCACAAGTTGGAGATGGCAAAGATAGGTTCCAAGAGGAGCCCTAGAAAGTGTAAGACAAAGTTGTGAATAGACATGACAAAGACATTGGGCTAAGTAGGCATAGATTGTGAAGAAGAGAGAGATGGAGACGTGTTGGGCGACTTGGGCTGGTCCAAGTGAGAAGAATGGCACCCAAGAGACTTGGGGTGCCCAAATGGGTGCTCAAGTCGCCCACAGTCAAGGTGGGGACGTGAGGAACCCTCAAAGTGAGCCTGGAAGCGCCCCCACTAGTGGAACCGCGATTCCATAAGTTGGATTTGTGGTTCCACAAGCTGGAGCCGCGTTTTCATGGTTGAGAAACGTGGGTCCAGGTTGGAGCCGCGTCCCAAATGTTGGGATGCGTGGTGAGGTACCCCAATTCGGATTTTGGGGTGCCTAGCCTTTGATAAAATCACTTGGGGGCACCCCATTCCTAATATAACCCAACCCCTAATGTCTACACCTAATACAATGGGACACATTACTCATAACAGTAAAATGCACTAAGTTAACTACATCCCAAATATAAGCCCAAAAAAGATACTCAACGACAAAGAAGATGGAAGAAGATCGAAGAAGATGCAAGATGGAAGATGGAAGACGAAAGACGGACGATGGAAGAAGATGGAAGATGGAAGATGAAAGATGAAAGATGGAAGATGGAAAACGGAGGATGGAAGACGGAAGACGCAAGACGGAAGGCGGAAGAAGATGGAAGACGGAAGATGGAAGAAGATGGAAGAAGATGGACGAAGATGCAAGATGGAAGATGGAAGACGGAAGACGAAAGACGGAAGACGGAAGACGGAAGAAGATGAAAGACGGAAGACGGAAGGCGGAAAACGGAAGACGGAAGAAGATGGAAAATGAAAGCTGGAAGATGGAAGATGCAAGATGGAAGATGGAAGGCGGAATATGGAAAATGGAAGATGGACGATGGAAGACGGAAGACGGAAGATGGAAGATGGAAGAAGATGGAAGATGGAAGACGGAAGAAGATGGAAGTCGAAAGACGAAAGATGGAAGAAGATTGAAGAAGAAAGATGGAAGATGGAAGATAGAAGACGGAAGATGGAAGGAGATGGAAGGAGATAGAAGATGGAAGATGGAAGCTGGAAGATGGAGGTACGGGCAGTGGGGTACTGTCAATGGAGGTAAGGGCAATGGAGATACGGGCAGTGGAGTTACAGACAGTGGTGGTACGGGCAGAGGAGGTAAGGGCTGTGGAGGTAAGGGTAGTGGGGTTACGGGCAATGGAGGTACGGTCAGTGGAGGTAAGGGCAGTGGGGGTACAGGCAGTGGGCGTACGGGCAGTGGTGGTATGGGCAGTGGAGGTAAGGGCAGTGGAGGTAAGGGCAGTGGAGTTAAGGGCAGTGGAGGTATGGGTAGTGGAGATACGGGCAGTGGAGGTAAGGGCAATGGAGGTAAGGGCAGTGGGGGTAAGGCTGGTGGGGGTAAGGGCACTGGAGGTAAGAGCAGTGGAGGTACGGGCATTCTAACTAGGGCACGCCCATCTCACCAGGGCACGCCCGTCTCACTAGGATACGCCCGTCTCACTAGGATACGCCCGTCTCACTAGGACACGCCCGTCTCACTAGGACACGCCCGTCTCACTAGGACACGTGCGTCTCACTAGGACACGCTTGTCTCACTGGGGCACGCCCGTCCGTCTCGCTAGGGTGCACCTGTCTCATTAGAGCGCACCCGTCTCACTAGGGCTCGCCCGTCTGTCTCACTAGAGCGCGCCGTCTCATTGCCGTCTCATTAGGGCGCGCCCATCTCACTAGAGCGCACCCGTCTCACTACCGTCTCACTAGGGCACGCCTGACTGTCTCACTAGGGCATGCGCGTCTCACTAGAGCGCGCCTGTTTCACTACCGTCTCACTAGTGTGTGCCCGTCCGTCTCACGAGGGCACGCTCGTCCCACTAGGGCACGCCCGTCTCACAAGGGCGCGCACGTCTCACTAGGGCACGCCCGTCTCACTAGAGCACGCCCGTCTCATGAGGGCACGCTCGTCCCAGTAGGGCACGCTCGTCTCTCTAGGGTGCGCCCGTCCGTCTCACTACCGTCTCACTAGGGCGCCCCCGTCGCCCGTCTCACTAGGGCACGTTCGTCTCACTAGGGCACGTCCGTCTCACAAGGGTCTCTGTCTCACTAGGGCGCGCCCGTCTCACTAAGGCACGCCCGTTTCACTAGGGCGCGCCCGTCTCACTAGGCACACTCGTCTCACTAGGGCGCGCCCCTCTCACTAGGGCACGCCCGTCTCACTAGAGCGCATCATTTGTCGCACTAGGGCACGCCTGTCTCACTAGAGCACACCCGTCTCACTAGGGCGTGCCCGTCTCACTAGGGCGCGCCCATCTCACTAGGGCACGCTCGTCCGTCTCACTAGGGCGCGCAAGTCTATCTCACTTGGGCGCGCAAGTCTGCCTCACTTGGGCGCGCCCGTCTCACTAGGGCGCGCAAGTCTGTCTCACTAGAGCGCGCCCATCCGTCTCACTAGGGCACGCCCGTCTCACTACCGTCTCACTAGGGCACACTCGTCTCCCTAGGCCGCGCCCCTCTCACAAGGGCTCGCCCGTCTCACTAGAGCACATCCGTCTGTCTCACTAGGGCGCGCCCGTCTCACTAGGGCACGCTCATCCGTCTCACTAGGGCATGCAAGTCTGTCTTACTAGGGCGCGCAAGTCTGTCTCAATTGGGCGCGCAAGTCTGTCTTACTTGGGCGCGCCCGTCTCATTAGGGCGCGCAAGTCTGTCTCACTAGGGCGCGCCCGTCCGTCTCACTAGGGCATGCCCGTCTCACTACCGTCCCACTAGGGCGCCCCCTTCGCCCGTCTCACTTAGGGCACGCCTGTCTCACTAGGGCGGGCACGCCTATCTCACTAGAGCGCGCTTGCCTCACTAGGGCATGCCTGTCTCACTAGAGCGCTCCCATCAACTTGGAGAGGCTAGCACTTTGACTCACAGCCTAAACAAACCTCTTTAGAAAGTTTTTTGAGAAATAAAAAACCAGCTGCAGTTAGAAAGCCCACTCCATAAAGGCCGACTCCATAAAAGCCCACTCCATAAAAGCTCACTCCATAAAAGAAAAATCCATAAAAGCCCACTCCATGAAATCCCCGGCCTGTGCCTGAATTATTCGAGAATTGTGATCCCTGTTTGTGTCTTGAGTCGACTCACAATACACCTGGACAGGGGATGAGACTGTGGCCCACCTTCTTGCGGTAGAAAGCCACTCCATGCACGTTGAAGGGGATTTTTCTCTCTCGCATTGCAGCTTGAAACGCCCGGCCTGTCACCTGCCGTCGATACAGCACTGCCACGTCACTCCACGCCAGAGGGGCTGCTGCACTGCTGTTTGCTGCACTGCTGCCTGATGCACAGCTGATCGCTGCAGTGGTCCCACGATTGATAATGTCCGTGCTGCTGTGAGCGTGCACTTGGTGCATGAGGGACATGATTGTGTCAGCCACGAAGGCACACTGAGAGGCTTCGTTCCGCACCTCCACGACCCTGGAGGTAGAGCAGCAGCACAGGAGTGGGAGGCGAAAGGGAGGAGAGTGAGGCAAGGCTGCTGTGAGCGTGCACTTGGTGCATGAGAGACATGATAGTGTCGGCCACGAAGGCACACTGAGAGGCTTCGTTGTGCACCTCCACGACCCTGCACGCACGGACACAGATGGAGAGACGGCAGGTTGCGAGAAGTAGGGCATGCATGTATCAGAATCGGTGCACTTAAGGTCAGTATATGACCTTGAGGTACTGGAGAGTCGAAAACGAGTTTCTGGCCTGAACTTGGTGCATGAGGGATGTGGATGGGATGTGGGAATGCGAAGGCACTGAGAAATGGGCCGGGCGTGTCAAAAACACTAAGGGCCCAAGCACCATGCGCCATACACCAAACAACATAGGCCACACACCAAACAACATAGGCCACACACAAAACACAATCCGTCATATGCCAGCCAATCGTACCAAGCAAGCATACCAAGCATACCAAGCTCCTCCCCCTCTTCGAGCCCGCCGCCGACGCCACTGCTCCGCTGCCGCGCCTCCTCGCCTCTCTGGAGGAGCAGTTGCCGGCCGCCGCTGCCGCCACCCTCCGTGAGGCTCGGGGATTGCCGGATCTGCCCAAGGTGCAGCGGGCCCTGGCGCTTGAGGTCCATGCCTCCCGCTTCACCGCCCTCCTGGAAGAGAGCCGCCGCCTTCATCATAACCCCCGCATGGGGCACACACAGCGGCTACTCTCCCTCCTTGGGCCCGGCGCGGGGGACTGGCTCCTCGCCATCCCGTTCACACCCGCCCTCCGCCTCGCCCTGCCTCACTTCGCCTTCGCCGTCGCCTTCCGCCTCGGCCTGCCGCACACGGTCCCCGGGGTGTGCGACTGCCCCAAGCAAGTCACCATTGACGACCCCCGGCTGCCCAACCACCTTCTCCGCTGTGAGAACGTCCCAGGCCGCATCGCTACCCACCACGGCCTCCGTGACGAAGCGGCCAGCATCGCCAAGGAGGCCGGGTTCATCACCCGGACCGAGACCACCGTCTTCACTCAAGTCTCGGGCCTCAAGGCCGACGTCGCCATCCGCCACCCCTCCACGGGGGCGGTGTGGTTGTGCGACGTCGTGGTCACCGACCCCGTCCAAGCCATCGACAAGCAAACTTGGCGGGGGACCGGGTATGCCGCTGCCCTCAAAGCCCGCGAGAAGGAGGCGAAGTATGCCCCTCCGGCGAGACCGGAGTGGGTCGGCTTCTTCCCCTTGGCCGTCGATTCCTACGGCTGCAACGCACCCGGGGTCCTGGTCTTCCTCCACCTATGCGCCGAGCTCTCCGCCAAGCGTCACCACAATGCCGCCCCTCATCCCGAGAGACGGCAAAGATCTTCCATACCTACCGGCAGCGGTGGGCCGTCACCCTGCAGCACGGGCAGGCCGTTGCCCTCAACACCAAGAGCAACTTGGCTCTTGCCGCCGAGGCGTGGCCTGAGGGGGGCTCATCGGAGCCCATGGACCTCGGCACCTTAATGCATACCCTGGAACCTGAGGGGGAGCTCCCCTAGAGGGGAGTTCCGGCCTCCTAGAATTACCTGTGTTGGATGGTGTGGTGCCTTGCCTTAAATGTATGCCCCTGATATAGTCAAGGACCGTTCAGCATACCAAGCATACCAAGCAAGCATACCGAGCATACCAAGCATACCCAGGATACCAAGCGTACCGAGCATACCAACCAAGAAGACTGATCACACCAAAATTACCAAGCGTACCAAGCAAACCAAGCAAGCCAAGGAAACCTAAGTATACTAACCCCCACCATATACCATATGGCGTACGCCATACACCCCATACACCGAACACTAAACACCATACATCAAAATCCATACACCATATACCAAACACCATGCACAACACTCACAATGTTCACCCCTTTCCGCACCTGATCTTCTCCCCACTACCATTGTCAGTGCACAGCTCCTTAGCCGCCCTCATACTAGAGAGGACAAAGGGTCACCTCTTTTGCAACATCACTCCCACCCACCCCTTCCCCACCCCTTCCCCACCCCTTCCCCACCCCTTCCCCACCCCTTTCTGCACCTGATCTTCTCCCCGCTGCCATTGTCAGTGCACAGCTCCTTCGCTGCCCTTCTTCCCGGAAGGTTCTGGCCTATCACAGCGGCAGAGGCCCGCACAATAGTGCTTGTGGAGCGGTAGTTGCGGCACAGACGCACCTGGAAGGCAGAAGGGGGGGACGGGGAGGGAGGAGGAAGCACTTAAGGTCAGTTCAAGAGCCTCTAACGAGGATAACGGCAGAGGCACTCACTATGGTGCCTGTGGAGCGGTAGTTGCGGCACAGACGGACCTGGGAGGCAGAAGAGGGGGCCGGGGAGGGGGAAAGAGGCAATGGTCACAGCAAGAGGTAATTGCGGCACAGACACACCTGGATGACAGGGGAGGGGGGGACATGGCACTTAAGGTCAGTCCAACATTCTCTAACGAAGATAACGGCAGAGGCCCTCACAATGGTGCCTGTGGGAGCGGTAGTTGCATCACAGACGCACCTGAAGGCAGTGGTGGGTTTGAGAGACAAGGAGAACAGGAGGGAAGGGAATGGCAGGATAAGACTCGAGTCAGGAGCCCAGTGCCCAGAGCCCAGAGCCCAGAGCCCAGAGCCCAGTGCCCAGTGCCCCAAGCCCAGTGACCAGAGCCCAGTGCCCAGAGCCCAGTGCCCAGAGCCCACCGCCCAGAGCCCAGTCCCTAGAGCCCAGAGCCCAGTGCTTCTGGCAGCTGCCAGCACCTGCCAGCACCTTCCAGCACCTTCCAGCACCTGCCAGCACCTGCCAGCACCGACCAGCACCTACCAGCACCGGCCAGCACCTGCCAGCAGCTGCTATCATCTGCCAGCACCTGCCAGCACCAGCCAGCACCAGCCAGCACCAGCCAGCACCAGCCAGCACCTGCCAGCACCGGCCAGCACCTGCCAGCATCGGCCATCAGCTGCCAGCACCGGCAAGCAGCTGACAGCACCTGCTAGCACCTGTCAGAGCGCAGAGCCCAGAGCCCAGTGCCCAGTGCCCAGAACCCAGAGCCCAGAGCCCAGTGCCCATAGCCCAGTGCCCAGAGCCAAGTGCCCAGAGCCCAGTACCCAATGCCCAAACCCCAGAGCCCAGTGCTCAGTGCCTAAAGCACAGTGCCCCGTGCCTCATGCCTCGAGCCAAGTCTCACCCTCACAATGCTGCCTGCGGAGCAGTATTTGCAGCACAGACCGCCCCTGGCATAAGAGAGCGAAGACACCTCTCAATAAACACTAGGACCAGTTGTTCACAAACAGAAGGCACCACTTGCAGTGCAGAGGGATGTTAGAAGAGAAGATTTGAGCAGAGGGCATGCGGCAAGAAGAGACTAGCAAACCCAGAAGGCATACTTGTGTGGTAGCCTAGCTCGGACTCTGACGTAAGTACCCCTTGAAAATGGAGTGGCACACACCTCGTCGTGCATTGAGGACCAAAGTTGGACCACGCTGTGTCAAAGGAAGGTACATTGTAGCTAGAGAAGGACTGGCATGTGACCAATGCTTGCCTGAACAGATACAGGATACAGGGAGCACACGGTGCAAACCTCGGTGTGGTCTGGAAAGTGCTGGCGGAACCGGTCGAAAGAGGCTGCATTGGCGCTGTTAAAACTGAAGACGGGGGAGCAATGCGTACTTGGAGGCATGTACAGTGCTCCCCCACTGCATGCAAACGAACACTACGTACCTCCCTGTGGCCTGGGAAGGCTTTCTGAGTCGACTCAAAATCGACCCATTACACACGGATGGGGGAGCAATGCGTCCTTGGAGGCATATACAGTGCATGCAAACGAACACTATATACCTCCCTGTGGCCTGGGAAGGCTGTCAGAACAGGTCGAACGAGGTTGCATTGGCGCCACCAGAGCTAAATATGGTAAGTGCACATGGCTGGCTGGCTGTTATGCTTAACTGGAGGCATATAGAGAGGAGATAGAGAGCACACAGTGCACACCTCGCTGTGGGCACGGAACTGCTGACGAAACAGGTCTGTGCTCAGGCTGCATTAGCGCCGTTGAAGCTGAAGATGGTTTGTCTACGTGAGTGCAAGGTATACTTGAAGGCATATCGAGAGCCTACAGTGCATGCACACCTCGCTGTGATTTGGGAACTGCTGCCGGAACAGGTCGAACGAGGCTGCGTTGGCGCCGTTGAAGCTGAAGATGGACTGCGCAGGAAGGAATGCAGGGCAGAACACAATCGCCCAACATGCAAAAACGTACAAGCACGCACGGGGAACATGTTTGTGAGGGAGAGGACCCTTGAGAGGACCGCTTGAGAGGGAACATAGGGATGCAGGGCGAAACAGACGCTGCCCGGCATGGAGATCGGTGCAAACACGCACGATGCTGCCCGGCATGTGTCAGACAACTGAGGGCGAAGTAACTCTCTATTCTCACAAGACGCTGCCCGGCATGGAAATGGGTACAAACACGCACCGAGGAACACTTTGTGAGGGAGGGAACGTAATTGAAGCGACCAACACTTGGCACAAGATCAGGCGAAGGAGACCGCCTTATGCAGCAACTGAAGCGACCAACACAGTGACGGAAGAGAATTCTGACGGAAGAGAATTCTGACGGAAGAGAATTCTGGCAATATTAACGGGCGCATCAGACAAGTAACAACTGAGAGCGACGTTCCTCGCAATTCTTACCTGATCGTCGTCCCCCACAACGGTGATGCGCCCGTGGGAGTAACAGAGAGCTCTGATGAACGCGAACTGCATGCAGGACGTGTCTTGAAACTCGTCTCTTAACCCACCTGGTCGTCGTCCCCCACAACGGTGATGCGCCCGTGGGAGTAACAGAGAGCTCTGATGAACTGGAACTGGATGCGGGACGTGTCTTGAAACTCGTCCACAAGCACGTGCGTCCATGCAGAGGCGCACTCCTCTAGCACTACAATAAGGGAGGGGAGAAGGGGGGTAACGAGGGGTGGTGCAAAGGGGTTGAATTGCCTTGAAACTCGTCTACAAGCACGTGCGTCTATGCAGAGGCACATCCCTGCAGCACTGCGGTAAGGGAGCGTAGGCAAGCACTGGGAGAGAGCCTTGATAAACGCCAAGTGGATGCTGGGCGTGTCTTCAAACTCGCCTACCAGCTGGATACGAACTGGTCGCTGGACGCCAGGTAGGTTAGCTGGACGCCAGGCAGGTTAGCTGGACGCCAGGCAGGTTAGCTGGACGCCAGGCAAGTTAGCTGGACGCCAGGCAGGTTAGCTGGACGCCAGGCAGGTTAGCTAGACGCCAGGCAGGTTAGCTCGAAGCCAGGCAGGTTAGCTGGACGCCAGGCAGGTTAGCTGGACGCCAGGCAGGTTAGTTTGACGCCAGGCAGGTTAGCTGGACGCCAGGCAGGTTAGCTGGACGCCAGGCAGGTTAGCTGGACGCCAGGCAGGTTAGCTGGACGCCAGGCAGGTTAGCTGGACGCCAGGCAGGTTAGCTGGACGCCAGGCAAGTTAGCTGGACGCCAGGCAGGTTAGCTGGACGCCAGGCAGGTAAGCTGGACGCCAGGCAGGTTAGCTCGAAGCCAGGCAGGTTAGCTGGACGCCAGGCAGGTTAGCTGGACGCCAGGCAGGTTAGCTCGAAGCCAGGCAGGTTAGCTGGACGCCAGGCAGGTTAGCTGGACGCCAGGCAGGTTAGTTTGACGCCAGGCAGGTTAGCTGGACGCCAGGCAGGTTAGTTTGACGCCAGGCAGGTTAGCTGGACGCCAGGCAGGTTAGCTGGACGCCAGGCAGGTTAGCTGGACGCCAGGCAGGTTAGCTGGACGCCAGGCAGGTTAGCTGGACACCAGGCAGGTTAGCTGGACGCCAGGCAGGTTAGCTGGACGCCAGGCAAGTTAGTTGGACGCCAGACAGGCTGCCCAAGGGATGCTGCCGAAGCCATGCTGCCCAAGCCATGCTGCCTAAGCCATGCTGCCCAAGGGATGCTGCCCAAGCCATGCTGCTCAAGGCATGCTGCCCAAGCCATGCTGCCCAAGGCATGCTGTCCAAGCCATGCTGCCCAAGCCATGCTGCCCAAGCCATGCTGCCCAAGCCATGCTGCTCAAGCCATGCTGCCCAAGGGATGCTGCCGAAGCCATGCAGCCCAAGCCATGCTGCCCAAGGGATTCTGCCCAAGCCATGCTGCTCAAGGGATGCTGCCCAAGCCATGTTGCCCAAGGGATTCTGCCCAAGCCATGCTGCCCAAGGGATGCTGCGCGAGCCTGTCGCTATGTGCTGTAAGCAGGGCCGTGGAGAGGAGGATGAAGTCGTGAGGGTCCACAGCATTGCATGCACTAGTAATATTCCACCGCATTGCATGCACTAACACTCCGTCTATAGCCCTCCCTCTATTATAATGCCTACACACCGGCACAGATCACTCACCGTCGCCGTGGTCTGTAAGCAGGGCCGTGGAGAGGAGGATGAAGTCGTGATAGTCCACCGCATTGCATGCACTCACTGCATGCAGCCCTCGCCAACACCGAAACCAAGCACTCACCGTCACCGCACTGCTGCCTCTCCAGCATTGCACGCACCGTCGCTATGCTCCGTGAGCAGCATCGTGGAGAGGAGGATGAAGTCGTGATAGTCCACCGCATTGCACTTCTGCAGCACGGATGAGTAGGCGCGCAAGACGCGTGCCTGGGAGCGTGGGGGAGGGGGGGGAGAAGAAGGGGAAGGGTGCAATGCGAAGGGGAAAGAGGGATCACAAGTCGTGGTAGTCCACCGCATTGCACTTCTGCAGCACGGATGAGTATGCACGCAAAACGCGTGCCTGGGGGGGGGGGAAGGATGGGAAAGGGGCGCAGTGTGAAGGGGAAAGAGGGATCACAAGTCGTGGTAGTCCACCGCATTGCACTTCTGCAGCACAGATGAGTAGGCACGCAAAACGCGTGCCTAAGGGGGGGGGGGGGGGATGGGAAAGGGGTGCAGTGTGAAGGGGGGAAGGACGCATATCATGCTAGTCTACCGCGTTGCACTTCTGCAGCACGGATGAGTATGCATGCAAGACGCGTGCCTGGGAGGAGAGGGAGGAAAAGGGCAGCGCGGGAAGGGGAACAGAGGGGGGCAATCAGTAACCACGGCGTTTCACTTCTGCAGCACGGATGAATATGCACGCAAGGCGCACGCCTGGGACGAGAGAGGGAAGAGAGGGAGCTGCAGCTCAGAATAGGAAGTCCAGAAATTGAATGAGCACACAGGACAGGCGGTGGGAGAGTGCGGGTGTGGAGTGGGGATGAGAGAGGCTTACTGCTTCATGGTTGCCCCGTGCTTCGAAGTCGTCAGCTGTTTGGCCTGACGCCTTGGCCTGTGGCAGAAAGAGTTCGAGGGACAACGAGGGATGGTTGGGGGGAGAGAACGTGGGAGCAGGGAAGGATGGGAAACAGACAGCGCAGTCTGCAAGGGAGGAGCAGATGGCGTGTGCTGGGATGGGAGCCACAAGGATTACTACGCAGCATTCCCCGGGACTAGGAAACTATTGCCACTTATTCGCCCTCACTACCACTCGCCCTCGTTACCACTCACCCGGACAACAAACTTGACCCATTTGGCAGCTGCTGCTCGGCTCTTCTTCAACTCTTCCACCTCCCTCGCCACCCTCTCCTCCACACTCTCTTCCACCTTCCCTCCTCCATTCCTCTCCTCGTTCTCCTTATTCCCCCCCTCCTTCCCCCACCTGCCTGCTGCTCCTACTCCTGCTGCTGCCCCCACACCTGCTGCCGCTCCGACTGCCCGCCCGTTACAATCTTTGCCAACTTGCCTGCCCTCTCCCTGTTGCAATCCCACCATCCCCTTACCCTGGTTCCCTCCTTTCTCCCCTATCTCCCCGTTCTCTCCCTTCCACCCCAGCCCACCATCCTTTCCCCCCTCCCCCTGCGCCAGTCTAACAGCCTCAGTGATCGCCCTCCGCTGCTGCTTGTGCCCAAACACCAGGAATTCCGCAGTCCGCCCAAACCTGAACATGCAACGTCAGAGCCGCAGGGTACAGGAGGGTGAGTGAGAGAGAGAATGGGTGAGTGAGTGAGGAACAATGAGTGCGTCACTCAGTCTAACAGCCTCAGTGATGGCCCTCCGCTGATGCTTGCGCCCAAACACCAGGAAAAACGGACCCCGCCCAAACCTAGGACAGCTTGAGCAAAAGGGGGTTGGTGGATGGAGGAGGGGGGAGAAAGAGTTAGGAAACAACCGAGGGGTGGGAGGTGGCTCAGACAGTGATGGCCCTCCGCTGCTTCTTTTGCCCAAACACAAGGATTTCTGCAGTATCCACAAAACTGGGCACATACGGGGTAGGTAGGGGCGTGGGCGGTGGAACAATTCAGGCTGCTGTGCAGTTGCAAACACAGGGAACAAGTGCAAGCTTCCCTTTCACCCCTTCCAACCACGTGTCACCCCTTTCTCAACATGGCTCCTGCACAGCTGCAAGTAGATCGAGTGAAACGTGCTCACTGTAACCTCCCCTGGTAACCCTTCTGAGGATTCTACGAAAAACCCAGAAACCAGAACTCACTTGTCAGCATGGCTCCTGCACAGCTGCAGGCATAGCGAGTGGAACGTGCTCACTGTCACCTCCCCTGCCCTCCCATTTCAGAATACTATAAAAAACGCTGAAACCAGCACTTACTTTCCGGCATGGCTCCTGCACAGCTGCAGGCACAGCGAGTGAAACGTGCTCACTGTAACCTCCCCTGGTAACCCTTTTGAGGATTCTAAGAAAAAACCCTGAAACCAGCACTCACTTGTCAGCATGGCTCCTGCAAAGCTGCAAACACAGCGAGTGAAACGTGCTCACTGTAACCTCCCCTGGTAACCCTTTTGAGGATTCTAAAAAAAAACCCTGAAAACAGCACTCACTTGTCAGCATGGCTCCTGCAAAGCTGCAAACACAGCGAGTGAAACGTGCTCACTGTCACCTCCCCTGCCCTCTCATTTCAGAATACTATAAATAACTCTGAAAGCAGCACTTACTTTTCGGCATGACTCCTGCACAGCTGCAGGCACAGCGAGTGGAACGTGCTCACTGCCACCTCCCCTGCCGTCACTTCCTTTCCTTCCTTCCCTTCCTTTCCTTTCTGCCCTGCCGTTCCTCTCTTCTTTCCTTGGCTGGCCAGCACGCGCTCCCGCATCTCATTGGCTGCTGCAGTGGTGAAGGTCATTGCAAGGATGCGATTGGCTGGCACGCCCACGTGCAGCAGATGCAGGATGCGAGCCACCATGGTGGAGGTCTGGTGGGGGGGAGAGGGAGAGAATATGATCGGGATGGAGAGGTCAGAAGGTGCCTCCAAGCTCATACCGCGTGCAGCAGATGCAGGATGCGAGCCACCATGGTGGAGGCCTGGGTTGGGTTGGGAGGGGAGAGGGGAGGGCAGATTGGGAGGGAGGGGGAGGGGAGGGAAGATTGGGAGGGTTGAGCATCCATGAAAGAAAATAAGATTGGGAGAGAGAGGTCAGAAGGTGCCTCCAAGCTCAAACTGCGTGCAGCAGATGCAGGATGCGAGCCGTCATGGTAGAGAGGTCTGGGTGGGGAGCGATATGAGCCACACTGTACCGCACAACAGCACACCACACCCACCTTGCCGCTTCCCGGCCCTGCAAGCACCAGCAGTGGCTGGTCCACCGCTGCTGCCCTCTGCTCTCTGTTCGACTGCACACACCACGCAGATCTACACCACACTGCACAGCACCCCACCACCACCGCTCAGCACTCACCTTGCCGCTACCGGGCCCTGCAAGCACCAGCAGTGGCCGATCCACATCTGCGGCTGCTGCTGCCCTCTGCTCTGCGTTCAAACGAGCCAAGTACGGCTGCTCCTCGTTTATACCGGCTGCTGCTGCTGCGACATCTGCTTCTGCCTTTGCTGCTTCCGCTACTTCTCCTGCTTCTGCTGCTTCCACTCCCCCCCCTACTGCTCCTGCTTCTGCTGCTTCCACTTCACCTACAGCTCCACCCTCGCCTCCCCCTACATCTGCAGCAACAAACGCACCGGACTCCTTCTTTTCAACACAATCACCACCCGCTTTCACATATGTCACCGCCGCACTGCCAGCAAGCATGTCCAGGCCCGCCACACCAGCTATTGCTGCCCTCGTTTCCGCTTCCCCCACACCCGCCTTCGCATCAGGGTCAACTCCTGGCTTCACCACTCTCCATTCAAGAATTCCCGATGCCACTCCTGCTGCTGCTGCTGCTGTTGCTCTTGCTGCCGTTGCTGCTGTTGCTGCCACCCCTTCTGCCACCCCCCCTGCCAGCACTGATTGCATACCTGCACATGCCCCTGTGCCTATCTCTGCTCCCCCTTCCCCACCTTCCGCCATCCTCACCTCTGCTCCAGCGGTTCTGCTGTGTACCCTGCTTCCCTCAGGCTCCTTCTCAGGTGTTTCAAACAGACGGCACCCTGGCCCCAATTCAGCGCCCATATGACGCCTCAAGACCCAGGCATCCTGCACCTCCGGACAGGTGCTGGCAGAAGCATCTGTGCCCGCACCAACGCCAGCAAGGGAGCCCATAGCCATGCTTGAACCGCACACAGGACTTGCTGCTGCTGCTGCAGCGGCTGCTCTTGCTGCTACTGGAGCTGCTACAACCGAGGATGCAGGGGCTGCATTCGGAGGGGTGCGGCAGTGACGGGCTGGGGTGGCGGGTGTGGTGCGCTGTAACCCAGTACCAGGTGTTACATGCTGCAGAGAAGTAACCGATGCGACGTGCGTCTGTGGTGTAACAGCTTGCCTTACACGCTGCTGTTCTGGAGTAACTGCAAGTCTCGCATGTGTAGCTGCCCCGCCAAGTGCGGGAGTGAGAAACGAACGTGCAGCAGAGTGCTGAGATGGGGGGACAGGAGGCATGTGTTGAGATGCAGTGGCTGGTGACGAGATGCGTGTAGATGGGGTCGCTGGTGACATGTGGCGCGATGTGATTGGACCAGTGGGAGGAGGAACTGCAGGAGTGCGAGGGGACATGCCCCGTGCATGTGATGACATGCCACCACCACCAGGTGCTGGGTTGCCAGCTCCATGTGCTGACATGGCTTGGAAGGGGTCAGTTGGTGACGTAAACGACTTGCCGAACGGAGGTCTGGGAGATGCGCTGGTGGGAGGAGGCATGGCTGCTCCGCTGGTCCATTCTCCATCTTCTCTTCCTTGCTGTGCCTTGGCACCGCTACTAACAAACGTGACAGCACCACTTGCAGCACCAGCAGCAGAAGACGATGAGATAGCAGCAAGGCTAGAAGCACTAGCAGCAGATGCAGCAGCCGCTTCTACTGCTGCCATCACCTGTTCTGCAGCCTCCATCCACTCATCATCAGCCTCTTCCGCTGCTGCTGACTCAGCAGCATCAACCTTATCCGCTCGCTCTGGCTCAGCATCCAAACGCCCTGATGCCTCACTTACAAATGCGATGCCTCTGGACGCCGAATGAGCAATACTCGATGACCTGACATTCTCGAAACCCATAATCGACTTGACATCACCTGCCGATTTGATGTCTCCTGGCAATCTGGCATGTTCTGGCAATTCGGCATCTGCTGGCAATTTGATGTCTCCTGGAGATCTGGTCCCATCTCCTGCCAAATGCGAGTCTCCTGGGGATCTGGTCGATCTGACAGCTGCAGACGACTTGACAGGTGACCCAGAGGCGGAGCGGCAAGTGGTGGAAGGGGATGGCGAACGAGCCTGCTTCAACGGCGGAGATTCAGGCTCAGCCAGCCACGTGTCGAGCATCTGAAGCGAGACGCGACCCCTTTTCAGACCTCTCTGCCGTCTCTTCCTGTTCAGCTGCTCCTGTTGCTGCTGCTGCTGTTGCTGCTGCTGCTGCTGCTGCTGCTGCTGCTGCTGCTGCTGCTGCTGCTGCTGCTGCTGCTGCTGCTGCTGCTGCTGCTGCTGCTGCTGCTGCTGCTGCTGCTGCTGCTGCTGCTGCTGCTGCTGCTGCTGCTGCTGCTGCTGCTGCTGATGCTGCTGCTGCTGCTGCTGAGGATCCTGTCCCTGATGCAGCTGCTCTTCCTGTCTGTTCGCGTCGCTCTCGACTCGCCCGTCATTCTTCTCCGTGGCAATGTCCCTGTAGCCCTGGTCGAGTCGAATCGCCGGTGAAGAGGAAGCATTCTGGACGGAGGGGAAAGACGCATTTGAAGCGCCGAGACGACCTTCGGCTGGGCCGTCATTCCTCACCGTAGCGATGTCCCTGTAGCTCTCGCCGACTCGGATCGACGACGAAGAGGAGCCATTTCGGACGGAGCCGAAGGACGCGGCATTCGAAGCGCCGAGATGATGTCCCGAAAGAGGAGCCTGAGGCTGCTCCGACTCCGACTCGGAGCGTGAGGCACGGCGGAAATCCAGACGGACATTTCCTGGTTCGGCGTTTCCGGAATGTATGGGAATCTTGTCGCAGCCCAATGATTCCGGAATCGAGGAGTTTCCGCGTGGCAATAGCAAGGATTTCTCATCGTACGGCCTGGATTGATCGTGCCTGAAAAACGAGTCGCTCCTATCGCGAATGGGTTGCCTGTCTAAGGACCGGTTTAAAGGAGTTCGGGTCGCTACGAGATCGCAGAAACGACTATCTTTCTCTTCATATTGCCGTCCACCCGAATCCCTAATAGTGTCAGAATCAGGCTGCCTTTCCGCAATACACGGTCGCATGGACCAGCTCCCCGTACATCCTCTCCCCTTTGATCGAGCATGATCGGACATCGCCGTAAGCTATCCCAGATTTCGACATACATACGTGCCGCTAGATCAGACGTACTGGGAAAACGCTAAGCCGCCTTACCCGCCGAGGAATGCGGGTGGTTGAATCAGGAAAAAGACAGAAACCATGGTCAGCAGACTTGGCGGGAAATGGCGATGACGAATGAAGCTTCAGGCTGACGCTGAGAAGATCCGAGGTGCTGACAACGGAATCCGTCAGGTGTTGTGTGCAGCAATCACGAGGAGCTCATTGACCAACACCAACCTCGAGGGGTATGCATAATTCTCGAGGTTTGGCCAACAAGCTAATATTGAGGAGCTGCTTATCGAATAAAAAGACACAGACTTCTGCTATGTATCGTTGAGACCAAAAATGCAGAAAGTAATGCTATTAAAAATTCATTAGTCTCCTACAAACAACAAAATCAAATGGATCAGGATGTAAGTAGCAGACTACTGTAGGAATCTCACAAGAGTCACAGTATAAAGAACTACTACAATTTTCAGTCTGAGCAAAATGCCACAGGGTCGACATACAAAATAACCCTAGTGTTGATCTTCGTTTCTCTCTTCTGTTCGAAGTTCAGAAACACTAACACGCCATGAATATGTGTTGGAAACATCTCAAAAGACTTAAGCGTTTCTGAAGTATAACACTGTACTCGAGGAAGATTACAGAGGAGCACGCGAGTCAACGGATGTTGCACGAGGGGGCGGACAAAGAATGCGAAAAGACTCGAAAGGTCGCAACTGGAGGTTACGACTGACCGTTACAACATCACGGATGGTAACCGAAGCGGCAATCGAGTCGCTGTGCGACTCGATAAACCGTTCCTGTAACTGTATTCTACAACTGCTTTCTTATCTTCTATATATTGTTGCATGCTTGTTTCTTTAGTCAATCACTTGTTCTCATATACTAGTACAAGGGTTCAACTGCCTCAACTTCCGCTGCACTACTCAAGTCTCATTTTTTACAACTAGGACTTAGTCTCTGGAAAGATCCTAAGGGCTTTTATCAGCCCAACATGGTATGAGAGCTGGTCAGAGACCAAACTCCCAGCAACTGCACTCCATCAACCTGCAACTCAACTCAATTCAACGACTTCATTGATCACAAGACATGGACAGCAAGGGCAAGAAAGTCTCTACGGGCTCACTCAGCGGCCAAGAAACTCAACACGGCAACTCTGGTCTGCACACCTCAGGACTGCAGACAGAGACCGGGACTGCTCAAGAAACAACGGGAAGAGTACCAGAGATGGTGACTTCATCTCCCTCTTCAAGCGTGGACCCCAACCTTATGGAAAGGTTCTTCAGCTTCATGTCGCACTTCGACCAGCAGCAGCAGACAAGGACACCTGCGCATTCAATACAGAGCAATGGAGGAAACATGGGATAAGCGCCGATGAGCCTCGACAACTCATTGTTTGGGCGACACAATCAAGCGCCTACCTTTGCGCCTTATCACTCTTCACCGGGGACGTTCGAGTTCATGCCGCCCCGTGCCCAATCAACAGCAGCTGCATCACAACAAACACCAAACGAAATCTTAAGTCTCCAGGCGCAGTTTTCACACGTGATTAAACTACAGACATCCTCACCGTTCAACGGACACGACTTCTTTACCTGGAGCTTCGAGTTCGAGCTGCTGATGGAGGCTGCGCACCTTCTGGGATACTTCAACGGGTCCCTGCCATTCCCAAGCAACGGCACTGGAAAGGAACAAGAAATCTTCACGTATCAGTCGCTGCTGGCGTATACGGTTCTCCTGAGAAACCTGTCACCACAAGAACAGCAGAGCATCAGAACATACAGGAGCTATGGAAACTCCGCGGAGCTCGCATGGCACCATCTCAAGTGCCTCTATCAAGCAAACGACAGCGTGACACAAAGCAGACTCATGCAACAACTGACAACAATACAAATGAAGACCGGGGAAAAGGCGATGCAGTATATGAGTCGCTGCCAGACCCTCCGCGACCGCCTGCTTCGGTGCGGAGGAACAATCACTGAAGAAAGCTTCGTGACACTTGTCCTCGCCGGGCTCGGGCCAGAATGGAGAACCACACGATCGCTTCTTCGCGCCCACGGAAGGATTTCGGAGATGCACCTCTGCGCCGAGCTTCACGCTGAACAACAAGAGATGGACCTGTTCGAAAAAAGACAACCAAGGAAGCAGCAGCAGTTAGTCTTCTACACTCAACGAAGAAACGACAACACCTACAATCGACGGGGCAAGCAAGAACGCGACAACAGGGGATTTACCTTCGTGCCGCCGTTCTGCCACAACTGCCAGACTTCCGGGCACTCCAAGGTCAACTGCAACCGCCCTCGCGTTTACCGTCCAGCAGACCCACAAGTCGCTTCCACTCAAGCAAGTCCCCCAAGACGCTCTTCAACATCTGCACAACAGACACCAAATATTATCAATTGCATGGTACACATCGACAACTGCGCACCCGGATCACCACCCACTTACGCGCCAGACGAAGAAGAGCTCCCCCCACCGCGCTCACAAGGCCTTCAAGTCAATCCAACATATGCTGCGGTCGCCAACGCCGAACCCACCGGGCGAAACACCTGGTTCTTGGACAGCTGCTGCGGGCAACACATGTGCTCTTCGGGACGATTCGTGCAACAGGAGAAACGCCTCAACCGCGACGTCGTCATCACCGTCGCCAACAACGAAAATCTGACGACAAACAGACAAGGCGTGGTTCAGTTACAATCCATGGAGACAAACGTCATACTTCAGCTCAACAAAGTCCTCATTGTCGACAACCTGGGATACAACCTACTAAGCGTAAGCCAACTAATGGTCAAGGGGATTCACCTGGAGTGCGACTCCTACTCCAACGAGTTTCGGCTATACCACGGGAAGGGTGGCCTCTTCATCGGTCGTGCCCTCCTGAAATCCGGCGTCTTCGTGTTGGACTTCGTCCCCGACCGCGGTACTGCCGACAGCGACGGCATCGTATCATTCGCCGCCTGGACACACCCGCCGGATCTTGATCCAGAATTCGACAGTGACGGCTTCTGGCACTCCAACACCATACCTGCAGCAGAAAGAACACGAGCATTAGCAGTCATCAGACAAGAAATACAAGTACCCGCGAGTATCCCAACCAAACCATCACCTGCAGTAGCAGCAGCAGGACTCAGCCGAATCCCACCACCGGCGATCCGAGGACCGCCAACCGAAGCAGACCAACTCATGCCCATCACACGAGAAGTTTGTCGAAGTCCCGCCAAAGTCGTCGCGTTCTTCTCCAACGCCGACATATACCACCGCTCGCCGGGTCATCGCGCTCCCGACGACATCTGGCACCAACGCCTCGGGCATCCTGCAAACAGCACGATACTACAAACAATCCAAGCAGAGGTGTTAGAACGCAACGCCCTCCTAACAACGAGCGGCCAAGAACTTCGACGACCACGAGCACGGTACTTCATGTGCCCCGAAGCAGATCTTCCCCATCAGCCTTTTCCATCTCATCACAACCCAAGCGCACCTACATACGCTCCGATGGAAAAAGTCTACAGCGATATTTTAAACATGCCTCGAGAAGACACCGAAGCCGACTTCAACTACGTCATCACGTTCATCGACGCAGCAACCAGATACGTCTGGCACTTCAATCTCAAGACGCGCGATCAAGCTTTCGACGCCTTCACAACATGGCTTCCCATCGCTGAACGAGAATCAGGAACCAAGCTCAAGAGCTTCCAGTCAGACGGTGCACTGGAATACCAGTCACAACGCTTCAGGACCTATCTGGCGGAAAGAGGAATCAGACGCCTGGTGTCTCTGCCCTATGCTCACCAGCAGCAGGGGGTCGCAGAACGCATGAACCGGACCTTGCAGACGACGATGCGAAAACTGCTTCTGGGGATGAAGCTGCCCACCACACTGTGGCCAGACGCGATGACACATGCAGTTCACCTGCACAACCTGCTGTCCTCGTCATCGCTTCCCAACAACGCATCACCGCACCTGTTGTGGACAAGAAAAAGGGGCAGCACAAAATTACTCCGAGTTTTCGGCTGCATGGTACAGTACAGACCCCACACAGCCCGAGCAGGACGCTTCACACAACGAGCTCGGTGGGGACTACACCTCGACATCGCCAAACACTTTCACGCGTGGAAAATTCTCGACATACAGGACAAAAATACCGTGGCATCACGTGATGTTATCTTCTACGAGCGACTGACGCTGCAGCATTACCTGGACAACATTGCCAACACACAAGACCCCACCGACGGCTTCTCCGGACTTCGTTCCTTCGCCGACCGTGCTGCCGAAGCTGACGCGGCAGAAGAAGACGTACCTGAAGCCTCGGAAACTGCCGGACCACTCCCATTCTGTTCCGTACCTATTCCACTCGACGAAGACAATCCTCTCGATAGCAACAACCTCGACACCTTTTACCACTTCGCTGACCAAGGTTACATTACACCCCACCCAGTCGACACAAATGTTTCAGAACGCATCGGTCCCAACTTCTTACCTGACCCAGAAGACTGTGACGAAGCAGCTTATTCCGGGAATGAAAATTCCCCTCGACACACACCAACGGGACTGCAGATTCTAGGCCTCTGGGTCTCCGTCCAGCATCCGCCGCCGCCTTCTCCGCGAGAGCCTTCGACCCTGTCGCAGGCTCTGGGGGGGGAATATAAGGCGAAATGGAAGGAAGCGATGGAAAAGGAGTTAAAGGCTCTGCAAGACCGGAAAACATGGAAACTGGTACCTGCAACGAGCATCAACGGGAAAAACGTCCTCTCGGGGAAATGGGTGTACCGCATTAAGACCAACTCAGACGGCTCCATCGAATGATTCAAAGCTCGATGGGTCGTACGAGGCTTCGATCAACGATACGGGACCGACTACACAGAAACCTTCGCTCCAGTCTCCCGTCACACCTCATTACGCATCCTACTCGCCGTCGCGGCCACGAAGACATTACCACTACGCCAAATCGACGTCGCGAATGCGTTCCTATACGCACCTGTGGACGCCGAGATTTTCGTCGAACAACCCCACGGATTCATCGACGACCCCACGAAAGTATGCCAACTGACAAAATCCCTATACGGGATCAAGCAAGCCCCGCGGCTCTGGCAGCAGCATCTCCACGGCCGTCTCGCAAAAATCGGATTCCTACAGCTGCCGCATGACCAAGGAATGTACCGACTGCAGAAGGGAAGAGAGTATATCCTACTCATCGTCTACGTCGACGACCTGCTCTACATCGGCTCCACTACCGACATCGCCACCTGGTTCGAGCGGGAACTGAAAGAAGACTTAACACTCACGGTGTCCGACGAAGTGACCCAGTACCTAGGACTGAATGTCGACGAAAACGACACGGCGTTCTACCTACACGCTGGAAAGTACTCAGGCACCGTCGCGAAGAAATTCGGTATAACACCGACTACTGTCCCAACTCCCTACCACTACGGGAACAACAACAGCACCTCCGCAAAACTCCCCGCGAAACAAATCCAGGAGTATCAACAGAAGCTCGGCTACCTACTATTCGCAGCAGTAACCTGCCGACCCGACCTGTCCTATAGTGCGAGTCAACTGGCGACGCATCTGAAGCAACCGGAACAGGAAGATCTCGAGGAGCTCAACCGAGCACTACTCTACTTCGTCTCCACGCCGACGATTAGGCTTACCTACAGTAAAGCGACAACACCGTCCGTACGACTACTCGGATACGTCGACGCCGACCACGCGGGAGATAGGGAAAATCGAAGATCTAGGACGGGCTACATCTACCGACTAGAACCCATCGGAACTATCTCCTGGCAGTCGAGCAAGGAGGAGTTAATCGCGCTATCCTCGGCTGAAGCAGAGTATATCGCCCTTTGTACTGCGACCAAGGAAGGACTCTACCTACGAGAGTTACTCGAGGAAGCGAAGATCGCGACCCTGCCTGCCTTCTCACTCCTCTGCGATAACCAATCTGCGATCAAAATCGCGAACAAGGACGGCTTCGCCAACCGAACTAAGCACATCGCCCTGCGGTACTTCTTCGTCAAGGATGAAATCGCGAAGGGGAGACTTCAACTCAGTTACTGCCCGACGACAGAAATGGCTGCAGATTATCTGACGAAGAAATTGGCGAAAGCAAAATTCGACTACTGCATGCTCCTGACCGGGCAAACAAACGTCACCGGATCTGAACACGCCAGCACTCCAGAAACGAAGGGGAGTGTTGGAAACATCTCAAAAGACTTGAGCGTTTCTGAAGTATAACACTGTACTCGAGGAAGATTACAGGGGAGCACGCGAGTCAACGGAGGTTGCACGAGGGGGCGGACAAAGAATGCGAAAAGACTCGAAAGGTCGCAACTGGAGGTTACGACTGACTGTTACAACATCACGGATGGTAACCGAAGCGGCAATCGAGTCGCTGTGCGACTCGATAAACCGTTCCTGTAACTGTATTCTACAACTGCTTTCTTATCTTCTATATATTGCTGCATGCTTGTTTCTTTAGTCAATCACTTGTTCTCATATACTAGTACAAGGGTTCAACTGCCTCAACTTCCGCTGCACTACTCAAGTCTCATTTTTTACAACTGGGACTTAGTCTCTGGAAAGATCCTAAGGGCTTTTATCAGCCCAACAATATGCAATTATAGGGAAACTTGAGATAGTCAAATCTTGCCATTCGCAGGAGAGACCTCATGGTAGATGACTTTTGCCTGGAAATTTGTGATGGGCAGCAGGGCAGGGACAGATGATCTCCACCTTTGGCCTGGAAAGGGGTGTCAGAAGAGGCCAGCTGGCCTCTTTCATAGAATTGCCAGGGAACTGACTCTCAGAATGCCGAGGAGGAACCAACCGACTCTAAAAAAAGCCAAGGAACCGACTCTCAGAATTGCCAAGGAACCGACTCACAACCCCTTTCCCCTGCTCCATTTAGGGGTCTGAAACCCCTTCCTTTCGTCACCTAGTAACTTGGGGTATGAACCCCCTTCCTATGCCTCACCTTGTAACTTGGGTTCTAAAAACCCCCTTTCGTTGCCTCACCTTGTAACTTGAGGTCTAAAACCCCCTTCCTTGCCTCACCTTGCGCCGAGTAAGTCACCGCAGGCCGAGCTACTGACCCCATGGCTGCGCTGCTGACCCCATGGCCGCGCTAGTGACCCCATGGCTGAGTAACTTGGTGTCTGAACCCTAGCCTTCGACTCACCCACCTTTGGAATATAAACCTCCTACTCGTCCACTCATGCACCTAAGGGGTTTTAGGCCCCTTCTCTTCCTTTTCACCAGATTAGCAGAGGGGCCGGGAGGCATGACGCACTCCATGCAGCATAATCACTTGCTGCCCTGCCCCTGTGAACAGTCAGATCCTCTGACCCCGGGGTTTCAGGCCCCCCCTTTTCCGATCCCTCACATTCAACTTACCCCAGGGGTTTCAGGCCCCTTTCTTCCCATCCACTCACGCCATGCCCTGCCCCTGCCATCCACTCAATCACATTCGTCTGCCTTGCTCACTCAACTCACCCTGGGCCTGGGGGATGCGAGCCCCCTTTCTCCACACCCTCTAACTCAACTCACCCTTGGGGGTTTCAGCCCCCGTTCCTTGTCCCTCAACTTACTCTCATGGTTGCTGCGGCGACCCTCCCTTGCCCCTCACTCACAACATCTTGGGGGTTCCAGGCCCCAATTCGCCTCCCTTGCTCACTCACTAACCGTGGGGAATAAGGCCCCCTTTCTCCACTCCCTCTAACTCAACTTACCCTTGGTGGTTGCAGCCCCCGTTCCTTGCCCCTCCATTGACCAACTCTGACGGTTGCTGCAGCGGCCCTCCATCGCCCCTCACTCAACATTTCAAGGGGGTTTCAGGCCCCCTCTCACCTCTCTATCTCACTGGCGACTTATCCTGGGGAGTTTCAGGCCCTCTTTCTCCGCTCTCTCTACCTCAACTTACCCTCGGTGGTTGCAGCCCCCGTTCCTTGCCCCTCCTTCAACTTACTCTGATTGTTGCTGCAGCGACCCTCCCTTGCCCCTCACTCACTACACCTTGGGGGTTTCAGGCCCCAGTTCACCTCCCCCTTCTCCACTCCCAAACTCAACTCAGCTTACCCTTGGTGGTTGCGGCCTCAGCTAATTTACCCTCCAGGTTGCTGCAGCGCCCGTCCATTGCCCCTCACTCAGTATACTCTGGGGGTTTCAGTCAGCCCCACTTTCCCTACGCTCATCTACCCTGGCCTGGGGGGTTTCCACCCCCCTCCTCCTCTCCCTCTTACCCAACTTAGCTCTGGTGGTTGCAGCCCCCGTTCTAAGCCCCTCAGCCAACTTACGCTCGTGGTTGCTGCAGCCCCCCTCCATTGCCCCTCACACAAAACACCCCCTCCTCTTCCTCCATTGCCCCTCATTGCCCCTCCAACTTACGCTCGGGGTTCCAGGTCCTCTTCCCTCCTCCAGCTCAACTTCCTCCTCCCTCCAACTCATCTTCCTCCTCCCTCCAACTCATCTTCCTCCTCCCTCCAACTCATCTTCCTCCTCCCTCCAACTCAACTTCCTCCTCCCTCCAAGTCGACACAGGGGGTTTCATGCCCCCAATCTCATCTCCCTCCCTCTCCAAGGGGTCTCAACATACACTGGTGCTTGCAGCCTCCCTCCTTTGCCCCTTGAACTGAATTCAATCAACTCACCCAGGGGGGTTCACGCCCAGTTTGAGGTCTCCTTCTCACACAACTTACAGTAGTATTCGCAGGTGCCCTCCTGTGCTGATCAATCAGCTCACCCAAGGGGCTTCACGCCTCACCTTCATACTTGGGGTCTCAGACCCCCTCCCTTGCCTCACCTTCATACTTGGGGTCTCAGACCCCCTCCCTTGCCTCACCTTTATACTTGGGGTCTCAGACCCCCTCCCTTGCCTCACCTTGCAACTTGGCCGAGCTACTGACCCCATGCCCGAGCTACACCCTCCTTTACCTCCCCCTGTACCTCGGGTATCAACCCCCTCCCATGCCTCACCCTGGAACTTGGGGTTTCTTCAAACCCCCTCCTTTACCTCACCCTGTAACTTGGGGTCTCAAACCCACTCCCTTGCCTCACCCTATAACTTGGGGTATCAACCCCCTCCCAAGCCTCACCCTGTAACTGGGAGTACTAAATGACCCCCCTTGCCTCACCTTGTCACTCGGGGTATCAAACCCCTCCCATGCCTCACCCTGTAACTTGGGGTATCAAACCCCCTCCCTTGCCTCACCCTGTAACTTGGGGTGTTAAACCCCCTCCCATTGCCTAAGGAGGCATCAAACCCCATACCTAGCCTCAACCTGGGGTCTGAAACCTCCTTTGCCCCTCCCCTCCCTCTCACTCAACTTACAGTGATGGTTGGTTGAAGGCGCCCTCCTTTGCCCCTCCCCTCCCTCTCACTCGACTTACAGTGATGGTTGGTTGAAGGCGCCCTCCTTTGCCCCTCCCCTCCCTCTCACTCGACTTACAGTGATGGTTGGTTGAAGGTGCCCTCCTTTGCCCCTCCCCTCCCTCTCACTCAACTTAAAATTGATGGTTGGTTGAAGGCGCCCTCCTTTGCCCCTCCCCTCCCTCTCACTCAACTTATAGTGATGGTTGGTTGAAGGCGCCCTCATTTGCCCCTCCCCTCCCTCTCACTCAACTTACAGTGATGGTTGGTTGAAGGCGCCCTCATTTGCCCCTCCCCTCCCACTCACTCGACTTACAGTGATGGTTGGTTGAAGGCGCCCTCCTTTGCCAATCAATCACCTCACCAAGGGAGTGCCAGGCCCCCTTTCACCACCACCCCCTCCAAGTTTATCACCCTCCCCACCTCCCCCCTTCCCACACCCCTCCCAGCACTAGGAGCAAGGGTGTTTGAGAAGCCCTCCTTTGCCGATCGATCAACTCACCCAAAGGGCTCCACGCCCCTGTTCACCTCTCACACTCACTCAACTTACAGTGGCAGTTGTAGATGCCCTCCTTTGCCCCTCCTCTCCCCCCCACTCAACTGACAGGGGTGTTTGAGAAGCCCTCCCTTGACAATCAACTAATTGACTCACCCAAGAGGCTTCACGCCCCTGATCACCTCTCCCTCTCACCCAACTTACAGTGGCAGTCGTAGACGCCCTCCTTTGCCCTGCCTCTCCCCCTGACTTGACTCACAGCGTTGGTTGAGAAGCCGTCCTTAGCTGATCGATCAACTCACCAAGGGAGTTTCAGGCCCCCTTTGACCACCACCACCACCCAACCCCACCTCCCCCCATCCAACCTCCCCCTGTCCAACCTCCCCCCGTCCAACCTCCCCCCGTCCAACCTCCCCCCGTCCCACCTCCCCCCGTCCCACCTCCCCCCGTCCCACCTTCCCCCTCCCAGCAATAGGAGCAGCATGCAGCCCACTCCCTGTCGGAAACAGCACCCCCCATGGCTGTGCCTTGAGGTCAAGGTGTGGCAGAAGAAAATGCACGGGCGGCCCAAGACTCAAATCCCGTGACGAAAGCGTCGTAGGAGGGGACTCGTTCCAACCACTTACCAAGGCGATACTTGAGAGGATCGCCAGCGGCGGAACGATCCGACAGTAAGAATGGTACGCCGGGTAACGTTAGCGGCGGAAAGCTCGTTAGCGGCGGAACAGCGGAACGATCGTCTCGGAGACGATTCATTCCGAGTTGACTCAAAAGTCAATCCGGCCACGGTATGTGAAGCCGGACACCAGGTCTGTCACGGCGATGACTGTCACGTCGCGACGGATGCGACGAGAACGAAAATTGCGACGGTTGCGACACGTTGCGACGTCGTGTTGACTGGGCCGCGTCGCTGCAGGACGTGCCAACTGCAATTCCGCGAAAGAAAGGGAAGAGAAACCGTTTCAGACGAGCAAGCGTAGGAACTCAGAGTAGCACCGCTGCGAACTGGCAGGTTGTACAATAAACGCGAAAGAAAAACACCCTGCAAATTTTTGAGAATTCTCAAAAACACCCTGCAAAATCGAGAGCGATCGGAACAACGACGAGAGACTGAAAGAGGGACGACGAATCGTTAACGACTTTCGTGAACGTGAGTCTTACCTGAGCGGTGGTGGCAGAAATTATGACGATTCGGAGCGTTCACGAGTCCGCGAGTTCCCTCCGCGAGTGTTCGCTCGATAGGAGCCTCCCTCGAGTCGTCGCAGTCGCCGTGGACCAGAGGTGTGCAAGAACGCCGCATCGCAGGCGTTACTCCGACGGCACGGTTTCTCCCGCGTTACTTCGACGGAAGGCTTTCCTCCTCGTTACTTCGACGGAGCAGCGACGGAGACGCGGACTTGATAACGAGGAAGCCACGGAGCTAGCCTTGGCGGAAAGCTACCAGTGCAGCCGCGGCTGATTCAGTTCCTCTAGTTTCACAAAAATTCGCTAGAGACTAGTGGGCGAATATTGGGCGTAGTGTGGAATGTGCGAGAAGCTAGAATGGTCATGGGGAGAGGAAGGCGAGAAACGAAGAATGGGCGTTGGAGGGAGCACGCGGTGATTGAGGCTGGGTGAGCGGGCCTGGTGGGAGGGAGGGAGGGACCACCCAACCTCGGTAACGCTGGCTGATGGCTGAAAGCTGACTATTGGTCACTAAATGAATTGAATTCGTATCCCCAGCCACGGATTGGTCACTAAACGAATTGAACTCGCTCACGACAAAATTAGTCGCCTCTGCGTGGGTGGGTTCACGCAGCGGAAGGCGAAATAAGCGACGCGAGGCGACTCACACGAGCCGCGCGCTTTCCATTTTTACTGCCAAAGCTCAAAAGTTCGCGGCAAATAGTCCTAACGGGTTGGAAAAGCAGCTCGAAAAACGTTCTACGAGCCTGGATGGGAGGTTCGACACGGGCGTTGGTGGTCCAAGTAAGTTGAATGAGGGGACGAAAGCGAATGGCTGAGGTGAAGGGCGATTCGACGCGGCGGACGGACCTAATAGGGGAGTCAATGCGACTCGGAATAGCGGCGGCCATGGTTGGGTTGGATGTGAGAGCTGAGCATTTTCAGAAATGCGGCAGGCGAAAGTTGAGAAAGAGAGGTTTTTGGAGGGAAAGGAAGGGTTGTGGCAGAGGAGCGGCGTACCCGATAATAGTACGCGATCGAGTACAGTCGGACGATGCTTCAACATGCAGGTTTACCAACAAACAAATTTTGGGATGGATATATATGGGCTTACTAGTGTCTCGGTGAAGTGTTCGCTTCCTAGGTACCCTTCTCAACCCCCTCACACCTCAGTCATGCAACTTCGCTCGTTCCACGCGAGATTTCTGTTTGGTAACCTGATTCTTTCAGACTCCCCTTAGAATGGTTCGACCCAAGTACCGCCTGTCGCAGATGTGTCACTAATCCCTGTCGCGAGGTTCGTTTCCGCAGCTGAGTGTGAATTCTGCCTTTCTGTGGTCCTCCCACTGCTCATTTCCACCCACGTGCTTCCTGAAGTTCCAGAATGACTCTTCACACGTAGAAACCACCCATTCTAGATGGCGGCTTTCAAGGATCATACAAGAATTCTCGAATTTTGACCGTGTCAAAGTACAACGCGTCGTTCCACTGCGCTAGGCGATCGCTGACAATTCCCCCACTTTTCCTGTCTCTCCGTGGGTGAAGACGCGCTGTTCGTACTCCTCCCGCTGCTCCTCATCATGGCTCTGGTGGACATCCTCGAAACACCCAGCGACTATGTTTTCCGTGTTGACGTACCAGGATTCCATGGGAAGGATTTGAAAGTGAGAGTGGATCCTGAGACGCTCGTTATCGCGATTAAGGGAGAGCGTCGTCAAAAGAAGTCGGCTAACGAGCGGCTTATATGGAGAGAAAGAGTGCACGGGAGCTTTACTCGGGAGTTTCAGCTTCCGTCTGATGCAGACGTAGAACATGCGACGGCTGCGTGTGTGGACGGCATCTTGACGGTTTCTGTCAAGAAGCTTCCGCAGCCTGAGCCCAAGGTTATTGACGTCAAGGTGAAGTCTCGGCTGTAAAACGTAAATGCTCATAGTCACAATGCCGTGGAGGTTTTTGTTTGTAACGGGCGTTCAGACAAAGCTTTGTACGTTTCAGTGATGGGTTGCTGAGAAAGCTGTGAGGATGAGCGGAAATATTGGAACGCAGGAGTCCAAGCCAGAATCATGGCACTGATTTAGGGTGGATGCTGGTACAGTAGCCATCTCTCCTCTCCTCTCCCATCCTCTTTTTTTTTTTCTGAAACCCGACCTTCCTCCTGCCATGTCTCTCTCCTGTTCCCAATCAGTTCCTCTCCACCACCCATCCTTATACCTCCTCGGCTCCTCCCTCTCTTCGCTCAATCCCTATCGTTATCACAGCATAACATGCAGCGATCTAATCTGGTAACTGTCGTTTTCAATTGAAACATTCCAAATAGCAATTGTTTGCTCACATTTCGCCTGTGTGTTGCACATACTGATGATGGAAGATCTGTGAGTTCTTTTAACTGTGTTTTCTTTCAAATGAGGACCTTGATGTGGATAGAATCAAGAACCTTATGTTCTATGGCATGCTTGGCGGATATGGTAAATTTGAGTAAGGGCGATGTTTGCGTGTAGACTTCAGATGTTCCTACCATAATTACGAGTCCCCCATGTATGGGGTTTGAGTTCGCGAGCAGGCAGGCAGGTTCGTCGAACAAGTGCGTGCAGCCCAGGCAGATCAGCGAAAAGGCGGATCAGCGAAATACAGGGTAAGCGAAGAACGGGGTCAGCGAAATGGTGGGAGAAAACATAAGGGCCTGTCCAGCGCGTACGTTTAGCGTACAACAAGGGGTACAGGTTACCCGAAACACAGTGAACAGTGATATTTAACCCCTGTGCGGACCTACACAATTCTTGATACTAAAACGCGCGGTGTACCCCGCCCGCACCCTCGCGCGAAAATCAAAAATGGGCGAAAACGTACAAATGCAAGTGTGGTCGTCGCCAGGCGTCCGAAGTGACTCGTAACCAGAAAACCTTTTCGTCATGCTCGATAATCGCCTTGTGCGAACATTTTGTCCCTTGGCCGACGAAATCTCTTGTTTGGTTGTGATTCGCAGCACGTGTTCACCCGGGACTCATTCGCGCAGTACACCAGGGTCCTGGGTTCGGGGACACAGAACGTTGCGCTGATACCCGACGGTACAATTTGGTGGCATCTGTGTGGTACGTACCTACTCCTTCAAAAGCCCGAAACGCACGCGCTGGACAGCCCTAACGACCCCAGACGACCGAATGGGCGACTGGTTGGCGACAAGATCGGGGGAAACAGTTCAGCCAATTAGGGTTTCAGTGACCACTAGCACTGACTCAGCCGCGTTCTTCCCTGTGGACGAGCGTGGTGTGTCTGTCATTTTAGGTTTTCTTTTGGGAGGCCAACTATCTTTGTGGAGGGTTAGGCTTTACTCCTCGTGCTACATATGGCCGTATGTTGTATTTTGTATCCTGCCTTGTATGTATCTCTTTCGAGCCTAAACGATCCGTCGCCCTGTTGATAAGCTACTAGCGATTACGTTTTGCCTCTGGCGCGTTTCAAGGCGAGCTACTATCCGATGGAGGGTTACCCGGTTATTGGCACGTGTGACAATGTCACGCTCGAGAGATACCCGTTCAGGTACGGCATATATCCCCTTATTCAATCTCGTCTCGCCTTTTGTCGTCGAAGTACTCTTGAAGTTTAAGGTGGCTTTAAACGGCCGTCACTAAGTCGCGTCTCGCAACATCCGGAGGCTACTCGATCCGTAGATATACACCGCTGGATATGCACCGTTAGATATACACCGCTGGATATGCACCGTTAGGTATACACCGCTGGATATTCACCGTTAGATATACACCGCTGGATATGCACCGTTAGATATACACCGCTGGATATGCACCGTTAGATATACACCGAGCTGCTGCACGCGAGCCACCGCACACGAGCTAGCGCTTGGTCTAGAGCGCTACGTAGCACCCCTCGATTTTGTGCTCTCAGTTTTCTTGCCCGTCTCCCTTACCCACCCTTCGTCCAATCCCATACACAGGCATCATCTCGCAGAAGGCGGTTGATCTCGCTTCGGCTAATTTTCCGTTACAGCATTTTCTTGTGAGGATCTTTTCGTTTAGAAGAAAAGGGTTACCCGATGGAGAGGTTTCGTGGACTTCGCATTGACACGGCTCCGCCCCCCGAGCAGCCGCAGCTTCAGCTGCAGCCACAGCCGCAGCCGCAGCAGCATAGCTTCGTGCGGCCAGTCTATACAGCCTCAGGTTACACTGGTGCACCGGGTTACTCTAACCCGTCTGCTTATAACGCGTCTTCGGGGTATTCCGGGACTTCCGGCGTTCAGGGAACGAGCTATGGTGCAGTAAATAATGGTGGCTATTCAGCCAGTTACCGAGGGCAGTACGGCACGTCGGGTTACCCTAACGCAGCCGGTTACAACCCCGCGTACGGTTACACCTCGGGTTCATCTAGCTCCAACGCGTCGTACGGTCCCCCCTACCGCGGAGCACCCATGGGGGGAACCCCCGCCTTGTCTTCCGCAGCTCCCGCAGCTGCAGCGTTTTCCGCTTCAGTTTCCGCCACTGGCGCAGCAAGGGGGGCGGGGGGCGCAGCAGCAGTCCCCGCGGGCGCAGCAAGAAGCGGAACCAGCCCCGTGTGGGCGGGCACGTCCGCCGCTTCCGCTGCCGCCGCCGCTATTCTGGCGGAAGCGGATAAAGCGGATAGAGAGGAGGACCCCGCAGGACGGCGCAGCTACAGCCACTACAGCCACGCGCACGCGCAGGGGGGGCATAGTCAGACTGCTTCCCGCGTATCCTCCTCTCGCTCCTCTATAAGCAGCTCCAGTAACCGCAGCTCCCCTCGATCAGACGCGACGGACAGAAGCGCGCGCAGGGTGCGGCGGAAAGCGTTCGCCGCGGGCGCGGGGGCGGGCTCGGGGAACTCCGCCGTTTCAGCGTCCCTGTCCGCGGGTGCGGCGGACAGTGGGGGCAGCTCCGAGGGGAAGCGCAGGGAGAGGTCCGCCCGCGCGCGGCTGCCGCGGAACGGGTCTGTGGGGAGCTTGGCGGGGGAGTCCCCTGGGGGGTATGGGTCAGGGGCGGTGGCAGGGGGGCGGGGATCCGCGGAAGAGGACGGGGAAGCGCACTCGCGCGAGCATCGGGGTCAGCTGGCGCAGGTGCAGGGGCAGGCACAGGCGCACGGGCACCCGCCCCAGCACCAGTACCACCATCAGCAGCAGCAGGCGCAGAAGCACTACCACCAGTACCAGCAGCAGCTGCAGCAGCAGCAGGGGGGCGGGGATGGAAGCCACGGGGGAAGGGGGGAAGCGCACGGCGGGGGGAGGGGGGAGGCGGAAGGCGGAGCGGGCGTGGTGGACTGGCGCGGGTGGAAGGTGACGCGGAGGCTGGAGTTCGAAGGCGCGGACTGCGCGCTGATAAAGGCGTTCCTGGGGTCGAGAGACGCGTGGGCGTGCCTGGAGGAGAGCGCGGCGAATCGGATCTATATCTTCGAGTACCTCAACACTGTGCGGACATCCCACCCGGCGCTGTTACAGGTGTGCTAACACTTCGTACAGTTTCGTTTCCCAGGTATTGAGGTGACTTTTGAGTCGACTCAGAAGTCACTTGGTACAGTCCCGTGTCCCAGGTATTGTGCTCACGAGGGCCTTTCTGGGGTGGGAGACGTGGGCGGGCGTGCCTGGAGGAGAGCGCGGCGAATCGGATCTACATCTTCGAGTACCTCAACACTGTGCGGACGTCACACCCGGCGCTGCTGCAGGTATTCAAGCAGTTTGAACAGCTAGGGCTGACTGCACGATAAGGGTTAGGTGTTTGAGTATCTAACAGTGTGCGGACGTCTCACCCGGCAGCACTATTGCAAGTATGTTCGAAAGTACCTCCCTATTAAAGGGCCTTTCAACAGCTCCTCCTTTTCTCCCCTAATTTTCCTATCCCCCAATCCCCACCCTTCTCTCCCCATCCACTAACCCCGTTCTCCCCACCGTGTGTAATGAGTCTATTTTTGAGTCGACTCAAAAATAGACTCATTACACATTTTTGAGGCGCCTCAAAAATAGACTCATTACACATTTTTGAGGCGCCTAAAAAATAGACTCATTACACATTTTGAGGCGCCTCAAAAATAGACTCATTACACATTTTGAGGCGCCTCAAAAATAGACTCATTACACATTTTGAGGCGCCTCAAGAATAGACTCATTACACACGGACCCCGTTCTCCCCATCCACCAGTCCTTCCCAGCCATGCTGCTGTCCCACGGGCTGACCACAGAATCGTTGAAGGCGCAGAAGCGGGAGGTGCTGCAGCTGTTGGCGCTGCTGCTCACCCCGCTCCGCAGGACGGGCTGTAGAACCTCAAGAAGGGGCAGCTGCTGGTCTCGCTTCTCAATCCGCCCCTTCCTTTCCCTTCCGTCCCGTTCCGTCCCGTTCCGTCCCGTTCAAGGCGCAGAAGCGGGAATCTCTTGCGTCTCAATCCTCCCCTTCCGTCCCGTTCCGTCCCCTTCCTGCCCCATCCACCCCACCCTTCTCGGCCCCAGACCTTCCAGGCAGTGCTGCTATCCCACGAGCTCACCACTGAGCAGCTAAAGGCGCAGAAGCGGGAGGTGCTGCAGCTGTATGCTCTCCTCCTGACCCCCCAGGACGGGCTGACTACGGAGCAGCTAAAAGCGCAGAAGAGAGTAGTGCTGCAGCTGTTTGCGCTGCTGCTGACCCCCCAGGACGGGCTGTGGAAGCTCAAGAAGGGTCAGCTGCTGGACGTCATTTGCAGCTCGGAGACTTGGAAAAGGGGCGTGCAGGCTGTGATGTAACCTACTCTCACTCACACCCTCCCCCTCCCGCTCCCCCCTTTCCACTTCCGCAGACATTTCAAGCCGTGCTCCTCTCGCACGGGCTGACCACGGAGCAGCTAAAAGCGCAGAAGAGAGAAGTGCTGCAGCTGTTTGCGCTGCTGCTGACCCCCCAGGACGGGCTGTGGAAGCTCAAGAAGGGTCAGCTGCTGGACATCATTTGCAGCTCGGAGACCTGGCGAAGGGACGTACAGAGGCGGGCGGCAGCGGGTGGAGGGAGTCTAGCGGCAGCAGCAAGTGGGGCAGCAGCAGGTGAGGCAGGAGCAGGAACAGCAGGAGCAGGAGCAGGAGGAGCAGGAGCAGGAGCAGGAGCAGGAGCAGGAGCAGGAGCAGGAGCAGGAGCAGGAGCAGGAGCAGGAGCTGGAGTGGGAAGAGCAGGAGGAGCAGACGAAGGAGCAGGAGCAGTGGCAGGTGTAGCAGCAAAAGCTATGGCGCCGCCTTCAGCTAGTGCCCTAGGGTCGTCACCGACCATCCATTTCTCCTCCTCCTCACACCAGCTCACAAGACCAACAGCGCCCGCAAATCTGGCGACCTCTGGGCCAGGCTCGGCATCCTCTAGACCTGGCTCGGCATCCTCTAGGCCAGGCTCGGCATCCTCTAGGCCCGGTTCGGCATCCTCTAGACCTGGTTCAGCATCCTCCAGACCTGGCTCGGTGGCTTCACGACCAGGCTCGGCATCCTCAAGACCAGGCTCGGGCTCGGTCAGACCTGTTTCAGGCTCGTCTCGGCCCGAGGCAGCGATAGCTGACACTGCCAGCGGTGCTGCTGCTGCTGCTCCAGCTGCTCCCGCTGCTGCGGCACCACCAGGAGCCATATTTCGCCCATCGCCCCCGTCCGGCAGCCCCCCAGCCTTATCCCCTCGAGCCTGGCGCAGCAAAGCCGCTTCAACTCAAGCGTCTACTGCTGCAACTCATGCGTCTAGCACTGCTATGCCTAGACCCACAGGTAGCGCGGATGACTCCAAGGGCCAGGTGTCGGCAAATGGGCTCCTAGCAGCAGCGGCATTGCCAGCAGCACCAGCCGCACTGGAGCCTGCAGCTGGAGCGGAATCAGCAGCAGCAGCAGCAGAAGCAGCCGCCACAGCAGCAGCAGCAGTCTCTGCTGCTTCTGCTTCTCCTGTGTCTGCTGCTTCTGCAAGTCAACAGGAGCAAGAAGAAGGCAAGTTTTCCTCCTCCTCCTCTATTCTCCCAGCCAGCTTCTCCCTTTTCTTCAAGCCTAAGATCCCCCCAGCTCCTGCCTCCAGACCTCCCTCCTCGTCCACCCACACCCAAACCTCCACTCCAGGTTCGGTAATCAGCTCCGTCTCCCTAGCCAGCTTCGGCTCCGGCTCCACTAACCCTAACCCTAGCTCGAGGACCGGGGCTGCTTCCGAAGCTAGATCCGAGCCTCCGTTACGAAGCATGTCTGGAACCGTAGCAGCCTTACAGCCTGTATTCAATCGCTCTCTAACGGAGCGTGTTCCCGCTAGTAGGAGTGCGGAAGGGGCAATGGGGCAACCGGCCCCAGGAGGGGTATCAAACGCACAAAGAGGGTCGCTTATTGCGCCTCTGGGAATGCCACAGGCGCCAGGGTATGAGGGGTATGGGGGGCAGGGGGGGCAGGGAGGGCAGGGAGGGTACGGAGGGTATGGGGAGAGTGTGTATGGTGGGGGGATGCAGGGTTTCGCACAGAGGTTCGGTGCCGCGTTCGCACGTTCGTTTTCTGCAGGGAAAGAAGTGGCCACTGCTGCTGGTGATGCTGCTGGTAGTGCTGCTTCTGGTGGTGCGGCTGCTGGTGCTGGTGGCGGTGGGCTCGTTAGCGCACTGACAGCAAGAATGCAGCCCCAGCAGCAGCAGTACCAGCAGTCTCAGCTGCAGTACTCTCGGCAGCAGCAGCAGCAGCAGCAGCAGCAGCAGCAGCAGCAGCAGCAGCAGCAGCAGCAGCAGCAGCAGCAGCAGCAGCAGCAGCAGCAGCAGCAGCAGCAGCAGCAGCAGCAGCAGCAGCAGCAGCAGCAGCAGTATTACCACCAGCAGCAGCAGCAGGGGCAGGCATATGGCAAGAAGCTAGACCTAGGTCCGTTATCCCCGTTAGAAGAGCAGAGGGACGAGCTTAAACCGGAGCCAAACGGTTTTATCCGCTCCCAAACTCTATGGGTGGGCAGCAGGGGCGGCAGGGGTGGTATCCCCCCTGCAAAAGCTCCAGCTGCTTCTAGCGCAGCGGCTTATAGAGGGAACGCAGCTACTGCTGCCACTGCCACTGCCACGGCCACTGCTGCTGCTGCTGCTCCTGAGTTTGTGCGATCTAGCACGCTATGGGCGGGGAGGGCCGCGCCCCCTACTGTAGCAGCAGGAGCAGCAGAGAGAGGGCTTATGAGTGGCCGAATGCCGGGGGTAGGGGAGAGATCCATGAGTCTAGGGGGCCGAACGCTGAGCCTTGGAGGCAGGAATCAGAGCCTAGGAGGAGTAGTGAGGGGCGCTTCACTAGTGAAAGTCGTTCCTGTGCGGATGGATGAGGAGGAGGAGGATGAGGAGGAGGAAGATTTGTATGGGGCGGGGTATGGGGAGGAAGAAGAGGAGGAGGATTTGTATGGGGAGGAGAGTGGAGGTGGGGGGGGAGGGGGAGTGAGGGAGGAGGGGGAGGAGTGGGGGAGTGAGGAGAGGAGAGAGATGAATGGGGAGGTGAGTGAAGGGGAGGAGGAGGGGGAGAGTCGGGAGGAGGAGGAGGAGAGTCGGGAGGAGGAGGGGGAGAGTGATGGAGATGGTGAGAGTGGGGGTAGTGGGGGGAAGGAGGAGGAAGACGAGGGGGGAGGACGAGGGGTGATTCGATTGCCGAGCATTCAAGTTAGGGATATGAGAAGGATAATGCAGGAGAAACGGATGCAGCAGGAGAGGGGTGTGGATCAGCCGCAGCAGCAGCAGCAGCAGCAGCAGCAGCAGCAGCAGCAGCAGCAGCAGCAGCAGCAGCAGCAACAGCAGCAGCAGGAGGACGGGGAGGGAGGAGGGGTGCTCAGGCTGCCGAGCATACGAGTAGGGGATATGAGGAGAGTCATGCAAGAGAAGCGGATGCAACAGGAGAGGGAGGTGCAGCAGCAGAGAGAGAGGGAGGCGCTGGTGCAGGAGCAGCAGAGGCGGCAGCAGGAGGAAGAGGCGTGGCAAAGGGAGCAGATGGCGAAGCAGCAGCAGGAGGAGGAGTGGTGGCGCCAACGGCAAGAGCAGCAGCAGCAGCAGCAGCAGCAGCAGCAGGAACAGAAGCAGGAGGGGGGGAGAAAGGAGAAGGAAGTTTGTAAGCCAACTTACAGGGAAGAGCACTACACTCAGAGGGATTCTGGAAAATCGGTTGTATATAGGTCAGTTAGCAATGATAGTAGTGCTGTAGACGCGCCCTCGGTTATCAGACACAGCTCTGGGGAGTCTTCTAACGCGGATGCTGGCAGTGGTAGTGCTGTAGTCGCGCCTTCTGTGATTAGACACAGTTCGGGGGAGTCTTATAACGAGGATGCTGCTAGTGACAGTGGGGGCAGCCACAGGAGCAGCCACAGCAGCAGAAGCAACAGCAAAAGCAGCAGAAGCAGCAGTGGGGCCAATAGTGGGAGCGACAGCCATACTAGTGAGCAGAAAACTGATAGGAGCAGAAGGAATAGCAGCAAACGGAGCAGTAGGAGTAGCAGCAGGAGTAGCAGCAAGAAAAGCAGTAGGGGTAGCAGCAGCAGGGGTAGCCGAAGGAGCAGTAGAAGCAGGTCAGGGGCTGGGACTGAGAGTGAGAGTGCCAGTGATAGGAGCAAGGGTGGTGCTAGTGATGGTGCTAGTGCCAGTGGCAGTGGTAGTGACAGTGGGAGTGACGATGTTGGGGGCAGTCGCGGTGGTAACAGCCACAGCGGAGGCAGCAAGAGTGATAACAGCAGGAGTGGTAACAGCAGCAGCAGTAGTCACGAAAGTGGGAGCAGACAAAGCAGCAGACGAAGCAGCAGACGAAGCAGCAGGGGCAGTAGGAGCAGTAGCAAGAGTGGAAGCATCAGGAGCAGGAGCAGCACCGAGAGTGTGCATGAGAGTTTGAGTTTTGTTGGGGAAAGTGGCGCTTCAGTCGATGCTTCTGACACTGTTGCTTCTGCTGGCACTGTTGCTTCTGCTGGCACTGCCACTGGCGCTGCCAACAGTGCTACTGACACTGCCGCTGCTGACACTGTTACTTCTACTGACACTTACACTGCCGCTGCTGACTCTGTTACTGCTTCTGACACTGCTGCTGCGACTGCTATCACTGCCGCTGCTGCTGACGCCCTCCCTGCTGCTGCTGCTGGCTTTCCTCCAGCTACTGACGCTGCCGCTGCTATCGCTCCCATTAATGCTGTTGCTGCTGCTACTGCCAGTGGTGCTGCTGCTGCTGCTTTTGCTCCAGCTACTGCTACAGATGCCGCTACTGCTACAGATGCCGCTACTGCTACAGATGCTGCTGCTGCTGCTGCTGCTGCTGCTGCTGCTGCTGCTGCTGCTGCTGTTGCTGCTGCAGGTATTCATGCCTCTCCCGTTGCTGCTACAGAGGCTACAGATGCTACAGATGATACAGATGATGCTGATGCTGCTGATGCTGCTGTCACTGCTTCGCCTTCCATTGCTGACACAGATGCTGCTGAAACGGATGTCGTGTTGGCTCCTGAATCTTGTGCTGCCGTTTCTGCCCTTGCTCCAACCCCTCCTGTTGATGTTCCCAGTGCTACCGCCACTCCTGTCGTCACTCCCAGTGCTACAGCCACTCCTGTCGTCACTCCCAGTGCTACAGCCACTCCTGTCGTGACTCCCAGTGCTACCGCCACTCCTGTCGTCACTCCCAGTGCTACAGCCACTCCTGTCGTGACTCCCAGTGCTACAGCCGATCCTGCCGTGACTTCCAGTGCTGCAGCCGATCCTGTCCCAGAGTCCACTGCTGCTACAGATGCTCCTTCGTCTGTGCCTGCCCCTGCTACAGACCCTCCTGTTGACATTCCCAGTGCTACAGCAGTGTCTGTTGACATTCCTAGTGCTACAGCAGTGTCTGTTGACATTCCTAGTGCTTCAGCAGTGTCTTTTGACATCCCTAGTGCTACAGCAGTGTCTGTTGACACTCCTAGTGCTACAGCAGTGTCTGTTGACATTCCTAGTGCTACAGCAGTGTCTGTTGACATTCCCAGTGCTACAGCAGTGTCTGTTGACATCCCTAGTGCTACAGCAGTGTCTTTTGACATCCCTAGTGCTGCGGCCACTCCTGCCCCAGAGGCCGCTGCTGCTACAGCTTCCTCCACGTCTGTACCTGCCCCTGATACAGCCTCCCCTGCTACATCCGCTACGACAGCCATGCCTGCCCCTGTCCCTCCTGCTGCTACAGCCGTGCCTGCCACCGTCTCTCCTGCTGCTACAGCCGTGCGTGCTCCCGTCTCCCCTGCTGCTACAGCTGTGCCTGCCCCTGTCCCTCCTGCTGCTATAGCAGCTTTCACTGCATCCCTTGCAAGTGGTGCAGCATCCACGTCTGTAGCAGCAGCCAAGCCAACCGCACCTACCTCTGCTATATCCGCCCTCCCTGCATCCCCCCCTGCTACATCCGCGCCTGCCCCCGTCCCTCCTGCTGCTACAGCCGCTTTCACTGCATCCCTGGCAAGCGGCGCAGCAGCCACGTCTGTAGCAGCAGCCAAGGCGGCAGCAGCATTGGCTGCTTTCAAGCGCGCCCCCACCCCCCCCAAGGGCCCTGTTGACCATGACACGTGGGACTCGGGGGATGAGGACGAGGGGGGGGGCAGCGGGGGGTGGGGGGGTTCTGGGGGGAGGAAGGGGAGGGCTGCGAGCTATGGGGGTTTGACAGATTCGGGGGAAGGAGAAGGGGGAGGGGGAGGGGGAGCGAGAGGGGAGAGGGGAGGCGGTGAGAGGGTGATGGGAGGGTCGTTAGGTGGTGGGGTTGGCGACATGGTAGGGAGAGATGTAGGAAGAGCAGGGGCATTACAGCCAGGAGAAGAGGTGGCAGCAGAGCGAGGAGGGGAAGGGAGAGGAGGATTAAAGGGAGCAGGAGGAGCAGAGTCAGGCGCCGTGGCAGGGGTTGGCCTGGCAGGGAATGGTGCAGCAGGGGCTGGCCTGGCAGGGAATGGTGCGGTAGGGAATGGTGGGAATGGTGTGGCAGGGAGTACTATGGCCGAAAGTGGTGTGGCAGCTGCCAGTGTAGCAGATGGGAGTGCCACGTGGCAGGGTAGGGAGTGGTTGGGACATATGGAGGTGTTTGGCAGTGCCATAGACAACATGTGGAGCCCGCTGCCCGTGTTCCTCGGGGGGAGTACCACCGCACAGTCACAGTTCAAGTCCCCACGTGCAGGCGCGCAGCAGGCACATTCACAGTTCAAAGCGCACACAAGCAGCCGCTTTGACCCCTCGTCAGCTGCTGCTACTTCTGCTGCTGCTGCTTCTGCTGATGCCACAGCAACTCTTGCGCTCCCATCTGGGCTTTCCATTGACCCGGTTACCCCATCCACTGGTGTTACTCATGGGGTTACCCTATCCGTTACCCCCTCCAGTGTTGTGTCGGGTGGGGGCTACACGCCTGTTGCCCCTCTCCTCACCCCTCCCCCCTTCCTCGCTAGACAGAATTCTGCTCCTCCTGCTACGCCCATGGCAAAGCCTAGGGGTGCTGCCCCTGCTTGGGGCACTGATGCTGGTACTGATGCTGCTGATGCTGCTGCTGCTGCTGGAAACACAAACGCTGCTGCTGCTGCTGCTGCGACTGCTGCAGCAGCTGCTACAGGTGCTGCCATTGCAGGTACAGTTGCTGCTACAGCTACTGCTACAGCCCGCTCTGCCCGCTCTTTCTTTGCCACGGAGCTCAAATGCACCCTGTGTGGCCACGTGGACCTCTGCCAGCTGGACGCCAGCCTGGCGCGTGATGTGGCGGAGCTGCATGCGTTCCTGTGCTGCGGTGACGTCAGCAGTCACAGCAGTGGCAGCAGCGGTAGCAGCAGCAGCAGCAGCACCAGCAGAGACATTGGGGCAAGCAGAAATGGCGGCATTAGTGCCCACATGAAGCAGTGGTCGTCTCTGCTCCCTCGCACGGCTATCCACACTCGCCTCCTGGCCGTGCCCACTGCGCTCAGACGCAGGTACAAGCAGACGGAGGAGAGGCAGGCGCAGAGGAGGCAGGGGCAGCAGCAGGGGCAGCAGCAGGGGCAAAAGGAGGGGCAGGGGGAAGGGAAGCAGGAGGGGTGTGTGGTGCTGCAGGCGTTGCAGCGAGGCGTGCGGCGGAACGGAGCGCTCAGTGCGGGCGCACTGCCACAAGTGGGGCTGGGAATGCTGCAGGTAAGAGTGTGTGTGCGTGGGGCCGGGGGGGAGAAGGGGAAGCAGGGGGGGTGTGTGGTGCTGCAGGCGTTGCAGCGAGGCGTGCGGCGGAATGGCGGGCTCAGTGCGGACGTTCTGCCACAAGTGGGGCTGGGAGTGCTGCAGGTGGGTTTCTGCTGCAGGGATGTGTGCGTGTGCCCAGGGATTGGGGGTTGGTGCAGGTAAGAGGTCAGAGAGACTTGGGTAGGGGGAGCGGCAGGGGGAGAAAGTGAGGCAGGGGAGAGGAAAGCAGGAGGGGTGTGTGTGTGGTTCTGCAGGCGTTGCAGTGAGGGGTGCAGCGGAATGAAGCTCTCAGTGAGGGCGGGCTGCCACAAGTGGGGCTGGGAGTGTTGCAGGTAAGAGTGTGTGTGTGTGTGTGTGTGGGGGTGGGGGGGGGGGGGTGATGGAAGAGCGGGAAGGAGGGGTGTGTGGCGCGGCAGGCGTTGCAGCGAGGTGTGCGGCGGAACGAAGCGCTCAGTGCAGGCGTGCTGCCGCAATTGGGGCTGGGAGTGCTGCAGGTGGGTGTGTGCGTGGGTGTGCTTCCAGGGTTGAGGGGGCGGGGTTAAGTGGGCGCAGATAGAGCGAGGGGTGAGTGAGGATGAACGGCGGGCTCAGTGGGGGCGGGCTGCCACAAGCGGGGCTGGGAGTGCTGCAGGTACGCTCATATGCACACAGGTATCTGGTTTGAAGGGAGAATGGAGGGTTTGAGGATGAATAGAGGGCTTAGTGAGGGCGTACTGCAAAAAATGGGGCTGGGAGTGCTGCAGGTACGTTCATATTCTCACACATCAGGTTTGAAGGGAGGAGGGAGGGGATAGGGGTGCGGTGGAACGGAGGGCTCAGTGAGGGCGGGCTGCCACAAGCGGGGCTGGGAGTGCTGCAGGTACGCTCATATGCACACAGGTATCTGGTTTGAAGGGAGAATGGAGGGTTTGAGGATGAATAGAGGGCTTAGTGAGGGCGTACTGCAAAAAATGGGGCTGGGAGTGCTGCAGGTACGTTCATATTCTCACACATCAGGTTTGAAGGGAGGAGGGAGGGGATAGGGGTGCGGTGGAACGGAGGGCTCAGTGAGGGCGGGCTGCCACAAGCGGGGCTGGGAGTGCTGCAGGTACGCTCATATGCACACAGGTATCTGGTTTGAAGGGAGAATGGAGGGTTTGAGGATGAATAGAGGGCGTACTGCAAAAAATGGGGCTGGGAGTGCTGCAGGTACGTTCATATTCTCACACATCAGGTTTGAAGGGAGGAGGGAGGGGATAGGGGTGCGGTGGAACGGAGGGCTCAGTGAGGGCGGGCTGCCACAAGCGGGGCTGGGAGTGCTGCAGGTACGCTCATATGCACACAGGTATCTGGTTTGAAGGGAGAATGGAGGGTTTGAGGATGAATAGAGGGCTTAGTGAGGGCGTACTGCAAAAAATGGGGCTGGGAGTGCTGCAGGTTCATATGCACACACATCAGGGCTTGGGGGTTGGTGGGGTTAAGAGGCCCGAGAGACTGCTAGGGCTGAGGAGGAACGGAGGGCTCAGTGAGGGCGGGCTGCCACAAGCGGGGCTGGGAGTGCTGCAGGTACGAGTGTGTGCACAGGGATTGGGTGCGGTGGGCTTGAGAGACTGTTGGGAAAAGAGGGTGAGGATGGGTGTGTGAAAGAGAGAAAAAGGTTTGTTTTGAGACGTCTCAAAACAAACCTTATATCAGGTGGGTGTGTGAAAGAGAGAAAAGGTGGGGGGACGGAATGGGCAAGTCGCGTGGCTGTCCACAGACGAGGCAGTGGCAATCACACACGCACCCCTCTTTTGCTTCTCCCCCTTCCCCTCCCCCTTCCCCTCCCCCTTCCCTCCCCCTGGCTGTCGAGAGACGAGCTGGGGGCGATGGTGGTGGGTGAAAGGGCAACATTTTTGAGTCGACTCAAAAGTCCCCTCCCCCTTCCCCTCCCCCTTCCCCTCCCCCTTCCCCTCCCCCTTCCCCTCCCCCTTTCCCTCCCCCTTCCCTCCCCCTGGCTGTCGAGAGACGAGCTGGGGGTGATGGTGGTGGGTGAAAGGGCAACAAAAACCTCCTGTGTTGCTCCCCACCTTCCCCCCCCCCGCGTCCTCTCCCCCTTTTTCAGATCCTCCGCATCATACTCAATTCCCCCTCCCCCCCCCACCACCCCTCCCCCACCACCTCCCCCCCACCACCTCCCCCTTCAGATCCTTGCATCCATCATGCGTCCGCTGCCCGGAGTGGCTTGGCTGTCTAAAGACGAGCTGGTGGCGATCGTGGTGGCTGAAAGGGCGAAGAAAGGGGTGGAAGAGACTGGGGGAGAGGCGAAACAGGTCATTTTGGGGCAAAAGAATGCTGCTGCGGCTCCTGCTGCTCCTGCTGGTGCTGCTCCTTCTGCTCCTGCTGCTGCTCCTGCTGCTGCTGCAGCTCCTGCTGCTGCTGCAGCTCCTGCTGCTGCTGCAGCTCCTGCTGCTGCTGCAGCTCCTGCTGCTGCTCCTCCTGCTGCTGCTCCTCCTGCTGCTGCTGCTTCTGGGGTCACATCGACTGTAGACTCTTCTGCTGCTGCTGTCCCTGTAGCCGCTTTTCTTGCTGCCGCTGTCCCTGTAGCCCCGTCTTCAGTCGCCGGTGTGTCCGCTGCTTCAGGCAGTGCAATTGAACCTCCTCCTGTTTATGCAGTTACCACTCCTGTCCACACGGTTACGGCTGCTCCTGTCAACGCGGTTACGGCTCCTGCTGCTGCTGCAGTTGCCGCTGTTCCTGTAATCGTTTTTACCTCTCCCCCTGCTGCTGCGGTTGCCGCTGCTCCTGTCGACGCATTTACTGTTGCTCCTGCTGCTCCTGCCACCACTGCCCCTGCTGCTGCGGTAACCCCTGTGCCTGTTTCAGCAGCTGCCATGGCTTCTCTTGATGCTGCTATGGCGGATCAAGTCACTGCTGCAGTAACAGCTACGTCTGCTCCTGCTGCTGCTCCTTCCTCTGCTCCTGCCACTCTTCCTGTTGCTTTTCCTGATGCTGCGCCTGCCTCTGCTCCTGCCTCTGCTATTGCCTGTGCTCCTGCTGCTTCTCTTGCTGCTTCTCCTGCTGCTTCTCTTGCTGCTTCTCCTGCTGCTTCTCCTGCTGCTTCTCCTGCTGCTTCTCCTGCTGCTTCTCTGATTCACATGTCAACTGCCCCTGCCTTGGCCGCTGCTCTCACGTGTGCCTCTTCAAGCCAGCCTCATGCACCACTCAACTCCTCCCATGCATCTGCACATTCAACCAGAGTCCTGCACACTGCTACAGTTTTACATCCAGCTGCAGTGACACGTGCTGCTACAGTAGCACACCCAGATACGCATCCAGCTACAGTAACACACGCTGCTACAGTAGCACATCCAGTTACGCATCCAGCTACAGTAACACATGCCGCTACAGTAGCACACCCACCCCTGTCTGGTCTGCGGCCCAATCGAGCAGGCAGCATTCACGTCAATTCTGCCTTCCACCTCGCTGCCGCCGCCGCTGCTGCTGCTGCTGGTTCTGGAGCTTTTGCTGGTTCTGGAGCTTTTGCTGGTGATGCTGCTGCTGCCAGTGGTGCTGCCTCTAATTCTGCGGCTGCAGCAGATATCAATCCTGGTGGTTCTTCTGCCAGACTAACACCCATCTCTGTTCTCCCCACCTCGCTTACATCCGAGCGCCTAAGCAGCAGTAGCAGCACCCATCAGGACGGTTTGCAGAGCGGTGCAGGTGGTGTTGATGGCGGTGTAAATAGTGCTGACAACGGTTCTCTGGGGCAACTAGAGGCTCGGGCGCTAGCAGCACTAGAAGACGACCTAAGTCTGAATGCTAAGGTAGCGATTCAGGAGCAACGGCATGCGGCGGAGGCTCGGGCAGTACTTGCCGAAGCTGAGGAGCAGCTTCGGCGTGCACAGGAAGCGGTTTCCCGAGCCAAGGCGGCTGCCTCAGAAGCATCCCATCTGGCCGAAGCTGCTGCTGCGGAGGCTCGGGAGGAGATGGATCAGCTGGCGGAGGCTCGGGAGCAGGTTAGGAGGAAGGCTGAGGAGTGCCGGCGCGCGTGGGACCGCCACATCAGCATCGTGCGCCAGCTGGCGGCTGTGTCTCCTGGATCTGCTGGCAAAAGGTCTCATTCTAGAAGGCGTAAGGAGGAGTTTGAAGCGGCAGCTAGGAGTTACGAGGAGTACTTGACATTGTGGGAGGAGCTTGAATCCATGGGACGAGGGGAAGTGCCTGAAACGCCTCAGGCGCGATAATGCCCGCCTGCATGGGAATGGGCGTGGCGCGTGGACCCTACCGTTGTGAAGCAGCAGCAAGGTGTTTGAGGAGTACTTGACATTGTGGGAGGAGCTTGAATTCATGGCACGATAATGTCTGCATGGCAATGGCCGGGGGGGACCCAACCCAACCCTACCCAACCCATTCTCATGCAGGCGAATAGAAGAGCCTCCCAGGCACACGCTTCTTTATGAAGCATGTTGGAGGGGCCCGAATTCATGGGAGTGGGCATGGTGTCTGGAACACCGCCAGTCGCTACTGCGCACATGGGAGTCGGCACGGTCCCACCAGGCGCATTTTCTTTATGGAGCAGGTTGGAGGAGCCCGAGCCCATGGGATTTAGTGGCTTGCCTGACACACCACATGCGCAATAGTGACAACATTGAAATTATTGTGTAACCAGCAGTGGCAAATTAGTGGCACTTTACTGTACAGATAGCTTGTTTTGGTGGCTTGAGAGGACCAACTACTGATTGCTGACAGACTGAATGGAGGAAACTGGGTGTGGCAAATGCTAGATATATTTTGTAACTGGGCTTTTATGATTCTGACTGTAATTTCATAATGCGCTCATATTGCACCAGACAGTAATTATAACGTTAGAGCAGATATCACGTTTGTGTATTGGTATTACACCATGAGATCTATACAGTCCAAGCAGCACAGCAAGCTGTAAACCTGCAGCCTTCAGAAAATGGCCCATAACGGCTTGAAAAGCTGCACTACAACTTGGCAAAACGAATTACCCCTCAGGCCATTATTGAGCCTGATAGCATACAGGAACGAAACCTGCTGTACAAGACAAGATATACACAAGTCTTTTAATCTCCTCTCCACCCTGAGAAAACGTAAGGCGTTTCTTTGTCTTCTCTTCATACTTGCGACTCCAGAGTTTCCCCTGGACCACTTCGCGGTAACCCATGACCATCATGCCCTGTATCGAGTACAAGCAGGTACCCCTGCTTCCTTCTCGCCGACGGGACATCGAACGGCCCACGCTCCGCGAAAAATCCTCGTTATAAACATCAGTCCCTCCCCGATGCAAGCATCATCCGCCACTGCTCGTCCTCCTCCCTCTCGTGGCCGAACGATCGCTCTCGGACGATCACGTCCTTTCCAGAAGGAGGAGACGCTTCGAGAGGAGGCGTGAGGCGGAGCCCGCAAGGGACGGCGCTTACGACGGCGGAAGAAGAGGAGCTAAAAGCCTTGCCGACGCTCTTGTCGCGCGTGAGAATGACCCTCAGCCACGGTGCTGTCGCCATGTCCGGAAGGAGAGTTTCAAACGGAACTCAAAACGGAATTAGAAATGTTTTATCTTCCGCGAAATGCAATCCCTTCGGGAAATTGATAGGAAATGTCGGAGGATTGAGAATTCCTATACTTCTGGGTACTGTACTGGAATTCTGCGGGATATTTCCCTGTTCTATCCAAGATGTGAGCTTGGATGAAAACGGACATGCGAGCTGGCAAAGAGGTGGAGTGGAGAGAGTGAAAAAGGAGTTTTGGCTGAGGTAACTTATATACAGCAGAGGGGGAGGAGGGATGGATGACAGGGATGGCAGCAGCCGCAGGACGCAAGAGGTAACCGAAGTGCAGGGGAGTGAGTGAGGGAGCTTCAGAGGTGAGGGGGGCTTCAGTGAGGTGAGGAGGATGTCTGAGCGACTGTGAGCCTAGTGTAACAACGGGGGGAAACGAAGAAATGGACGAGGCATGCACGAAGCAGGGATTTCCAGAATGTCAGGCAACCGAGACGTGAATATAGGGAGCGTGCAGCTGCCATGCCATGGCGGGTTTCCATGGCGGATTTCTGATGGTCCGAGCGTGTGAGCGGAAGGAAACCTGGGGAAGGTTTGCCTGCCGGCGAGCATAGGGGGAACTTTGTAGGGAAACGGGGGCGCCGTGTGGGGAGGGAAGGCGGAAAGGGGGGGGGGAGATGCGGACATGGGGGGGAGGGCGAGGGTGATTCTGTGCTGCGAACATGGACGCGGGGAAGGAAGGTGCAGTGCTCCAGCGGGGAGGGCGCGGGGGTTGTGGTTGGCGGAAGGTTTGCTGGAATGTGGCGCATTGAAACTTGAAGGCAGGAAGGGGGAGTGCAGCTGAGGGGAGCGGAATGACACGGGGGAAATGTTTTTTTGTTGCTCGCGTGCTGGGGGACCGACCAGGACGAGCCCGAGGTGACGCGCTTTGAGCAACGCCAGATTGGAAACACGAAATTTGACGTGGAAGGTCGTGTGGAGAGGTCAGACTGGATAGTGCTCGTGCTGTGAATGGATGTTACCAGACGAGGTGGCGTGGCACCTCATCACCTATTTGACAGAGAGTCACAAGAGTTTCAACAGGAGCCAACAGCAGCGAACGACCACGTCAGATCTGACCGCTGGCAGACCAGCGCAACTACATGAGAACTGTCCTTTGCTTGCCAAGTGCATCACAAATTGTTCAAAACTTGTGCCAAAAAACTGGGCGAAAGTAGTTTCGGCAAAGTTCCCCTGACGAATACAGAATTTGGCGAAATAGCAGAACCGTCATCGCAGCACGGAATTTCATCGGCAAGAACCGAGCTCAACAGTGCATGAACAGTGTGTGGGGGGCGGGGGAAGGGGGGGAACGAACAGTGACGCGAGACCCCCACAAAAATGTGTTCAGAATGGTCGCAGGCGAAAATCAAGAATACTGATATGAACAGTAATTGCGGGTGTCCTTTTCAGTGGCATTCGCAAACTGCCCCTTGTTCCCTGAGAGTTGCGACGTTCAAACGGCATTTACTACGTTACCCTCTATTGAACGAAAACAAGTTCAGGATTCCTGAACTTGACAGCAAACCATTCTAGACTCGGGCTTTAAAACTGCTTGCACGATGGGCATGCTCAACACACAAAATGATTTCACATCAAGTTTACCATCTTAGAACCAAACGTCACCAAACGTTATATACAATAGCAGAGTACAAAACGTTATAGGAACATGCCTTTCAACCACTCCTTTCAGAAAGACCACCCAGAAAATGCGTATCCTTATCAACCATGCTTTTTGGTTGACTTGACACCCTTGGCTCCTTTGCTCTCCTCCCCAAGAGCCATTGCAAGTGCTTGTAACTTCTTCATGAGGGCTTGGTTTCGATGCACTTTTGGAGGGAGAGGATGCGAGGAGTGGGGGGTCCGGGAGTGAGGAAGAGAGACGTCAGAAGGGGGAGCGGGGGGGAGAGGGGGGAAGAGCATCAGAGCGAGTTAGGGCAGGAAGGGAGAAAGGGAGAAGCGATTGGAAAATCACTGTGGAGTTTCAGATAGGGGGCTGGTGGTTCGATCGATGGGAAATGGGAACGATAAAGCGAAACACCATCTTACCAGATCATAGCATGATGCTACTGCTTCGTCAACATCATAGAGGAATAACAGTGTTGGCAGGTCTAGTGCCAATGTTGTGCTCCAGCGTACCTGAAAGAATGACATCATCAGGCTCCACTCTCTTCCTCTTGGCGTGCCGGGCAAACAGCTGCAGGTCGCGTGCCAGTTGCTCTGCCAGCCATTGCACAGGAAAGGAAAGAAACAGGAAAGCACGAAAGGGAAGAGCAGGCCCGGACAGGAAAAGCAGGTCCGGGTGGGAAAAGCAGGTCCGGATAGGAAAGAGGTCAGGAGACAGCAGGAGAATCATGTACCAGGAGGGACCAGGAGGGACCAGGAGGGACCAGGAGGGACCAGGAGGGACCAGGAGGCGAATCGTGAGCAGGCGAATCATGGATTGTGAGCAGGCGAATCATGGATTGTGAGCAGGCGAATCATGGATTGTGAGCAAATCACATCCTCCCTTTTCATCCTCAACTCAAGCGCTTTTGAGGCGTAGACGATGGCTGGAAAGGGAGTAAGGGACGTTATCCGAAGCGCTGACCTGCATATGTGAGTGTTAGGTGCACAAGCGCCTGCATGACGTCATCATGAACCGTCAGCCCTGCAGAGCGAGCTGGGACAACAAGGGAGGACAGGAGGACGGGAAATCAGACGTGCTCTCAGGTCTTCGTGAAATGGGGTGCACTTGTGAGTTGCATCGAATCCCACTATTGTAGCAGGATTGGAATAACACTGAAGCACTACCTCGTGCAACGTTCCTCAGTCAATTCTTTCCCTCCCCCCAAAAAAAGAGCATTTGTCCCTCTGAAACGGCCACTGCTCCGGATCATCACTCACTTGCTCCACCTTAACTCATTCCTGATCTCCTCCTCTACACGCGCCGACCACTCACATTGGAGTTTTTTGTAAGAATCTCTTTAAAATGACAAGCACCTTACAGTCACGTTTTCATGCGCCTCAAAACCAGACCCCATCCCATTTTGGACAATCGTCTACCACTCCCGTTCACTAGAATTTCAGAGTCCACGCTCCAAACCACTCCGCCCATTAAAGATAATTTTGGCCACATCCTGCGTACGCACCTACCTGTCTCTTCCGCTATAATCACCGTCGCAGCCGCCATGCGCCGCTCAACCGCCTCCCGCTCCGTCTCACCCCTCTCCGTCTCACCCCTCTCCGTCTCACCCCTCTCCGTCTCACCCCTCTCCGTCTCACCCCTCTCCGTCCCTTCCCCCGCGGCCTCACCCCTCTCTCCCTCAGTCCTCGCGCCTTCCCGCTGATCTCCTTCCCGCGCGCTTGCTCTCTCGCTTCCCGCCGCTTCCTCGCGCTCGCTGCTCCTGGCCACCCCCACACCCCTTCCTGTGCTGCCTCCGTCACGGAATGGGTCCGACTCCGAGTCGTCATCGCCTGCCTCGTTTCTCCGGATTGCCGAATTCCCCGTCACTTCCCGGTGCTCTAGCTCTTCCGCGTCAAGCCAGAGGCGGATATCGTCCCTATCCGCCATACTGTCCCTGCCAGCGATAATCTCCTACCTTCCTGCTAGGAGCAGCTCTAGGGCAATGAATTTGGGATGACAATTTTTGGTCAAGTCGGAATTTTGGTGCTGTACATTCAACCACTTTCGAGGCAGACCAGTGACTATCACTTCAACACAATGAACCCTTCTGTACCTTGGTGAACCGTGTCGAGCCTAGGAAGTTTGCGAACCAAACCTGGCAATATGGTTTGATTTTGTTTCAGATATGCATGTGATCACATAGAATTATGAGATTGCTTCTTCGACTGTGCAAGTACTGTACCTAAATCGAAGTACTGGGAGTTGCTGATAGCGAGCCTAGTCCTCGTTTTTACCCGGGGGGGCTCCACTGTCCAAGTTGGTTCCGTTGGCGGGAAACTGTAAAGTTGACGGAAGGATTTTCGCCCGTTTCCCCACAGGCGGAACAGCGAGCCGCATGTCAAAATCAATCGCGTCGCTTTCACTGACAGACCTGATTGATCGAATCGCTCAATCGAGGATCACAGTGACAGCGGACATTCCGCACATTCCCAAACCAAATCATAATGCGGTTCGACTCGCGCCACCCTCAATCAGGCCATATCAAATTGTGGACCGCATGCCACCCCAGAGAAACCTTTTCCACCATTTATCAGACCACCCGAACAGTCCTCACCGCTGTATTAACTCTTCCCACCGCCTCCAAGCTGAGTCCCGAACACTTAATTCCTCTGCTTGCAAGCCCTACTTGTTCCGTCACCGTCACCCCATATATTGCGGATTCCCGCACTTCCCCATCGGAGAAGCTTGGGCGCCTGTCGCATCAGCCCAGCGGAGGCGCCAGTGGCAATTACCCCTCCCAAGTCAACGAAAAGGCCACCTTGGTCGCTCTTCGTGCAGGCTTGTTTCGTGCCCACCGTCTCATACTCACAAAGCCTTTTCGTGGGCTCTCCGTCCCTGCCCTCCCCCACCCACGCACATCTCTTTCGCGCCAAAAGGAGGCACATCCAAACCCAGCTTCCTCGAAAAACACGAGCAAAATGGTATGGGATCGAGGGTGGGACTCTCCTTCTGCATGCACCCGGCACCTGTACTGGCACATGCATCGCTGTACTATCAGCGTCGGCTGCCATCCATTGCACAGCCTCGAAGCGGGTCCGCTTGCCGGGTCGGCGACGCCTGGTGACGGCGCTGCTCGATTCCCAGACGACCCCTTCCTCTACAAAGCCTTTACACACACGGCCGTGCCTTCACATCTCAAACAGTGCTTGATAGTCCGTTCCGCCCAGTCAACTAAGTTCTCGCACAGTCGGACCAGCGAGTAAACCGTAAAGCGAAAGGCGTCGTCAGATTGTGCATTAGACGTCCGTAGAAACCGCGCAGGTCGTCACGTCAGCTCGTCCGTATAAACCCCGCAAGCAGGTCGTCAGGTCTCAAGTCGGACCACAGGAGTGTAAGGCTCGGAGAAATCAGCTTATAAAGTGGCTCGCTCCTCCCTCTTCAGAATCTCCAAGGTAGCTAATTAACCCGCGATTCTCTTACCAATCAGCCCGCGGTTCACCTCTCATTCCGTAGCATTTCACTCTAGTTTCCTCATTCTCGCTTCCTCAAAACAGTTAGTTCTCGACAGTAGGTCTTCCTCACGAGTCGTCGACCTTCGAAGGACAGAGCCTAGCTCAGCGCTCCCGGCTATAGCTATAACTCAAACGCTTCCGCTCATCCCGCACCGCTCGTTCCATTCGCCATGAATCTCCACCGCCCCTCCCTACTCCTACTCCTACTCCTCATCTCCGTCGCGCTTCTTCCGCTTCTCACCTCCTCGCGCAACCTTCCGCCCAAGCAGCAGCCCACAGGCGGAGCGCTTCCGCAATCCAAGGGGCGGAACGCCACCGCGCCCCCCCGCCAACCCCGCCAAGGCGCAAACGGGACGGCTGCCGCGGGGAACCGGACGAAGGGCGGTCACCCGCACAAGGGGCACCATCGGGGGAACGGCACCGTGGCGGGGGGACCGAAAAAGGGGAACGGTACTGGCGCCGGGCAGCCGAAGCGTAACGGTAACGGCACGCCAAACAGTTCGCAAACGTCGCCGAAGCCTACGAGTGGGAACCCCAAGAATGGCGGTCAGAAGAACGGAAACGGTGGTCGCAGCGGCGGCGCGCAGACGAACAAGAATGGCGGCGGGACGAGCCAGCCAAAGTCGAACGGGCAGCGCCGGCCGAAGCAAATCGCCGAAGAGGAGAACTGTAGCAGGTGCGTTGAAAGTAGCAGTAGGATGCTCAGGACGCATACTCGCGCTTTTGGAAAGTAGTCGACTCAAAAGCAGATTGTAGCAGGTGCGCTGGAAGAAGCAGGAGGATGCTCAGGACGCATACTCCCGTTTGTGTGCCTGTTGTACGCGTTAGTATCCCCAGCGTCACTATTACCTCCCCATCCCCTTTACTAAAGAACCCGAACCCTCGCTCCTATCATATTCCCCGAAACCCACTTTTCCGACCTCCACTTAAAATCTCAACTCCTGTTCCCCCAATACTTCCGTTGCTTACCCTTACCAGCCAGACGCCTTGGCCTAGGCGATTAGAATGGATGCCTCTTCTCCTCCCTTCCCATCTCCTCCCTTCCGCTCCTCTGACTTGCACTCACTCCAATCCCTTTTCCCCCTATATACCCGTTCATTACGCTTGCCAGTCAGGCGTCTTGGCCCGAGGTGGTTGGAATGGCGACCTCTCCTCCTCCCTTCGCATCCCCTTCCGCACTCTACCGTCGTCCACTCACGATATCCGCCCCTCCTATCCCCCCTATCTTCCCGTGTTTTTTTGCCTTGCCAGCAAGACCTCTTGGCCCGAGGTGGTTGGAATGACAGGCGAAAAGGCTCGCGATTACATCCAGACGACCATGCCACAGTGTAACTGGGACGTGCGAATTATCCCGAGTAACGGTTTCGCCACGATGGATTATCGCCCAAATCGCATTCGCGTTTTCGTCGACAAGCAGGGCGTCGTTCGCGTCCCCCTAGAATTGGCTGATTTCTGTACCCGTTACTACTCTACTCCAGCGGCCTCTCAGCGGTGCTGCTGTGCTCTTATCGCGTACGAGTTTAGAAGCTGATTTTTGGTGGCTGAGGTGGCTGCGGACACTGTAGTATACTGGACGGGGCTCGGACGACTAACCAACTGCTATTAGGGAGTAAACAGCTGATGATGATGAGATTACAGCGGATCATCCCAAACGGTGAGTAGGGAGAGCTGTGCCTACATCTCCGTCAGTGGCTGGTGCAGGGGCGCTTGGCCTATTGGCCTGTTAGCTTGTGTCCTCATTATAGAGTGGTTGTAGTGAGACTTAGGAAGTGCACAGGAAGCTTACAACGCGGATGTCAACTATACGTAGTAGAAACTCTGGACTAGCACCTAAACCTGTTTGCAAAATGTCATATTTGCTACTTCTAGTCATTTCAGATATTTCCAATCCGATTCTTCTGAAGGACACAGCAGTATGGGTACAGGACATTAGGAGCACTGTGTCATTCAAGAAATGCAAGGTGCTGTTGGCTGTTTCTCCCTCACCTAAACCAGAACCTGCATAATTCCTGTTGGATTTGGCAGTCTTTCGCTCCAGGATGGCAACACGGAAGAATCAGCATGACAGCGACCAATGGCCTGAACTAAGATACGGGTACTGCTATGTATGTATCCCATGCGTTCATAACAGACTAGACCATTCAACCAAGGGATCAGATACTGCCATGCATTGAGTTGAGACCTCAAACCATGACTGCCATCCCAAACATGGCATCCCAAAACTGCCACCCCGAGCCTGCCACCCCAAGCCTGCCCTGCCAAACCTATCATCCCTAGGCTGGATCGGCAGTGGAGGCGGCTGCCATAGCAGCGGCGATCCGAAGCACATCGAGAGCCTCGGAGACCTTAGCTCGGAGGGCGTCCGGTGACTGCAGCAGCATGAGCACCTCGCCCTTGTCCATTTCTAGAAGCATCCCGGTGATTTTGCCTGCGTGCTCCGGCTCCTGGCGCGCTACCAAGGGGTACAGCTGCTCGCCCAGAATCTGTGACGAAATCCGAGGAGAGAAAAGAAGCAGGGAAGGAGGCAGGGAGGGGAGGGAAGTAGAGAAAGGGCAGCAGCATGAGCACCTCCCCCTTGTCCAATTCTAGCAGCATCCCCGTGATCTTTCCAGCATGCTCCAGCTCCTGGCGTGCTACTACGGGGTACAACTGCTCGCCCAGGAGGTGAGGGGGACCAGACAAAGAAGAGCATAGATTTTTTAGGGGGGAACGCAGGACTAAGGAGTGAATGGTAGGGAGAGGACGGCAACAGGAAGGCCGTCGATTTTTTAGGCGCCTGAAAAGAAAGGCGTTTGGCGCCTGGGGACTGCAGCAGCATGAGCACCGACACCAAACCATTTTGGAGACGCCTCGAAAATCGGTCCACTTTTCAAGGAGCCTAAAAAACACACAAGATCTCCCTGCACACCACCCCCCCTCTATCCTCTCTCCACTATCCTCTCACCCCAGCCCTCTCCCCTTTTTTCTAACTCACCGCTCTCTGCTGCTCCGGCTGTTCCCGCCGAGCCGACGCTACTGCTGCTGCCAGCACTTGGATCGGCACTGGCCCTCCCAACCCAACCCCCCGCGCACCCCTCCTCCCACTTATGCACTAACCCACAGGGAATTCTCCAGCCACACCACCGAACCCACCCACCGCTCTCTGCTTTTCTGGCAGTGCCCACGCCACTGCAGCTGCCAGCACTTGAATTGGCAACGCCCCCCCAAACCCCCCAGGCACACCCCACCCTCACGCTCTGCTCCCAGGATCATTGCGGCGAGACCAAAATTACACACACACACACACATGCACGCGCCCACGCACACGCCCGCGCCCGCGAACTCGCACTCGCACTCACACTCACTCTCTCACTCACTCACTCACTCACGCACACGCACACACACACACACACACACACACCCACCCACACCCACACCCACCCTCCCACACATCCACACACACTCAAACTCACCCACACACACTCACATACTCACACACTCACTCCCTCCCACACTCCCACACTCACTCACTCCCACACACACACATACACACACTCCCACTCACCGCTCTCTGTTGCTCTGGCTGTGCCGACGCCACTGCGGCTGCCAGCACTTGAATCGGCACCGGCCCTCCCAACCCCCCAGGCACGCCCCCTCCTGCGCCTCTCCCCCCCCTCCCTGCACCCGCTGCTGCCGCTGCTGCTGTGGGGGAGGAGGCAGGGGGAGGACGGAAGGGGAGGGCGGAAGGGGAGGGCGGAGGGAGCACAAAAGAAGGGGAGGAAAGGAGAGAAACAGGGGGGAAGGATTGGCAAATGGGGGAGGAGCATTAAGGAATGGGAGGAGGAAGGCGGGGTTCGGACCCGCCACCATACCCCCCCTGACATACCAGCACCACACCAACACCATGCCCACACCACGCCAACCCTCACCTGCACAGGCGTGCCGTGCGCCCCCCCTTACTGCTACTGCTGCTGCTGCCGCATGTACACATTGGGGTTTGCCCCCCCCCCCACCATGCCCCTAGGGGCCATGCCTTGTGCGCCCATCCCCGGTGCTCCCATGCCTCCTGCTCCCACCCTTGCAGGCAGCACCATGGCAACAGTATACAAACTCTCACCTGCACAGGCGCGCCTTGTGCCCCCCCATACTGCTACTGCTGCTGCTGCTGCTGTTGCATGTACACATTTGGGTTAAGACCCGCCACCAGGCCTCCTGGCGCCATGCCTTGGGCGCCCATCCCCGGTCCCATGCCAACACACCATCCTAACTCCCTACCAACTCTCACCTGCACAGGCGCGCCTTGCGGCCCCCCATACTGCTGCTGCTGCTGCTGCCGCATGTACACATTCGGGTTTGGCCCTGCCACCATGCCCCCTGGCGCCATGCCTTGAGCGCCCATCCCTGGAGCAACCATCCCTCCAGGGAGCACCATGCCTGGTCGCATGGGCTGCTGGGGGTACGGGTATGCGGGCTGGTGAGAAGGGAAGGGGGCAGGGAGAGAGCAAGAAGAAGTGCACGTGAATACACATTGACTTTTGAGTCGACTCAAAAGTCACCTCAGGGACAGAGCAAGACGAAGTGCACAGAGTATGCTTTTGAGTCGACTCAAAAGCAGCTTTCCTAATGGCACAGCTGCTACTCCTGGTGCTTCCATCCCTCCCCCCCCCATTCCTGCAGAAAACACTATGCCCGGCCGCAGGGACTGCTGGGGGTACGGGTATGCAGGAAGCCTAGAGCGAAGGTCGTATCTAAGTAGAAAGCAAAAAAGGAAGGCCTCATCTGGCCAGGCATCATCCCCCACTGGTTGCCCGAAACCCCTCCTCCTGCCCCATCACTCCTCCTGCCCCGAAACCCCTCCTCCTGCCCCGAAACCCCTCCTCCTGCCCCGAAACCCCTCCTCCTGCCCCATCTCTCCCGGGAGGAAACAACACCTGCAGAAGTGTGGACGCTCCAAGCTCCAACTATTCCTCAGGGAAGGTCTCACCTGGCCAGGCGTCAAAGGAAGGTCTCACCTGGCCAGGCGTCAAAGGAAGGTCTCACCTGGCCAGGCGTCAAAGGAAGGTCTCACCTGGCCAGGCATCAAAGGAAGGTCTCACCTGGCCAGGCATCATCCCAGGCTGGTTGTAGAACCCGCCTCGCCCCATCGCCCCCATAGTAGCACCGGGAGGGGCGTAGTACCCCCCAGCACCAGCAGCAGCAACAGCAGGAGCCCTGGCGTTAGGGTTGGGCTGCCCCCGCTGTTGGAACATCGCCTGCAGCTGTGCCTGGCGGTAACACGGTCTCAACATAGGTGTCTATCACCTAACTGCTCTGAGCTGAGCCTCCTCACAATCAGGTCTCACCTGGCCAGGCATCATCCCGGGCTGGTTGTAGAACTCGCCTTGCCCCATCGTCCCCATAGCAGCACTGGGAGGGGCGTAGTACCCCCCAGCGCCGGCGGCGGCAACAGCAGGACCCTTGACGTTGGGCTGCCCCCGCTGTTGGAACATCGCCTGCAGCTGCGCCTGGTGGTAAGAGTTTCACCTCAAGATAGGTCTCACCCGGCCAGGCATCATCCCGGGCTGGTTGAAGAAGCCCCCCTGCTGCCCCATAGCAACTCCCGGCGGGGCGTAGTACCCCCCAGCACCAACGGCGGCAACAGCAGGCGCCCTGGCGTTGGGCTGCCCCCGCTGTTGGACCATCGCCTGCAGCTGCGCCTGGCGCTCCGCCTTGGGCTGGGCCGTGGGGTGGGGGGCTGTGCCAGGGGGGGCTGTGGCATGTGGCTATGCTATGCAAGGGGCCACGCGTACCAGATCGTACCTGGCCTTTCTGAAGCAACCAGGTCTCACCTGGCCAGGCATCATCCCGGGCTGGTTGTAGAACCCGCCTTGCCCCATTGCCCCCATGGCAGCACCCGGGGGGGCGTAGTACCCCCCAGCACCAGCAGCGGCAACAGCAGGAGCCCTGGCGTTGGGCTGCCCCCGCTGTTGGAACATCGCCTGCAGCTGCGCCTGGCGCTCCGCCTTGGGCTGGGCCACGGCCACATAGAGGGGCTTGCCCTTCACCATCTTGCTGTTCAGCGCTGCGAGCTGAGAACAAGGGTTTGTGGGAGGGAGGGGAGAGCAACAGAAAAGAAGGCGAATGGTTTGAGTGCCTGGCGTTCCGGCCCGGGCTGCGCCACTGCCATGTACAGGGGCTTGCCCTTGACCATCTTGTGCCCATTTTACTCACAGCATGGCGGGATAGGAAACATCGAGCCTGACACGCGCTTACTGAGTGCAGTCCCTGATCACAGCTTGTAACGGGTACAGAGTGTAGAAGATAAGCTACTCAAGATATAGGGTTCAGCCTCGGCCTCATTGGCGGAAAGCACAAAGCCAATGTGTGGTGTGTGTGATGGCAGGCTTATGCTACAATGAGCACTGTATACCATACCAGTTGTATTTTGAGTCGACTCAAAGTATACCATACCATGTACACTGCTAATTGCGTGCCCCACACCACACCCATAGTTATATCGAGTACAAAGTGTACAGCACGGGCTACTCACAGCCTTGCCAGCATCAGCCTCGTTGGCAAAGAGAACGAAACCAGCGCCCTTGCTGCCCCCCGTCTCGTGCTTGAGGATCTGAGGGGGGGGTTGGGTGGGTTGGTGGGGGTTTGGACAAGAGGGGGGGGAAACACACGCACACACACACACACGCACACACACACACACACACACACACACACACACACACACACACACACACACACACACACACACACACACACACACACACACACGAGTTGATTCAACAGCGCCCTTGCTGCCCCGCGCTTCGTGCTGGCGGATCTGAGCAGAAGGGGGCAGGTTGGTGGGGGGGTTGGGTTGGGTGGGGGGGGGAACGCAGGAGGTGGAGAGCAGAGGATGGAAAAGGTGTGACTTTTGAGTCGACTCAAAAGTCACCTCGAAAGGAGTCTGTTTTTGATGCGCCTCAAAAATAGACTCCTCACGCAGAGGATGGAAAAGGTGTGGAGCCAGAGCGCCCTTCCTGCCCCCGTCTTGTGCTTGAGGATGTGAGGGGGCGGTGGGCAGGTTGGGAAACAGACAGACGGCCACCAAGGGGTGAGGGCGATTTTTGAGTCGACTCAAAAATCACGTGAGGATGTGAGGGGGCGGTGGGCAGGTTGGGAAACAGACAGACGGCCACAAAGGGGTGAGGGCGGCGCCCTTGCCGGGCCAAATGGACCTTAGCCAGCGCCATTGCTGCCCCCCGTCTTGTGCTTGAGAATCTGATGGTTGTTGTGGTGGGGTGGGGTAGAGCGCTGGGGGTAAGCATGGGTGAGGGGAGGCGGGATGAAAGACGAGTTGACTCATGGCTCAATGAGGTGACTTTTGAGTCGACTCAAAAGTCAAGACGAGTTGACTTGTGGCTCAATGCACAGCTCTGGAGGGGGCCCTTCAGGGGACTCAGTTCACATCACACTGCTGTCCGACCGAGCACTCTTGCTGCAAGATCTGCCTTGGGGTATGACCTCCCCAGCTTGCAGCTTGTGACAGGGCCATGCTCCTGAAGCATGGTAATTGATTCTTCTTCATCCATGCTCTTTTCCAGGTCCTTGAAATACAGATTACCGATTCTGTCTCACATGTTTGTAGCTGCTGACTCACATGTTTGCAGCTGCTGACTCACATGATTGCACCTGCTGACTCACATGATTGCACCTGCTGACTCACATGATTGCACCTGCTGACTTACCTTGCAGCTTGTAACATTGCCGTATTCTTGGAAGACCTTCATTCAGTCCCCCCCGTCCACGCTCTCCTCCAGGTTCTTGAAATACGGGTTGCGCCGCGAGTCACTCTTTCTCTCTCCCCTACCCAGCATGCATGTAGGAACTCACCTTGCAACTCACGACTCACCTTGCAGCTCACGACTCACCTTGCAGCTTGTAACATTGCCGAATTCTTGGAACATCTTCATCAGCTCCCCCTCGTCCACGCTCTCCTCCAGGTTCTTGAAGTACAGGTTCCTCTGCGAGTAGCGCTCCGTCTGCTTCCTCCTCTCCTCCTCGTACCGCCGCTTCAACTCAGCCTCTCTCTCCGCCTTCTTCTGCGCCCGAGCCACGTACCACACCCGCCCCACTCCCTTACTCGCAGTTTCCTTCTTCCCCCCCTCCTTCTTCTCCCCCTCCTTCTCTCCCTCCTTTGCTTCCTCCTTTGCTCCATCCTTCTCTGCTCCCTCATCTCCCTCTTTACCATCACTCTCGCTAGCAGCACTCTTCTCTTCCTCATCCCGTCTCTCAGCTTTGCTTTCTGTCCCCCCCCCTCCTTCTCCCCGTCCTTCTCCCCCTCTTTCCCCCCCTCCTTCTCCCCCTCCTTCTTCCCATCCCGCTCCCCGTCCTCCCCTCCTTCCCCCACCATCACCTCCCCGCCCACCACCCTCCGCCCATTCACTCCAGCCACGGCCCTCGCAGCGTCCTCTGCTATTTCAAAGTTCACAAACCCAAACCCCTTACTGCGGCCATCGGGCTCCCTCATAACCACCGCGCTCTTGATCGCCCCAAACGCCGCAAACACTGTCAGGAGCTCCTCATCTGACGTCTCCTCCCCTAGCCCCTTCACATAGAGGTTCGTGTATGCCTGCTGCTGCTGCTCCCCTGCTCCGGCGCTCCCTCTCCCTCCTCCCCCTCCCCCGCTGCTGCTGGTGCTGTCATCGTCACCTGAGGTGCGGTCTTGCTTGCGCACAAATGGGCCCACAAACACCTGCAGGAGTCAGCGGGTGCAAGGGGAGGGGGGGAGGGGGAAAGGGGGGAAAGGGAAAGGGAGGTGCTGCTATTGTTGTCGTCACTGTTGCACCCTCTATAAGCTCACCTGCTTTTGTACCCGCTATAAGCTTACCTGCTTCCCTGCAATGAGCATGCCGTTGACTCTCTCGATCAGTGCCTTGGCCACCTCCTCCTTCTCAAACTGCACAAACGCAAACCCCTTCGACGCCCCACTCCTCTGTGTATACCCCCTATAAGCTCACCTGCTTTTGTACCTGCTATATAAGCTCACCTGCTTTTGTACCCACTATAAGCTTACCTGCTTCCCTGCAATGAGCATGCCGTTCACTCTCTCTATAGCTGCCTTTGCCACTTCCTCCTTCTCAAACTGCACGAACGCAAACCCCTTGGACGCCCCTGCTTCGTCTGTAGCCACGCGGCACGAGAGGATCGACCCGAACGCCTGAAACGTGTCGTAAAGGGCTTTGTTGTCAATGCTCTTGTCGAGATTCTGTTTAGTGTGTGGAGGGGGGATGGGAGCAGGAGAAAAAACAGGTGTAAGTTGGCCTGCGACAAACGCAAAGCCCTTGGGCGCCCTGGTTTCGTCCGTAGCCACACGGCACGAGAGGATCGACCCGAACGCTCCAAACCAAAGGTGTCATCAAGGGCTTTGTTGTCGATGCTCTAGTCAAGATTCTGTTTAGTGTGTGGCAGCAGGACAGGGGGAACGAGAGAACCAGCCATGCAGGTCAAGAGGAATCGGTGGTGTTTAGAGAATGGCGAAACAAAAGTTTCGCCATAAGTAAATCGATACCAAATTCCACTAAACGATGCGCACCTTGGTTATTTCAGATACCCGAAATAATCGAGATGCGTATCATTGCTAAATGCCAGTGGTGCCGCCCGCAGCCCACCTTGGTGCCGCTGATGTACACACCTTGATAAAGATGTTGCCGGTGCCGCTGCGCCTGATCGATGGGTCCCGATGCGAAAACATGATGCGCATGGGGCGCCCGGCCACTGCTGTGAAGTTGAGCAGGTCAAGGGCTCGCACGGCTGCACGATTGGAAAGGGGGGGCGGGTAGAGGAGGGGAGGGGGGGGGGATCAAATGGTGCCTGATGGATGGGTCTCAATGGAAAACATCAAATGGTGCCTAAAAATATTGCCAGCGCCGCTGGGCCTGATGGATGGGTCTCAATGGGAAACATCAAATGGTGCCTAAAAATATTGCCAGTGCCGCTGGGCCTGATGGATGGGTCTCAATGGAAAACATCAAATGGTGCCTAAAAATATTGCCAGCGCCGCTGGGCCTGATGGATGGGTCTCAATGGAAAACATCAAATGGTGCCTAAAAATATTGCCGGTGCCGCTGGGCCTGATGGATGGGTCTCAATGGAAAACATCAAATGGTGCCTAAAAATATTGCCAGCGCCGCTGGGCCTGATGGATGGGTCTCAATGGGAAACATCAAATGGTGCCTAAAAATATTGCCGGTGCCGCTGGGCCCGATGGATGGGTCTCAATGGGAAACATGATGCGCACGGGGCGCCCGGCCACCGGGGAAGCACAACTTCGTGGTGGTTTTAGCCATACGTGGCTGCAGGCTGTAGAACACTGTTTTAGTTAGGAGAAGTTTTCTTGCTCAAAAGAAACTCTTGTGAGCTTGTAGGGTAATCTTGATGGTAATCTTGTTCAAAGGAAACTCTCATGGCGCCTCAAAACTCTCGTGGCGCCTCAAAACTCTCGTGGCGCCTCAAAACGAGGCGTTTGAGACACAGGGGAATCGCTGTGCGCCCTTGACCTTTTGAACAAGATGCATACGGACCGCCCGCCCGGCCACCGTCGTGACGATCAAAAGGTCAAGGGCTCGCACAGCTGCAACCAGAGGGCCCCCGGGACGTGGAGGAAAGGGGTGGAGAGGAGTAGCGAGGTCAGCACCATTGTGAGAACATGCGAGCGTGTGCGCTCGTGTGAGTTCGTGTGTGGGCGAGCGCGCAGGGGAATGGAGTCTCACCGTCCTGCGTGTTGCTGAAGTTGACATACGAGTACCCCAGCGATTGGCGGGTGTGTGTGTGGGTGTGCATGCGCGTGTGTGTGTCTGTGTGTGTGTGTGCGTGTGTGTGTGTGTGCGTGTGTGTGTGATCATGTGCGTGTGTGTGTGTGCATGTGTGTGTGTGTGTGTGTGTGTGTGTGTGTGTGTGTGTGTGTGTGTGTGTGTGTGTGTGTGTGTGTGCATGTACGTGGCATATCTACGAGCAGAAGGGCGTGAGAGAGGGACCCACCGTCCTGCGTGTTGCTGAAGTTGACATACGAGTACCCAAGCGACTGGCGAGTGACCATGTCGCGACACACGCGGATAGACGCAACTGGCCCCACCTGGGACCGGGAAGGGGGAAGGGGGAAGGGGGAAGGGGGGAGGGGGGAGGGAAGAGGCAACGGCAAGGAGGGACGCGGCTGGGATCGAGATCGCCCACGTCGAGAGACAAGGATGCGAAGGAGAAGAGGTATGGCTCTTATGAGTCTTATGAGTCGACCCATACGTCACACGACCCATACGTCACACGGTCACTTCAACCCCAGCACCTGAGAGAAGTAACCGTAGGGCTACCTGCGAGGACAGATCCAAGAGCTGCGCCTCTGGGTGACTTTTGTTGTTGAGAATTCTCAAAAATGTGTTTTGTTTTTTAGAAATCTAAAAAACAGAACAGATAGAAGAGCTGGGCCTCTGAGTGACTTTTGAGTCGACTCAATAAAAAGTCACCTCGTAGGGCTCCCTGCGAGGATAGGTCGAAGAGCTGCGCCTCTGGGTGACTTTTGAGTCGACTCAATCAAGAGTCACCTCGTAGGGCTACCTGCGAGGACAGGTTCAAGAGCTGCGCCTCTGGATGACTTTTGAGTCGACTCAATCAAGAGTCACCTCGTAGGGCTACCTGCGAGGACAGGTTCAAGAGCTGCGCCTCTGGATGACTTTTGAGTCGACTCAATCAAGAGTCACCTCGTAGGGCTACCTGCGAGGACAGGTTCAAGAGCTGCGCCTCTGGATGACTTTTGAGTCGACTCAATCAAGAGTCACCTCGTAGGGCTACCTGCGAGGACAGGTTCACGAGCTGCGCCTCTGCGACGCTGGGATCGAGATGACTTTCGAGTCGACTCAAAAGTCAACTCTGTGACGCTGGGATCGAGATCGCCCCCAAAAAAAGGGCGAAAGCGCGGATGAGGGGGGGGGTTGGGGGAGGGGGGGGTTCCTCGAGGCAGCTCACTGCTACCTTTACAGTACCTGCGAGAAGAGATCGAAGAGCGGCGCCTCTACGACACTGGGATCGAGATCGCCCACGTCGCGAGACGGGGATGCGGAGGAGGGCGCGAGACGGGGATGCGGAGGAGGGCGCGAGATTCGCGGACGAAGGCGATTTGGCGCTACCTAGGACCCCAGTACCTGATGTGCTTAGGTAATCGATCGTAGCGCTACCTCTAAGAACAGATCGAGGCGATGAGCCTCAGTAACACTCGGATCCAAGTCGCCGACGTTAAGAGACGAGGACACGGAGGGGGAGGAGGAGGAGGAGGTGGCTGAGTCAGTTTACCAATCAAACCCCCTGTCCCTGTGAGGAACAGCCCGAAGAGTTGGGTTGGGCCTCTGCGACACTCGGATCCAAAGTCGCCCATGTAGAGAGACGAGGACGCGAAGAAGGGGGCGAAGAGGAGGCGACTGCTGAGTCAATATACTAGTACCATTCCCGTGCCTGCAATCCAACTCCCCTCCTGTACCTGCGAGAAGAGATCGAAGAGTTGGGCCTCTGTAACACTCGGATCGAGATCGCCCACGTAGAGAGACGAGGACGCGAAGGAGGGGGAGGGGCTGGCAGACGAAGGCGACTGCAGCAACCCTGATTCGTCCACGTCAGCGCCCTCCGCGGCGCTGGTGCTGCTCGGAAGCTGCTGCTCCTGCTGCGACATGGTGCTGTTTGGGAGGGAGGGGAAGCGGCCGGGGGGGGAGGGGGTGGGGGGGAACGATGGGGGAAGGGGAAGGGAGAGGGGGGGGAATAAGAAAATCGCTTTGATTCTCGTGCTGCTCGGAAGCTGCTGCTCCTGCTGCGACATGGTTCTAGCGTGAGGGGTTGGGGGAAAGGTAAGGCGCAGCCGAGATTTTGCATGCAGAACCGAACGGCAGAGCCGAACGGCAGACTCGAACGGAAGCAAGAGAAAGTGGAGGCAGACGAGAAATCATGGCTGTCGGCGGAAAATCCGGGAATCGCATGATTGCCAGCAGGAGTATTTTAAGTTTACTAGAAACCATGATTACCGGCACATAAGCCACGGATCAGCGAGCGATCAGCAGCGAGAGGTGGATCTGATTAAACCGTGGTGCGAGCGCAGAGGACAGATCGGAGCAAAACCAGGCGAATGAAGGGGATGTGAATTCGTAGATGGATAACAGGTTGGATGGGAAGGCAATAAGGACGGATCAGCCATGTGAAGGCAATAAGGACGGATCAGCCATGTGAAGGCAATAAGGACGGATCAGCCATGTGAAGACAATAAGGACGGATCAGCCATGTGAAGGCAATAAGAGGATTTCATCACCTGGCCCGAATAATCGAGGCTAGCATGGGATAGGTTTAAAAAACCTATCACGGCAATAAGGACGGATGCCATTATCTGGCTCGAATTACCGAATCTATCAGCTACAAGCTAGCAGCTAAAAGCTAGCAAATGAAATCGACCAGCTTGAACCCAGCGACGGCTAAAAGCTAGCAGCAAAAGGGTAGCACATCGAGCCTAACAGCGACCCTAAGGGTGTCAATCCCATACTCGGTGGGAAGAGCTGGCGAAGATAGGAGAAAAGCGCGATCGTCCCACCAATGCGGGGAGAGATCCAGAAGAACACTTCGTGAAGCGTCTTAGAAACCGATCGGAATCTAAATATGCAGCAGAAGCACGAGCTTTAAGCCCGCCGATACTAGATTTGCCTGCGCTGCGAGGGGGAGCAATGGACTAACTAGCTCCAACTAGTTGCCAAATAGGTAAGGCAAGGCCCACACCAGTGTGGAAAAAGGGGTCTTCTAGGGAAGTAGTGGGGGATTTGGGGAAGCACCTTTCTCTCTGTACCCGTTAGAAGAGTGTAGCACGTACCGTTGTATCACATGCGATCATGAGTGTCGGCGAGTGCACCTCGAGATCTCTTGCGGAACGAATATACTTCTCCACTTGGAGGGAGGGGGGGTGCGTTGACTCGAACGTGGATCCTCTTTACGGTACATCCGTTACAGAACACAGTAAATAGCAACCGCTTAGATCACAAACTTCAAATTTGCCTGAATTCTCCCCAACATTGTAAACCATTTCCCTCATGACCCGACATCGTGGAGGTTTCCGCTGGCCCTGGTTTGGGCCCTTTTAGCGAGTTTTGGGCTCTGCCCGCGGTATGGAGCCCTAGCTCGGATTTAGGGAGCCTTCCTTCAGAAGGTTCAGCGGGTCCCCTCTAATGACTCCCAAACATTCGCTTGGTGGCTTCCAAACCTGCCCAGACAGACCCGCGGTCGAAGAAGCCGCGGGTTGAAGACTCAACTGCGGGTCTTTTGACGATTGTGCACACACAGGTACAGTAATCTCGTCGCAAAAGTGAGTCTCAAAAGTGAATTGAGACTGTGCATTGGCCGGTGACGTTCGGTCGACCGTTTAACAACATTGCTCGCCACTGTATTTTGCCAGCTAGTCGTGTGTATCCAATCAACAGCCGTCAGAAGTCGCGAGACCCAAGACCATCGGGTCACACCCGGGGCTCCAGAATCATCCCTCAGCCCTCCCCACCTAGGGAATACAGTACGGAGCTGGTAGATTTTAGGGGAGATAGTCTAGTCTGCAACTGCTACAGCACTTACCCGGTCAAACGCACCTTGGTTTCTTGTTTCCCCGCTTGTTTCAGCAGCAACTAGGTCACAATAAGGGCGCGTATGATTTTCCACCTTTTGGTGACGTTACCGTCACCACTCTGTACCGTTGTATTATATGACTGAAACCCATCAAATCAGTTTTGACCTCTCGAAAGTACGAACTCGAGGCTGGTTCGAACCTCATCCCACACGCCCTAACAGTCACGCCGTCTATGGTAGCTCGTCAAAACCGCGGAAAAAAGCGTTCTGGCCTGTCTTCCCCTCGTCACTTGTTATTAAATCTCGAGTTCGAGTCGATTTAGGCGTCCTGACTCCTTACTAGAGCTGCTTCCAGGGGAGAAATGGAGGACAAGTGCCCTTTCTGCGGCAGCCGGGATGGTGCGCGGAACCTTCCCGCTCTGCACGGTCCGGCGCCGAATCCGTCGCAGAACCCGTCGCAGGGCCAACCCAATCACCACCATCACCCGCACCCCACGCCGCATTTTACGCCGCATAATACGGCGCATCATGCATCGCATCAGCCGCCGGCGCCGGCGCCGTACGAGACGGTGCTGGTGGCGTGCGCGAGCTGCGCGCGGATCGTCGCGGAGCGGCGGATCATTCCGCTGCTGTTCGTTCCGCGCGCCGTCCAGGAAGCTTCCTTCTGCCTCCCCGCTAGGGACGTGCTCGCGCACGCGAAGCTTCGCCCGGACGAGGTACAAGCAGCCGCGAAAAAAATGGTGGAGATTAAAGCCGGAGGAGGTGAGGAAGTTAAAGCTGGTGGAACCGAGAGAGACAACGCAGCGCCAGAGACAGCAGCAGCAGCAGCAGCAGCAGCAGCAGCAGCAGCAGGAGCAGATATAACTGCAGCAGGAGCAGATATGACTGCAGCAGGAGCCGTTTTTAAGGGGGAAACGGGAAAGGGCGTGGTATCCGTCGTAAAGCCAGGGGTCAAAGTGGAGATGGAGGAAGGGGGGTTGCAGAGGGAGGGGGAGGGGGAGGGGAAGGGGAGGGGAAGGGGGAGGGGAAGGGGGAGTGTTGAGGGGGAAGCGGGAAGAGACAGGAGGGAAGGGGGGGAAGAAGGAGGCGAGTCAGCCGCTGGTAGGGTTTGATCTGAATTTTGATCTGAATATGGATGCGATGGACGGTGGAGATGACGCGACGGGTGGGAGGATGGACGGTGGAGATGAAGCGATGGGCGGGGGTCTAGTCTCGGAAACGCAAGAGGGTGAAGAGGAAGCGGGGGAGGAGGAGGAAGAAGAGGAGGAAGAGGAAGAGGAGGAGGAGGAAGAGGAGGAGGAGGAAGAAGAAGAGGAGGAGGAGGAAGAAGAGGGGGAGGAAGAGGAGGAGGCGGAAGAGGGCACAAGCCCCAACTCTCTTTTGTCAGAGGGTGACGATCCATCCGACCAATTTCTCGATGTCTTCTCGTCGCTCTCTCTCGAGTCCGGCCCGCCCTCTTCTCCGCCGCCTCCCTCTCTTTCTCCGGTCAACTGGCGGAGATGGAGCGCCTGATTGGCCCGGTGCTCTACACCGGCTGCCCGGGAGGGTCAGGGGGCAGTGCTGTGGGCACAACTGATTTTTTGCGTGCCTATTTCCAGGTGAGTCTCTCAAAGTGGGGGGCTCCGCAGAAGGCCCCTCTTCTCCGCCGCCTCCCTCTCTTTCTCCGGTCAACTGGCGGAAATGGAGCGCTTGATTGGCCCGGTGCTCTACACCGGCTGCCCGGGAGGGTCGGGGGGGAGTGCTGTGGGCACTATGGCTGAGATGAAGCGGTTAATCGGGCCTGGGGGGAGCCCTGGGGGGGATGGTGGGAGTGGTGGGAGCGCTGGGGGAGCCCTGGGGGGAGTGGTGGGAGCGCTGGGGGAGCCCTGGGGGGAGTGGTGGGAGCGCTGGGGGAGCCCTGGGGGGGGTGGTGGGAGTGGTGGGGGGCTGTACTCTACACGGGTAGCCCTGGGGGGAGTGGTGGGAGCGCTGTGGGCGCGGCCGATTTTTTGCACGCAAAATGAGTGTGTTGCTACCCACCCCTCCCTCCCTCTCCCCTCAGATTCTGGAGTTCAGTGGTCTGGTCTCGTGGAGATCAACGGAAGCATCACCGACCGACCTTGCAGTGAATTTCTTCAGTGGCTTTGTGGTGCAAGTCCAGTCCAGAGTGCTCCCCCGCCCCTCCCCCCACTCTCCCCTCAGATTCTGGAGGTCAATGGTCACGTGGAGATCAACCGGAGCATCACGGACCACGCGGTTACCCCATTCCGGGACTACGTGGTCTCACAGCAGGGGGGGGCAGGAACTGCAGCATCATCCTCTCTCCCTCCCTCCCCCCTTCCACCTGTACAGTACAGATACTCAAAGTGAGTGGCCTCCTGGAGATCAACCAGAGCATCACCGACCATGCTGTGAGAGGCAGGAGAAACAGAAGAGTGTGAGGCGTGCGCCCTCTAGGAAGTGTCTCATGCTGCTCTCTTGCCTGCCACTCCCACCCATACAGATTCTCGAAGTGAGTGGGCTCCTGGAGATCAACCAGAGCATAACCGATCATGCGGTTACCCTATTCCGGGACTACGTGGTCTCAGCAGGGGGAGCCCGCAACCGCAACATCGAGGCGCTGGCCACAGCAGCGGTGGTGCAGGCGATGCGGGAGGCGCAGGAGGCGCGCACCCTCCAGGAAGTTTCCCTGGTGGCGGGGATCGCGGTTAAGGAGCTGGGGAGGAGTCTCAAGGGCGTGATGGAGGTGCTGAGGCTGCAGCAGCCGGTGAATAGCAATTCAGTCTCCTTCCACATGCCGAGATTCGCGTCCATCCTGCAGCTGCGCAAGTCTACCCAGGTTAGTGTGTGCACCAAGCTAGGTCACTGTGTAGTGGCGAAGGAGCTGGGAAGGAGCCTCAAGGGCGTGATGGAGGTGCTGGGGCTGCAGCAGCCGGTGAGTTCTAACTCGGTGTCCTTCCACATGCCGAGATTCGCTTCCATTCTGCAGCTGAGGAAGTCAACCCAGGTCAGTGCGCCTCCTGTTGCTGCTCACTCATTCTCACTCACTCACTCACTCTCCCTGTCAGGTAGTGAGTGTGAGTGAGTGTGTTGTTTGACCCCTGATCACGCCCACGCCCATCTACCGTTTACTTTTCCTCCTCTCTCGTTCCCATTCGTCCCTCTGTCTTCCCTTGGATGAGGAGTCTATTTTTGAGGCGCCCGCACCCATCTACCGTTTACTTTTCCTCTCCTCTCGCTCCCCTTCGTTCCTCTGTCTTCCCTTGGTCCCTATCCCTTCCCTTCCCATTCGCTGCAGGACCTAGCAACACATGTAGGCGAAGTGGTGATTTCTTAGTCCTTCTGCACGCGCCACAACCCCATCAGCATCAGTGTAGTGCGGCGGCCATCTACCTTGTGTTTTCCCTCTGGTTCCCCTTGTCTCCATTCAGGACCGACCTAGCCACACACGTGGGTGAGGTCATAATAAGCAAGTCCTTCTGCACGCGCCGCAACCCCATCAGCATCAGTGCAGTGCGGCGGCCATCTACCTTGGTGTGGCTCGTACCTTCTTCCTCCTGCTTCACCTTCTCCGCTCTGACTGATTCCCCTCGGTCCCCCTCCGCTGCAGGACCTGGCAACCCACGTGGGTGAGGTCGTAATCTCCAAGTCCTTCTGCACGCGACGCAACCCCATCAGCATCAGTGCGGCGGCCATCTACCTGGCGTGTCAGCTGGAGGACAAGAGGCGGACGCAGACAGAGATCTGCAAGGCCACAGGGCTCACCGAGGTGCGTTTTAGTGTGGTGGAGTGCGGTGCAGTGCGGTTAAGTGCTATTTAGTGCGGTTTGATGCAATTCAGTGCAGTGCAATTGGGCTAGTATGGGCAGCATCATCATCGTCAGTGCGGCGGCCATCTACCTGGCGTGTCAGCTGGAGGACAAGAGGCGGACGCAGACAGAGATCTGCAAGGCCACAGGACTCACAGAGGTGTGTGCAGTGCGGTTCAGTACAGTGCAGTGCGGTTGAGTGTGGTTCAGCATGAATTGATGTGGTTCAGTGCGGTGAAAATGGGTTACTTAGCACAGGGGCAGCATCAGCAGCAGCGTCACTGCGGCGGCCATCTACCTGGCGTGCCAGCTGGAGGACAAGAGGCGGACGCAGACAGAGATCTGCAAGGCCACAGGGCTCACAGAGGTGCGTGCTTTACGGTTCAGTGCGGTGCAGTATGGTTCTGTTAAGTGAGGTGCAAAACGGGTTAGTTAGCACAGGGGCAGCATCAGCAGCATAGTGCAGCAGCACTAAGAAGGGCTCCTGTATGTGCGTATATCTATGTGGGTGACTATGTGTGCAGGTGTCTCTAAGGAAGGTGTACAAGGAGCTTCTAGAAGATGTGATGATCTACTCCCAGAGGGCTACAAGCCGCGCGATAGAAGTCTAGTTTTGAGGCGCCTCAAAACAAGATGTGATGATTTACTCCCAGAGGGCTACAAGCCCACCATCCCCGCTGACAGGGGCGCTAGCACTCAGTGTGTGTCGCTTCTGTGTCTGTGTGTGTGCCTGTGCCTGTGCGTCTGCGTCTTTGTGCTTGTCTGCGTGCTTGTGCGTGTGCAGGTGACTCTAAGGAAGGTGTACAAGGAGCTGCTGGAGAATATCGATGATCTGCTGCCTGAGGGCTACGAGCCCACCATCCCTGCTGACAGGGTCGCCAGCATGCCTCTATCCGGCCATGGGGCAGGCGGGGGGGGAGGGGGAGGGGAGGAGGAGGGGCTGGGGGAAAGGGGGGAGGAGCGGGAGGGGGAGGGGGAGGGGGAGGAGGGGGAGGCCGAGGGGGGGGCAAGGGAGGGGGCGGAGGAGGAGGAGGAGGGGGAGGGGGAACAGAAGCGAATATTGCTGCGGCAGCAGCAGCAGGAGCAGCAGCAGCAGCAGGAGGAGCAGCAGCAGGAGCAGCAGCAGGGGGAGCAGCGGCACCTGTAGGAACAGAAGCGAATATTGCTGCAGCAGCAGCTGGAGCAGGAGCAACAAGAGCGGCAGCAGCAGGAGAAGCAGCAGCAGGAGCAGCAGCAGCAGCAGCAGCAGCAGGGGCAGGCAGGGGGAAGCTCACAGCACCGGGATTTGGGGCCCCTCCAGTGCCGTTCGCACCACACTCGCCCTATTTGCCTCTCCACACTTCCTCATCTGCCACGACAACGGCCTTTTCTGAAGCAGCAGCAGCAGCAGCAGCAGCAGCCACCGCTGCTGCCACAGCTGCTGCAGCTGCCATTCCCATTCCCAGCGCCTTTGAGTCCCGGCTCCCGACTCAAAAGCAGTCTCCATACGCTCCGTTTGGCTTCCCCGCTGCTCCTGTGTCTGCTGCCACCGCTGCTGCCGCCGCCGCTGCCACTGCCACCACTGCCATTCCCGGCGCTTTTGAGTCGACTCAAAAGCAGTCTCCCTACCCACCCTTTGGCTTCCCCGCTGCTCCTGCGTCTGCTGTCCCAGCTGCCACCGCCACCGCTGCCTTTCCCAGTACTTCTGATTCTGGTGGTGCCACTGGTGCCACTGGTGCTGGTGGTGCTGCTGGTTCGACTACCCCAGCAGCCTCGCATGTCAGTGCTTCTGTGTCCGGCCTTGGTAGGTCCAGCAGCCAGCACTCGTTCCGTTCTCCAACCACTGGTGCCCTTGGTGCCCCTTTTGACGCGCCTCAAAGTCATCACTCCTTCCCTTCTCCTGCGCCTGGTGCTCCAGGGGCGTTTCCCTTGGAGTCGAGCCAAAGGGCCCAAGATACAGGGGATCCATGGCAGCAGCAGATGGGCCGGCAGGATCTGCTACAGCAGCACCAGCAGCACCAGCAGCACCACCCGCAACAATATCAGCAGCAGCAGTATCATCATCATCATCAGCAGCAGCAGCAGCAGCAGCAGCAGCAACAGCAGCATCAGCAGTTTCAGCACCCTCAGCAGCAGCAGTATCCACACCAGCAGCAGCAGCAGCAGCAGCAGCAGCAGCAGCAAGGCACACAGAATGCTCCTCTCTTCCTCCCCACTCACCCATCCACACACATTCGCCCACCACTCTCCTCCTCCTCCCCTCGCCCCCCCTCTCTCTCCCCTTCCCCTCCTCCCTCTCCTCCCCTCGGCCCCCCCATTTCCTCTCCTTTCCCTCGTCTCACCCCTCCTCCCTCTCCTCCCCTCGCCTCCTCTCTCGCTCCCACTTCCCTCCTCTCTCTCCTCCGCTCTACCCCACTCAACCCCCCCACTCCCTCCAGGCTCCTCCCCTTGGAAACGCCCTCCCCTGGTTCTACCTGCATCAAACCCCTCCCTCTCCTCCTCCACCCCGTACCCCCCTGCACCGTTCTCTACCACATCCTCTTCCTCCTCCCCTTCCCCCATGGCCCTGCACCTGCCTTCCCTAGCCTCAATGGCAGGTTCGGCACCAGCCACAGCAGCTGGTTTGGGGGCTGGTTCGGGAGGGATAGGCACGGGAGTTGCTGGTGCTGGTGCTGGTGTCAATTCTGGTGGCGCCGCTGCTGCTGGTGCTGCTGCAAGCAACAGCTCAGCCTTGCTTATGGAATCTTCCCAGAAGCCCACTGCCACTCCTCTTCTCTCCTTCACTCTCCCCCCCAGCTTTCACCACCACTTCTCTTCTTCCTCCCGGCCCCCTTCCAACGCTCCTACCCAGGGGCTTGCTCCCCCGTTCCCTGCCCCGGCTCTCTCCCTGCCCTTTCCGCCTCCCTCGGCTTCCCAACCGTCTCCCCTGCACGCTTCTCCCTTTGCTGCTGGCCCCTTCACGGCTGCTTCTGCTGCTACAGCCTCAGCTGCTGCTGCTGCTGCTACAACCGCCGGTGCTACAGCCGCTGGTGCAGCTGCTACAGGTGGGCTGGGAGGGTTTCAGCTGCTACAGCTGCCGAGTAAGGTAGCAGACCCCTTCCCTCGTGCCTCGTCCGACCCGAGCCTTAAACCTGCTGCTGCCGCCGCTGCCGCCGCTGCTGCTGCTGGTGCTGGGGCGTTTGGAGGGATGGGAGGAGGAGCAGGAGGAATGGGAGGAGGGATGGGAGGAGGAGCAGGAGGGATGGGAGGAGGGATGGGAGGAGGAGCAGGAGGAATGGGAGGAGGGATGGGAGGAGGCATGGGAGGAGGGATGGGAGGAGGCATGGGAGGAGGGATGGGAGGAGGAGCAGGAGGGGTTTCAGGAGCAGCTGCTAGTGGATACGACATTGGGAACAGTAGTGGTGGGGGTGGTGCGCGTGGTGGGGGTGGTGGGACGTTGAATGGTGGAGGGGCGAACCAGGAGGCAGGGACATTGGCAGGGAGAGGACGAGCAGGGGTAGGAGTAGGGGCAGGAGGCAGAATGGGAGGAAAGGGTGGGAGAGCGGGTGAGAGGGTGGTAGAGAGAGTGGTAGAGAGAGGTGGGCCAGGAGGGACAGGAGGAGCAATACCAGGGTCAGCAGCAGCACTGTCAGCAGCAGCAGCGATGGCAGCACAACCAGGAGGCCATAATCAGCATAGTCAGCAAGGCTCGTTTGTACCACCATCGTTTTTAGGAGGTGGGAGCAAGGGGGAACCGGCAGGGGCTGAGGATGCGAGTAGCCCTTTCCGCTTTGGGGCAATGTTCCAAATTCCCCAATCAGGCCCACAGCCCGTCTCAAGCCCGTATCAGCATCAGCAGCAGCAGCAGCAGCAGCAGAGCCAGAGAGGCATTCATCTATCAAGTGCCAGCAGTGCTGGTTTTGCTGGCGGTGTTGCCTCTGCTGCTAGTGGTGGTGCGTTTCCTGCCGCATCCCAAGGTACAACTGCAGCTGCTACAGCTGCTGCTGCTGCTGGCGTTGCAGCTCCTGCTACAGCTTCTGGCTCGTCTCTTCCTGCCTGGATGACCCATGTGCAGCCGCAAGTGCACCAGCAGCACCAGCAGCACCAGCAGCAGCAGCAGCAGCAGCAACACCCTCAGCAACATCCTCCTCCGTTCTTTGCCCCTTTTCCCTTCGTCCCCCCAAATCATGCACATATGCCGCAGTTACCGCCAGGGTTACGACCTGAGCGCGTGGCAAACTTGGCCACACCTCAAGGATTTCCGCAGTTTCTCTCTGAGGCCAAACCCGGCTTGTTTCTGCAGCCGTTACAGCAGCCACCAAACCCCTCACAGAAGTGACAAGCTGTTGTCCATGGTAGTTCTCTGCTCGTTTATTTGGCATAGAGCTGAAACAGCATGCAAACAATGCTGTTGAATGTGTCCTGGCACGCATATTATGGTGTAGTAAATTCTATTGCGTGACAATATTGGTTATTCGTGTTCCCTCTCTGTAGTCCACCTCACCTTGGTTATTCGCTAATGCCGTCAGCTCCAAAGCTAGTAACGAGATCGCCTTTGGCTTCCACTCCACAAAATTGGGGGACGCCGACGTGGCTTCTCAGTCATCACCTAACGAATCCCTGAAGCGAATTGTCGTTCGCGGTTTGAGCTGACGCGTCACCGAAATGGATTTCTTGCGCTTCGGCGCAATTGTTCCCCGCATTGAACCAGCAACTCAGCACACGGGCCAATTGCGGAACCCTAGCTGAGCACATTCCCCGTTGCGGAACCAGAGCAGCGCGGAACTCACTTCCGCATAACCCCACTTGACTTCTTTCCGCCTTACCCCACCTAAGTTACTTCCTCCTAACCGCATTATCCCATGGGGCCGGCGCAAGCGTAGATTTTTGAAATCTGGAGAGGCTTGGAATGAGAAGCAGGAATATCCATCCCCTTGAAAATACCTGAAGTCCCTCTTTTTCCGGCCATTTTTTTCTGCTTGTCTTCTTCTCAGCTTGGCAAGGTCAGTCAGGCCAGAGTTAGATTCCCTCCTTACTTACCTGCAAGCTTCGCTTACGACTCTAACGTCGGCGTAGTCTTCTCGTATCCTTGAGGTAGATTCGAGGAAATCGTCAGCCATGGCTGCCGTTGCCAAGTGCACCGTCCCCGCATTCACCGGCCTGAGGAAGAACCAGACCTCCCAGGCTTCTTCCTCCAAAGCCGCCGTTCAGCAGACGGCCAAGGCGAAGACTTTCGCCGTCCGAGCGGTTGCGGAGCCGGCCGCTAAGAAGCTGACGATCGAGGAGGCGGAAGCGCGCGTGGTTGCGGGGAACCCTCCCCCCGCTCCCCCCGCCAAGCCCCGCCCAGCAGCTCCCAAGGGCACGCCGATCGTCGAGCCGCTGGTTTGTTTCCTACCAGAGAATTTTGAATTCCTGCCTCATTATTCGTTTCCAGTCTGCCGTAGCGGAGATCTCCTCCTCTCCTCGCCTTTCCTTTCCGAGAATCTTGAATTCCTGCCTCATCATTCGTTTCCAGTCGCCGTCGTTTCGACATTTTTTTTCGTTATTTCCGTTATTAAACGGTATCTGGAGGGATACCTGGTATCATTACTAAAGACCGATGCCGCCAGAGGAATTTAAAAAAGAAAACATTCGGGAATAGGGACATAAGGCGGTGAGTGTGCTGTGCGTGGGTGGTTGTTACCGAACCTTATCTCGCGGCCTCGTCACAACCGCCGGTCTCCGTTCTCGTTATGAGGCGTCTCAATACTAGACTAGCGCTGTGTGTGGGTGTTCTTGGCAGAACCTTATCTCGCGGCCTCGCCGCAACCGCCGGTCGCCGTTCCTGAGGGAGGCGTTCCAGGAGACGTTCGTCACGCCGGCCAACTTCATCCTCCCTCTCTTCATCCATGAGGGTGAGTTGGTGTATTTGTGGCGGGTGCGTTACATCATGGTGCGCCTGGTTCTCTCAGACGTTCGTTCCAGGAGACGTTCGTCACCCCGGCCAACTTCATCCTGCCGGTCTTCATACATGAAGGTAATGTCCTCCCTTCACCCCTGACGGTATTTTCCCCTTTCACCCATGATGAGGGTAATTTCTCTCTTCATTCATGAGGGTAATTTCCTCCCTTCACCGATGATGGTATTTTCCCCTTTCACCCATGATGAGGGTAATTTCTCTCTTCATTCATGAGGGTAATTTCTCTCCTCATTCATGAGGGTAATTTCCTCCCTTCACCGATGATGGTATTTTCCCCTTTCACCCATGATGAGGGTAATTTCTCTCTTCATTCATGAGGGTAATTTCCTCCCTTCACCGATGATGGTATTTTCCCCTTTCACCCATGATGAGGGAAATTTTCTCTCTTCATTCATGAGGGTAATTTCTCTCCTCATTCATGAGGGTAATTTCCTCCCTTCACCGATGATGGTATTTTCCCCTTTCACCCATGATGAGGGTAATTTCTCTCTTCATTCATGAGGGTAATTTCTCTCTTCATTCATGAGGGTAATTTCCTCCCTTCACCGATGATGGTATTTTCCCCTTTCACCCATGATGAGGGTAATTTCTCTCTTCATTCATGAGGGTAATTTCCTCCCTTCACCGATGATGGTATTTTCCCCTTTCACCCATGATGAGGTTAATCTCTCTCTTCATTCATGAGGGTAATTTCCTCCCTTCACCCATGATGGTATTTTCCCCTTTCACCCATGATGAGGGTAATTTCCCTCTTCATTCATGAGGGTAATTTCCCTCTTCATTCATGAGGGTATCTCCTGTGAAAGTAGAGCTGTGATTCCATGCACTACTTCCGCTACAAGCCGCTCGCCGTTCCTGAGAGAGACGTTCCGTCAATTACTAACGGAGAGGCTTGTTCTTTCCTAGTCGAATCGTACAAGGAAATATGGGAAACAAATGCAGCTTGCACCTGCCGCCCTCGTTTGGCACTGCAATAGCACTCCTCTCTTTCCCTCAACCAAGAATTCCCTTTCCTTCCCCTCTCCCCTCCCCCCCCCCCCCCCCGGCTTCCCCCCCTCCTCCCCGCCCCCCACCCCGGCTCTTGGTAACTCCGACCAGGCGTGGACGCGTCTCCCATCGGCTCCATGCCGGGGTGCTACCGCCTGGGCTGGAACACCGGGCTTATCGAGGAGGTGGGTTAGGAGTCCGAGGATAGCAGATTGTTCGTGAGTGACCCCTCCTTGACTTCTAGCGAGAACCCTCGTCCCGTTGGCTCCATCCCCGGATGCTACCGCCTGGGCTGGAACACCGGGCTTATCGAGGAGGTGGGTTAGGAGTCCGAGGATAGCAGATTGTTCGTGAGTGACCCCTCCTTGACTTCTAGCGAGGACCCTCGTCCCGTTGGCTCCATCCCCGGATGCTACCGCCTGGGCTGGAACACCGGGCTTATCGAGGAGGTGGGTTAGGAGTCCGAGGATAGCAGATTGTTCGTGAGTGACCCCTCCTTGACTTCTAGCGAGGACCCTCGTCCCGTTGGCTCCATCCCCGGATGCTACCGCCTGGGCTGGAACACCGGGCTTATCGAGGAGGTGGGTTAGGAGTCCGAGGATAGCAGATTGTTCGTGAGTGACCCCTCCTTGACTTCTAGCGAGGACCCTCGTCCCGTTGGCTCCATCCCCGGATGCTACCGCCTGGGCTGGAACACCGGGCTTATCGAGGAGGTGGGTTAGGAGTCCGAGGATAGCAGATTGTTCGTGAGTGACCCCTCCTTGACTTCTAGCGAGGACCCTCGTCCCGTTGGCTCCATCCCCGGATGCTACCGCCTGGGCTGGAACACCGGGCTTATCGAGGAGGTGGGTTAGGAGTCCGAGGATAGCAGATTGTTCGTGAGTGACCCCTCCTTGACTTCTAGCGAGGACCCTCGTCCCGTTGGCTCCATCCCCGGATGCTACCGCCTGGGCTGGAACACCGGGCTTATCGAGGAGGTGGGTTAGGAGTCCGAGGATAGCAGATTGTTCGTGAGTGACCCCTCCTTGACTTCTAGCGAGGACCCTCGTCCCGTTGGCTCCATCCCCGGATGCTACCGCCTGGGCTGGAACACCGGGCTTATCGAGGAGGTGGGTTAGGAGTCCGAGGATAGCAGATTGTTCGTGAGCGACCCCTCCTTGACTTCTAGCGAGGACCCTCGTCCCGTTGGCTCCATCCCCGGATGCTACCGCCTGGGCTGGAACACCGGGCTTATCGAGGAGGTGGGTTAGGAGTCCGAGGATAGCAGATTGTTCGTGAGTGACCCCTCCTTGACTTCTAGCGAGGACCCTCGTCCCGTTGGCTCCATCCCCGGATGCTACCGCCTGGGCTGGAACACCGGGCTTATCGAGGAGGTGGGTTAGGAGTCCGAGGATAGCAGATTGTTCGTGAGTGACCCCTCCTTGACTTCTAGCGAGGACCCTCGTCCCGTTGGCTCCATCCCCGGATGCTACCGCCTGGGCTGGAACACCGGGCTTATCGAGGAGGTGGGTTAGGAGTCCGAGGATAGCAGATTGTTCGTGAGTGACCCCTCCTTGACTTCTAGCGAGGACCCTCGTCCCGTTGGCTCCATCCCCGGATGCTACCGCCTGGGCTGGAACACCGGGCTTATCGAGGAGGTGGGTTAGGAGTCCGAGGATAGCAGATTGTTCGTGAGTGACCCCTCCTTGACTTCTAGCGAGGACCCTCGTCCCGTTGGCTCCATGCCCGGATGCTACCGCCTGGGCTGGAACACCGGGCTTATCGAGGAGGTGGGTTAGGAGTCCGAGGATAGCAGATTGTTCGTGAGTGACCCCTCCTTGACTTCTAGCGAGGACCCTCGTCCCGTTGGCTCCATGCCCGGATGCTACCGCCTGGGCTGGAACACCGGGCTTATCGAGGAGGTGGGTTAGGAGTCCGAGGATAGCAGATTGTTCGTGAGTGACCCCTCCTTGACTTCTAGCGAGGACCCTCGTCCCGTTGGCTCCATGCCCGGATGCTACCGCCTGGGCTGGAACACCGGGCTTATCGAGGAGGTGGGTTAGGAGTCCGAGGATAGCAGATTGTTCGTGAGTGACCCCTCCTTGACTTCTAGCGAGGACCCTCGTCCCGTTGGCTCCATGCCCGGATGCTACCGCCTGGGCTGGAACACCGGGCTTATCGAGGAGGTGGGTTAGGAGTCCGAGGATAGCAGATTGTTCGTGAGTGACCCCTCCTTGACTTCTAGCGAGGACCCTCGTCCCGTTGGCTCCATGCCCGGATGCTACCGCCTGGGCTGGAACACCGGGCTTATCGAGGAGGTGGGTTAGGAGTCCGAGGATAGCAGATTGTTCGTGAGTGACCCCTCCTTGACTTCTAGCGAGGACCCTCGTCCCGTTGGCTCCATGCCCGGATGCTACCGCCTGGGCTGGAACACCGGGCTTATCGCTGAGGAGAACTCACAGTTTCGAACTAGCAGATGGTCCCTCTCTCGGTAGTCCCTTAGCTCTCTTTGCATCTCCCGATTTCGATCGGCTCCATGTCGGGGTGCTACCTCTTCGGCTGGAACACTGGGCTTGTTCAAAGCCGTGCCTGAGCGCTCCGCCCACTCCGTGCCTGAGCGTTCTCCCCTAAGTCTCACGTGTCGTTTCCCACGCCCACAGGTGTACAAGGCGCGCGACGCCCATCGTCTTTCTCCCAACCTCCCCACAGGTGTACAAGGCGCGCGACGTGGGAGCCAACCAGGTCGTGCTCTTCCCCGAAGCCCTGTGCACCGCCCCGCCTCTTGGTCGTTTTACCCTGACGCTCTTGGCACTCTTATTTCCCTACGCCCTACGCCCATCGTCTTTCTCCCAACCTCCCCACAGGTGTACAAGGCGCGCGACGTGGGAGTCAACCAAGTCGTGCTCTTCCCCAAAGTTCCTGATGCCCTCAAGGTAAAGCCCTATGATGATGGGTGCGCATACGTGGATACCATACCAGTGTCATGATGATGGGTGTTCTTGTGCTCCGAACCGGAGTTTTTCTCTCCTTTGTTGCCTCTCAGGCAGCCGGACGTTTCCCTTCCGACTGTGTCCGTTCGTTTTTTACCTAACTGCTGTTTCCCCCCAGACCCCCACAGCTGATGAGGCGTACAACCCTGACGGCATTGTGCCCCGCAGCATCCGCCTTCTTGGTGTGCGACGTCTCCAACCTCACTTGTATTCACGTGCTTCTCCCCCCCCCCAGACCCCCACGGCAGACGAGGCGTACAACCCCGACGGCATTGTGCCCCGCAGCATCCGCCTGCTCAAGGACAAGTTCCCCGACCTCGTGAGTGCCTGCCGTGACACCCTGATCTCGTGCCCCGTTACTCTGTGTGTGAGTGAGATACCTGATAACGCAGCGGCCGCTTGCTCTGCTCAAGGACACGTTCCCCGACCTCGTGAGTGCCTGCCTTTGACACCCCGATCGCCTGGCATGACTGTTTGAGTGAGACGTCTCAAGAAGCAGCATCCCTAGTTCCCCCCCTCCTCCCAAACCCTCCCACTTCCCCCCTTCTCCCCCTCCTCCTCCCCTTCCCCCCGCACCCTCCCCTTCCCCCCCCCCCCTACCCTCCGCCTCTTCCATTTTGCTGTCTCATCACTGTCCTTCTGACGTGACGTGGCACCCATCCAGATCATCTACACTGACGTGGCACTGGACCCGTACAACTCGGACGGCCACGATGGCATCGTGAGGGAGGATGGCGTGATCATGAACGACGAGACCGTGCACCAGCTGTGCCTGCAGGCCGTTGCCCAGGTATGCTTATAGCGAGCATAGTGTGTGCGAGTATAGTGGTGAGCCCGAGCGACATGATGGACGGCCGTGTGGGCGCTCGCACCATGCACACCGCTCATGCTAGTTATTCTCCCCTCCCCCCTCTACCATCCTTCTCCTCCCCCCCTTTTTCTTGTGACTCAGGCGCGGGCAGGGGCAGATGTGGTGAGCCCGAGTGACATGATGGACGGCCGTGTGGGCGCTCGCACCATGCACACTGCTCATGCTAGTTATTCTCCCCTCTCCCCTCTACCGTCCTCCTCCCCCCCTTTTTCGTGTGACCAGGCGCGGGCAGGGGCGGATGTGGTGAGCCCCAGCGACATGATGGACGGCCGTGTGGGCGCCATCCGCGCTGCTCTGGACGACGAGGGCTTTAACGAGGTGTCAATCATGTCGTACACCGCCAAGTGAGTGAGCCTTTCCCCTCTGCCAAGCTACTCACCCATGACGAGACTCGTTGAGTCATGGTTGAGTCTTTTTCTTGCCTGGGACTCAACCATGAGCCATCCGCGCTGCTCTGGACGACAAGGGCTTTAACGAGGTGTCCATCATGGCATACACCGCCCTCCACCCCTCTGCATCCCTCTGCATGGTGAGTGAGTAGTGCGTGAGTTGAGTTGTGAGTGGTGCGCAACACTCCACCCCTCTGTATCCCTCTGGACCCCATTTCCATGATTCCCCGTTTCCCCTGTTTCTCCCCTCGCAGATACGCGCCAGTGCATTCTTGTTTTGAGGCGCCTCAAAACTAGATACGCGCCAGTGCATCCTACGGGGAAGCGGAGCAACATGGGTGTGTAACGAGTCGATTTTTGAGTCGACTCAAAACTCGACTCATTACACACGGATTCTACGGGAAAGCGGAGCAACATGGAAATGGGGTTCAGAGGGATGCAGTGCGTTCTACGGGCCATTCAGAGAAGCCCTTGACTCGAATTCCCGCTTTGTTGTATCAACCACCCTCCTCCACCCCTCTCCACCCCTCTGCATCCCCCTGAACCCCCCTTCGCCCTTGGTCGACTGCAGGTATGCCTACGGTCCCTTCAGGGAAGCCCTCGACTCCAACTCCCGCTTTGCGCTATTAACCACCCTCCTCCACCCTCTCCACTCCTCTCCACCCCTCTGCATCCCCCTGAAACCCCCTTCACCTTTGATCATCTGCAGGTATGCCAGCGCGTTCTATGGCCCCTTCAAGGAAGCCCTCAACTCCAACCCCCGCTTCGCTGCAACATCCGCCCGTTTTCACCCTTATGTATCCCCCTCCACCCCTCTGCATCCCCTTCATCAATGTTCCCCTGCAGGTATGCCAGCGCGTTCTATGGCCCCTTCAGGGAAGCCCTTGACTCCAACCCCCGCTTTGGCGACAAGAAGACGTGAGTTTGTGCTGCCCTGCCTTGTCTGCTCCCTCCTGCCCTCCACCATCCTATGCTCAAATCAGCCTCCCTACCCCCCCCCCCCTCGCCCCCGAGAAGGCTTTTAATAAACAACTTGCCTATGCCTATGTGCAGCCATTTACGTACCGTGTATTTGTACTGTTTATATGCCCCCCTGCCCTTATTTCACATGAGCAGGTACCAGATGAACCCTGGTAACTACCGGGAGGCGCTTATTGAGACACACGCGGATGAGAGCGAGGGGGCAGACATCATGATGGTGAGACTCTCATTGCTACGCATGGATATCCGCAAAGATATCTCTGAGTCTCTCATCCACCTGCTGTGGGGCAACACGGCACCGCCCATCACATGCGGACGAGAGCGAGGGGGCTGGCAGCATGATGGTGAGACTCTTATTGTTATATCTCTGCTTTTCAGGCGCCTCAAAAGCTTCTATATCTCTGTTTCTTTCTTTCTCGAAAATATATCGGTAAGCGAAGCACAGCCAACGATCAAGGTCTCACTCACCGTAACGCCTGCACAAGGCACCGTGCCTTATCTCGATCGACGTGATCCGCCTGCTGAGGGACAACACGGCGCGGCCCCAAGTGGTACTCAAAGCATGGCAAAAGAACAAGGTCTCACTCGCCATGACGCCGGCACATGCGGGTGAGTGTGAGGGAGCTGGCATCCCTACTGGTGCACTTGGCTCCCTTACCTGGACGTGCTTTGAGACGTCTCAAAGCTCACCATGACGCCTGCACATGCGGGTGAGTGTGAGGGAGCTGGCATCCTCATAGTGCACATGGCGCCATGCCTTACCTCGATGTGATCCGCCCGTTGAGGGACGACACGGCTCTGCCCATCTCAGCCTACCAGGTGTCGGGCGAGTACGCCATGATCAACACACTCACCTCCACCTCTCCCATTCCCCTTCCCTATGGCCCCGTCTCTTCTGCTGCCTGTGCCCCGATCTATTACCCCCTTGGCCCTCAGGTCAAGCCTGCCATGCCTTACCTCGACGTGATTTGTCTGCTCCGCGACAACACAGCTCTGCCCATCTCAGCCTGCCAGGTGTCGGGCGAGTACGCCATGATCAAAGGTCTCACTTCCTCCCTCCCCCCCCCTCTTCCCCCTTTCCTGACTGCCAGGTCAAGTCCGCCATGCCTCACCTGGACGTGATCTGCCTGCTAAGCGACAACACAGCGCTCCCCATCTCGGCCTACCAGGTGTCGGGGGAGTACGCCATGATCAAGGCACTCACTTTCTCCCTTCCCCCCTTCCCTGTGTTCCCTGCTCCCTGTGCCCCTCTCCTGACTGCCAGGTCAAGCCCGCCATGCCTTACCTGGATGTGATCCGCCTGCTGAGGGACAACACAGCTCTGCCCATCTCAGCCTACCAGGTGTCTGGCGAGTACGCCATGATCAAGGCGGCAGCAGCCAACGGGTGGCTGGACGAGAAGAAGGCGGTGCTTGAGTCGCTCCTGTGCATCAAGCGAGCTGGCGCTGATGTCATCCTGACGTACTTTGCCACCCAGGCTGCGCAGTACCTGGCCGGGGAGAGACGGTAAATAGGAGAGCTGAGCTGATGGTTGGTGGATTGGAGTTTGTTAGTGTACTCAATGCATGGTAAAGGCAGTGTTCTGACGCACTTTGCCACCCAGGCTGTCCAGTACCTGGCCGGGGATTGATGGTAGATGATGGGAGATAACTTGCTGTTTGAGTAAGGCTGGGAAAAGTCATGTGTTACTTTAAAAAGAGCGTGATGTCCCACCTTATGCGGTGCCACCTTTCCTGCTGGCCTGTGCAGTGCTATACCTGCGCGTTGGAATGTAGAAATCATGTGGGTCATGCAGTGTTGTAGGATTAGCAATGGATGATGAATGCCTTCTTGCAGTGTTGTAGGATTGGCAAATTGGCAATAGATTAATGCCTAGATGTGTGTTTGCTTTGTGCGATGTCTTACATCATGGGGCTCATAGGTGGTTATAAGAAGCTAAAATTCCTGTCCAGCTTTTAGTGTAAACGGCGAAGCACATGCGTATCTCGGTATAAGAACACATGTCTGTTTGGGAGAACCGAAGGCTCGCAAGGGACATCATATAGCGAATGTCCTTCTAGCAGCAGTATGAGATGAGCCCTACGAGGACGCACCCTACTTTCTGTGGATGAATTGGACGTGAGCGCCTGTCGTCGCCATAATCACAGCCAGAAACGAGATCGCATCGCAAACAGTGTAGCAGCGAATCTACTGCTGTACGTTTCGTGTCACTGTACTACCGTGTTTCGTGGTTGTACTAGTCTTTGCAACCATTGGCAAGAAAGCTTTTTGTTCAGGGGAGTTACCACACAGTACAGTATCCACCACCCGTTCTGGATGGACCCAGAGTTGTCGGTCAAGCTTAATTTCCGCCACACGTACCCATGAAGTCTGAGTCAAGAGGACTCTCGCCGCGCGTACACCCAGCCACACATGCCACCTACCTGACGTGGCTGGCGCAGATATGACAGCGGCGCAGCGCCTCCGTTTGTGATGTGTGAAGTTCTGGCCGACGTCTCAAAGGTAATCACCTAATATACAATAAACATTAAGAGTAACTTTCGACTTGATTCCGGAATTTGAACGGGTAGTTATCTCCGGGAACCCGGAATCTTTACAAGTGCGTGAGGGGAGTTTTCCGCACGAAACACAATTCTTGGAGGGGCATTCTGGGAATGCCCCAAACCCCCCTTCCGCCGTGGATTCGATGTCCTCTGGGGCGTAAAACTTTTGAAGTCCTCACGGACAGAGATATTTTCCCCCAGCCACTCCGACAAGAAAATCTCGGCGAAGTCCATCACAGCCAGAGACATTCCCACACCCCTCGCAACAGAGCAATTTTCGCGAAGTTCCCCCACACCCCTGGTACATTCGACCAGGAATTTTCGCTAAATCCTCCGAATCCGGACCAAACAGAGTGCGGGGATGGGGGGTTTCCGGGAGAAGCAGGGTATTGAGAAACCTTAGCGTCAGCCCTGGTTCTGACGGTTGCTGCTGGCGCTCCATGCCTGCTTCCGTCCAAGACTGTCGGGCGTTATTGGTGCACTACAGTACATCATAACGCCCGACATGTGTACTGTATTGCACTTACTGTAGGGTTACAGGTTATCGTCGATTGGGGATACCCCTCGCACCCAGTAATGGACTGTTTTGAGGCTCGCACAGAAACTTCGAGAACCATAATCCACGTGTCATTTTTGCTGGACGAGAACAATGTTCTTGACCACTTGCACTCTGCACGGCGTGTCCTAAGCCTACGCCGGAGTGCGGTTGAGTGAGGTTGATTGCTCATTCGAAGAATAAAATAGCTCTGTTAAAAGGTTCAGTAGGGTATTGGCAAAAAACGAACGCTAGCACACGTCCTCGGCAATGTTGGATCTCCGTTTGGCTTCTCACGCGAGTACATCTTGCAGTTCAAACCGTACTTGGCAGTTCTAGAACTCAACCAGACCCTCATGAAACGCCATGAAACACACTCAACCGCACTAAAGTGACCTGACGCACCCCATTACAGTACTGCTGCTCGACAACTATCACTCTACCCTCCCAACCTGCGCACACCAATTCTGCCTCCAGAAACCCTTCCTCTCCCCATTTCTAGATTGTGGCTACAATCGCGAGGTAAGCCTACCAGCGTCAGTTCGTTTCTCCTCTCTCTCCCTGTAAAGCAGGATTACCCCGTTCTAGCTCTCACCTCAGCATTCCCCGTTTGGAGTTGTCTAACTCAGTTCGGTTTACGCTGGCCGGCGACCATCACGCGCTGGTGAAGCCAGCTTTTGGCACAACCTGTTCTCCGTTCAGAATCACCTCGATTCTCTTTCCTGATTCTCATTCCTGATTCTCATTCCTTATTCTCATTCTCACAACTGCGCAGCAGCGTACTCTAGCGATTTCGTGGAATCGGGTTTAGCGTACTCTGGTCGCAAGCCGTAGTAGATTCAAAGAACGGACGCCTGCTCTGGAATCGGGTTTAGCGATATCGTGGAATCGGGTTTAGCGTACTCTAGCTCACTCTGGTCTCTAACCGTACCAGTTTCAAAGAACGGACCTTCATTTATTTCTCGCACCGATGCCTGCTCCGCCGCGTGACGCTCCCGACGGCATCGGCGAAAGCGTTTCGGGCGACGCTTTCTGTGGTAACCGCACGATTTCGCAGCATGAATTCGTGACTCAACGGATCATGGCCCTTTTCCCCGGTCCTGTTGGTTCTGGTAGTTCCGTCCCAGAAAATTCTGCCGCCGACTCAAAAGCTGCTGGTTCCAGAGGTCCTGTCGCCGGAAGCTTTTCCGCGAATACTACAGCGATTGGCTTAACCAGAGCCGCAAATATGGGTGTCAATTTCGGTCCTCTCACTGATGCGGCCGTTCCCACTGTTACCGGGGAGCGCTATATCGCGTACCCGAAAAGCGCCGGGCTCCAGCAGGTCGATACGGAATTTGCGCACCGTCCGATGCCGCAATTGGGCGGCGGATCAAATCAAGCTTCATCCAATCAAGGCGCGTCAGTCTGGCGATATCACTCTCCTGGCAATATCACCTCCGCCGTCTTTCCGCGGCCCGTCCTGCCCCATTTCCCCCTGGAGCGCGTGCCGCCTGTCGCAGCCACATCGCGCCCTTCACGCCCTGCCGGCGGGTTTCCTACCGGCGGGTTTCCTGCCGTTAGCAGTGACTCTAACGGGGCCGAGCCTCCAGAAACGGGCGAAGCGGCAGCAGACACGAGCATTTTAGGAGCGCGTGGGCTGGCGGAACCGGCGGGGGCGCATAGTGACGATCAGCGGGCCGCTTCCGCGCCTGCGGCTGGGGGCGCGGAGCGTGGCAATGGCAATCAGTGGACAGCTTCCGCGCGTGGCGCGCACGCCAACGCTCCTTTCGCATTTTCTGCTTTTGAGTCGACTCAAGCGCACCGTACAGCTTCCGCGCTTGGCGCGCAGCCAATCGCCCCGCGCGTAGACTCAATGTTTTCCGCCCGCGAGCCGGGGCACGCCGCCACGCCTGACGCCGCTACTGCGACCTTTGACTGTATGCGGCGCTCCTTTGGTCCGTCGGCGCGGCTCGAGTTTGACCTTAATTCGCCAGCAGCGGAGGCGGAGCAAGAGGCGCAAGAGGCACGAGTGGGGGGAGTGGGGGAAGGGGCGCGAGAGGCGCAAGAGGCGCAAGTGGCGCGGGTGGGGCAAGAGGCGCAGCTAGACTGGTACAGGACAGGTGGTAGCGATTTTGCCGCTATTGCTGGTGGCAATTTTGCTGTTAACGGTGCTGCTGCTGGTATTGGCGATGGGGCTGCTGGTAGCTCTGATGCTGCTGCTGCTGCTGCTGCTGCTGGGAATGACAATGGTGCTGGTAATGGTGCTGGTAATGGTGCTGGTAACGGTCCTGTGGCTGGTAACTCTGTTGCCGCCGCTGCTGCTGATGGTGTTACCGATGGTGGGGGTGAGAGCGATACCAGCACAGTCAGCAACGGCACTGGCAGCTGTGACGACAGCAGTGACAGCGACGGCAGCATATTTGGGACAGGAGATAATGATGATGATGATGACTGCGAGACGGAGAGTAGCTGCCAGCTGAGCTGGCAGCAGGTGATTGGCGAGAGTGTGGGCGAGAGCGAGTGGGAGGAGGATAATGGTATGGAGGAGGAAAGTGGCAGGCGGGAGGAGGATGTAGCGTGGATGGTGACGAATGGAGAGGACGTGGGCGAGAGGGGAGGGGAGGGGTTACGGGAAGCAGAGGATGGCAGAGAGAAGAGAACGGAAGAAAGTGGCAGGCGGGAGGAGGATGTAGCGTGGATGGTGAAGAATGGAGAGGGGGTGAGCGAGAGGGGTGGGGAGGGGAAGACTGAAACGCGAGCAGCAGAGGACGACAGAGAGAATGATATGGAGGAGGAAAGTGGCAGGGGGGAGGAGGTGGCGTGGATGGTGAAGGATGGCGAGGGGGTGGGCGAGAGGGGTGGGGAGGGGGAGACTAAAGTGCGAGCAGCAGATGGTGGGGAGGAGGAAATGGGCAGCTGGGAATGGGAAACAGCAGCAGCAACAGCAGCAGCAGCAGAGGTAACGGCAGCAGCAGGACCCGCATTAGCACTAGGAGCAGCAACGGGGAGAGCACGAGCTGCAGTTGCGGTTGGGGAAGGAGGCGTGCAGCAGGAGTATTTTGAGTCGACTCTAATTGTACCAGCCGAACAGCTGGTTGAGTTTATGGACGAGAATCAAAGGGATGGTGATGGTCTCGGATGGAGGGGGCATGGTAGTGAGGGGTGGGAGGAGATGAGGGAGAGGGAGATGAGGAGGCGATTGGGAGTGAGAAGCGGAGGGGGGGAGGGGCAAGGATGGAGGGAAAGGCAGATGGCCACAGTCAGGGCAGTTTGGATGTCTGAGGAAGCTTTCTCCATGGCAGGAGCAAGCGTGCCTGCTAGTGAGTGCTCCCCAAAAAAATATGATCTTCGTATGTTCCTTTAGGCCAAGCATCTATTCTTTTGTATAGAGTACATCATATACAAATAATTCGGTGAAGTATGTTGCCACACGGTGAGGTACAAAAAAGCTTCATGCTTTAGATATGATATTTTAGGCACCATCTAAATTGTAAGGGACATACACTTTCGTCAAAGTCGTATTATTTGCTCTTTCGAACCAATGCCTTTACAGTGTCATTTTCCACAGAGCTTCATAACTGTACAGAAGTTCCTATTGGGGTGCTTGTCCCTATGCGTGAAATTTGGTCTTGTTCGGCTGGCTTTTTTTCCGGTTTTCAGGGCAGACCATGCCAAAGAAATATGCGTGCTCTGATTGGATAGCCAAGCGCCTGTCTGTCAGGGTTATGGTCAGTAAGCCGTGGGATCGGCTCCTTGCGTCGATCTGACGGTTTACAGGTACAGATACGAGGCGCCCGTTTTACACATACGCGCATGCGCGGTGCGCTTCAGCCCCTCCTTGTTGGACAGGGGAGGGAGGGAAGGTCTTCGTTTCCAAATCTCTTGACTTCTGCTCTGCTGGTTTCGTTTCGCTGTCCTGAGAAGGCAGGAGGGGATTCCGCAGCGAGTGTTAGACCCGAGGGTCAAGCGAAAGATCCGAGGCTGGAAAAAAATTGCCTCGGGTCTTGCAAAGAACTGACGGCTCCAGCCAGTTAGCTGTCAAGCCGAACAACTAACAAGTCGCACAAATGAACTTCCACCAGGAATAAACTCGCAAGTATCTGGTGGACTCGCTAAGTTAGGCCAGTACAGCGCGCGGCTCCTTCGGCCGCGGGTCGAAATCGGGTCTGACACTCACCCTTGAAAGTGCCCTGATTCGTCCGCGGAATTTGGGGTGGGCACAACCCACAGAATCAGACCAGGAGCATTTTCGGCGGGCAGGAAAAAACAAGGCAAATACGTGTAACGGCTTGTGCTGTGTGGGAACGTTCCGCGCTTTGGGCAAAGCAAACTGCGCGATGGGTTTTCCTTGCTGGAGCAAGCTCCACGGTCCACCCCGTCCAGCCCTGTGACCTGTCCTGACCACGAATTATTCTTCGTCACGCACCTCTGATATGTGCGGTGACGGTGCTTGCGGTGAGATTCGGTGTGGTGATGTACGGTTCTTCCCGTCACCCTGGATTTGAAGTCAAGCGTAGTAGAGTCATACAGTGTCAGTATCACGCGTACAGCCAAACTTCCGTTTTCTGGCTTCTCACAACCACGAGGAGTCTAGATTGCACCGAGGCCTAGAAGTCAAGCACGGAAGAAGCCATTTCTTCGCAAAGCAGATGATTCGTTCCTGTTTCTTTCCTAGCTTCATTGCTTCTCCGCTTCGTGCTTCAGCAATGGCCGCAAACCTATAGATCGGTCTGTCTAGGGCGGGTCTGCCTACTCATTCCGACCATGGTCGGCCTCCCCCCCCAGTTGGAAAAGATGCGGGCACGGCGGGTTTCCACCTCAATCCTCCTCCGTCCAAGTCGAATTCCCGACGACCTCTTATTCCTGAGAATCGTCGGCAAGGGTCGCCATGCGACAGTCTGGCTGTGCGAGGACGGTCGCACAGGCGAGCAGATCGCTTGCAAGAAGATCCTCAAATCGTCGCTCGGAGACTCCGGCGACAGAATCGCCGAAGCTGGCGACAGCTCGCCTGCGACCGGCGCAGCTCGGCTACAGCCGTCGTGCGACGCCGTCCGTCGCGAGGTGGCTGTAGCAGAGGATCTTTCCGGGAAGCACCCCAACATTCTCACGTTCAAAGGAGCTTTCGAGGAAGGCGACGCCGTGTATCTTACCTCAGAATTCTGCGACTCGGGTGACTTGCTGACGTACATTGTCGAATCCGCGAAAAGAGCTGGCGAAACCCCTCCGGACGTGTATAAAGACCGAGTGGCGCGCAGCGGTGGTGGCAGCGGGACTGCTGCCGCCGGTGTCCACCCGCGCAGCAGTGCTAATTCTCGCACTGCTTTTGGTGTTAGCGCAGGTGCTAACCGAGGGACTAATGTCGGCAGCGTTTCTCGAGCCCTGAGCCTCCGGCGGGGAAAATCCAGCAGCAAGCTGGACGCGACACGAGGGAGCGGCGACGGCGGCGGCGGGTGCCGCGGCTGGGCTCTTCCCGAGCCCGAGGCGCGTGCGATTTTCCGCGAGGTTGTGGCGGCGGTGCGATTTTGCCACGAGAGCGGCGTCGCGCACGGAGACATCCGCCTCGAGAACGTGCTCCTGAGCTCTCGACGCTCCGCCCCTGCCACGCAGGGACCGCGCGGACAGCGCGGCGGGCCGAGTGGAACGCGCGCGCCGCGCGCCCTTCCGACCATTTTCTCCGCGTACGCGCAGGCGTGCGCTTCTGAGGCCGCGGCGGCGGGCCGTGGTTCAGGTGGTGGTTTCGGCGGGTCCGAATCGGCGGCGGCATCGCATGCGGCCGCGCTCGCTCCCGTGTTCGCGAAGCTCGCGGATTTCGGGAGCGCGGAAAAAGTGGAGCTGCTGCCGCCTGCGGTGACAGTGGCGGAAGGTGACGTCACCGTCACGCTGGCGGCAGAGGGTGGCAGTGGGGAGACGGCGGCGTCGGTGGAATCGAGGATTCGTGACGCCGTGAAAAGGGGCGGCTTGGGGGGGAAGTTAGGTTGCGGGGGAGAAGATGGCGGAAGCTGGGTGCACTACGCAGCCCCAGAGCTGATTGTATCGCGTATGGAGAGTTTCAAACTCCTGAAATCTGCGACGACGGGAGCTTTCCCGAAGGGAGCTGTTGTAACGATGACGGGAGCTGTTGTCACGCCTACGACCGGCGATAGAGTGAAGGAAACAGCTGACGTTGACGTTGGCTGTCCGATGAAAGCTGACGTTTGGTCGCTTGGGGTGGTGCTATTCGCGCTTCTCTCGTCGTCCGTCCCCTTCTCCGGTTTCAACGAGCGCAAGATTCTCCGCCAGCTTGCGCGCGCGCGCGAGCATCTAGACGCGCTCATGTTTCCCGCAGGCGAACGCAATGACGCGCGGTTCTACGAAAGTGGGGAGGCTTATACCGGGGATCTGGATGTGGGGTTTGGCGGCGGAGCCCAGAGCGGAACCAACGTGTGGGCGCGAGTTTCGGCGGAGGCGAAAGTTTTGATTCGTGGCATGTTGGAAATAGAGCCTGGCGCACGCTTATCGATCGAAGCGGTGGTCAACCACCCGTGGCTGGTTACCAAGGATCTGGAGCAAAGGGGAAGCGCGAATCGCGCGCGTGGGCTGGGTAGCGTTCGCGAAACACAAGCCGCTAGTGACGACGATGAGCTCGCGACGAGCGAAATTGACGAAGAGGGGTGTGGTGCAGACGAAAGCAGCTGCGACGGGAACGGCAGAGGCAGCAGCACTCGCGCACGGGCAGGCGATTTTTTCAGCTCGCTGCCCCCTCTGGTGCGTCGAAACACTCATTCTTTGTATTTTGACCGGCCCTGGAGCATGCTGATTGGTTCGCGCGCTGCAGAACAGCCTGAGAGTCCAAGCCCAGTTGACCCAGCATCCGCTATCGCAAACTCCAGTTCTGCTACAAGTATGCCAAGTGGGAAGCGTTTTATGCGTAGATTCAGCCGGAGCATCAGCAGCTTACCAGAACTTTTCAGCCTGGCAAATGGTACCGGTAACAGCAGTGCCACTAGTAATGATACTCGCTACAGTGAAAAGAGCACAGGCCTTAACAATTCGGGTGCCAAAGATGCCTGTAGCAGCAGCAGCAGCAGAATCAGGGGAGGCTTATTTGAAAATGGGAAGCGCCACAGGCGCAGCCAAACACTTGGGAAGACTGCAGCTTTTAAGCTCAGTCCCCTACAGAACCACGCAGAAGCAACAGCAGGGGCAGGAGCAGCAGAGCATGCTGTGCAGCAGCTAACAGACGAGGATTTGTTAACAGGTTTGGCAACTGGCTCCTGGATTCAACTATCTCCTGAGTCAACTGGCTTGGCAATGGGAATGGAAGTCATAGGGCCTGGTCCTATGAGGGGGCTTAGACACAGGAGATGCCAAACCATGGGTGGGAGCCCACTGGATAGAGCACACACCGCTGCTGCAGCTGCTTCTGCTGTTGCTGCTGCTGCTGCTGCTGCTGCTGCTGCTGCTGCTGCTATCAGCGATCGCTCCCCTGTCGCTGCTGTGTCTGGTAATTCTGGTGACTGTACTGCTGTCACTCCCACCAGGGCCTGGGGCCGAAGCTTCACAGACACAAGGCACAGAGCCTCGCACCCAGCTGCTGCCTCCCCAGTAGCCTTAGCTGCTGCATCTGCTACCCCTGATAGTGCTGCTGTCACTCCCACCAGGGCGTGGGGCCGAAGCTTCACAGACACAAGGCACAGACCCTCACACCACACTGCTGCCTCCCCAAGAGCTGTTGCTGCTGCAGCCGCCACTACCCCTCTTGTTGCAGTGTCTGCTACCCCTGCCAGTGATAGCAGTGCTGTCACTCCCACCAGGGCCTGGGGCCAAAGCTTCACAGACACAAGGCACAGACTCTCACACGCCCTCCAACCAGCCTACCCCTTTCTCTCACCCCAGCCCCCCTTTTGCTCTCCTACCAGGGACGCTGATGCCCCTTCTTGCAGTGCTGGTGGTAACCCTAGTCCGGGTTACAGTTGCAGTGATGGGGCAAGTGATGGTGACACCAGCAGCCACTGTACGGGAGGGTTCCATCTCCCAATCACAGCATCTTCTAGTGGTAACAGTGACAGCAGCGGCACGAGAGGTAGCAGCGGTAGGAGCAGCAGCAGCATAGGTAGTGGGGGCTTGGTCACTCTTGGTCAGGAGGACGAGCAGCCAGCCTGCTCTAAGGACACGAGAGAAATGGATGTGAAGAAAACCTGGCGAAACTTTACTTTCTGTAAGAAAATGCAGATTCCAGGAGGTAACAGAAGTGAATGCCTTCTGCAGCAGCAGCAGCAGCAGCAGCAGACTCGGAACCACCTTGATGAGCCGAAGCAAGAGCACTCACAGCTGAGTGCAGTGCGATCACCTTTTCTTCATAAGTTTTCACGATCCAAGTCAGTGCTCAGTCTAGGTAGTGTGTTTTGAGTAAAAAAACAGCAGAATATTTGCTTTGGCATTGCAGTTGCACCGCACAAATGTAATTTTTTGAAAGCGTGTAACGCTTTATAAAAATGGGTACCGTATTGTGAAAGTGCAGCGAGGGCCAACGCAGCAAGGACAGCGTCGAAGCGCTACTCACACGTGAGGCCATTTGACCTCACCCACGTTCTTCATTTCTAGTTCCAGTTTCGTTTTCCCCACCCACCCACCCTATTTGTAGGTGTAGTCTATTGGACGAGAACCATGTACGCAATCCCATATGAAATGAAGCACGCTGCCTTTGCCAAGATGACCCAAGCAAGCTTTCACAATTGTGGGTTTGAATGTGTTAGCTTCACAATCACCGAGTAATATAGGAATGCCCCCATGGCTGGGGTGTTGATGTGGTACTGTGTTTTGTAGCTTACCGTATTCCCCCGTATATAACACCCTAGGGTATTGTAAAAAATTCATTAAAAAAACGAAGGGGTGTTAACAGTAGGCTGGAAAAATATAACGCCCATGTCTTATGTATAATGCAAAATGAATTTGGGGCGTAACATGCAGAAATACATGCACAGTACAGGATGACACCTTAAGCGAGGTTTGGATGACGATTCCCAACCTCCACTCGGGCCAGCCTGGCGATAACGTCATGACGTGCTGCATTTGCAGCCAATCCGAGGAAGCCGGTCCTGCCAGCACAAGAGGAAAGCGGCCTCCTGCAAGTGACAAGATTTCATCGACGGCTATGAATCCCGGGTTTTTACAACGTAACGAAAGTGCGCGACCAGATTCCTTTACGGAATCTTCTTGATGGGACCAGCATGCATGGTCCCATCGCTTCGTGCAGAGCCGTGCACGCTTCGGCTTGGGGCGTCGGCCACGGTTCTTCTCCAACCTTCTCTTGCCTCATTGTCATTCTTGCTCCTCGCTCCTCTCAGCCTCAATCAAATTCTTCGCAATGCCCGAGCTCTCTAACAGAGGCTCGGGCATTGCCCAATCTCACCTAGCTCGTTATCCCTCGTCGAAATTTTCCCCCATGGCCGCTCGAGCAATTAATGGTGTGTCACTTTTGCGAGCTCATCGCCCACCCTTCGGGAATCAGACGTTGCTACGTCCTTTCCCACCAGATCCTTCGGCTCCTAGACATCCGCCTGCATCTCCCGCTCCTCCCGCTCCTCCGGCGCCACCGGCGCCACCAGCGCCCCCTGCACCTCCTGCTCCTCCTGCGCCCCCGGCTCCCCCTGCTCCGCCACCTCTCTCGTCGCCGGTGGTCACACGTCCTCCGGAGTGGGATAACGATTGGCAGGATGACGACGACCTGTTGTGGGAGGAGGATGAGGCTGACGACCGCGAGCCTGAACCTCCTCGCCCACTTCCTCGCGTTATCGTCCCTCGTTTCCCGCAAGCGCAACGCTGTCGTAATATGCCTCTTCGTAACCGTGATGCTGCACCTCCCTCCCCCAGGGCTCGCAGGACGAATCGCAAGCGACTCGCACGGACGGCAACCGAGAAGCTGTACTGGTTGGCGAAGTTGGAGGCGGAGCCGGAGATGTCGAACCGCTCCCTTGCTCGGATGGCTGGAGTGCAGCCGTGCCAGATTCGCGACTGGAGGAAGAACAAGGCACGACTCACTGCCTCGGCTGGCTGCAGGCGTCGCCTCATCGGCTCCGGTAGGAAGGCGAAGTACCCCACCATGGAGCGCGAGCTGTACAAGAAGTTCTTGGGCCAGCGCGCGCGAGGGCTGGCGGTCTCGATCGGCACGCTGCAGAAATAGAGTAGGAAGTACATCCGTAAGCACCACCCCGTCATCGACTGGCGCGCCTCGTCACGGTGGACCTTCCGGTTCCGCGCGCGCTGGGGACTGACGAAGCGCGTGAAGACGAAGATGGGACAGCGCATGACTGCAGGTACGTACTTTGACGTGCCGTGAATACTCCCTGCCCTCGTCTAGCGCTTGTCGTGCTTCCTTGTTTGGTGACCGCACTTATGCTTTCTCTGTTTTTGTTTTTTATTATTTTCATTGGCAGACTGTGTCGCAAAAGTCGAGAAGTTCTGGGAGTTTGTTCGGCAGCTCCGCACGCTCAACGACTACCCCGACGATCTGATCATCAACGCGGATCAGGTGCCACTATTCTTGGAGATGCCGCAGGAGACGACACTCGAAGTCCGGGGCTCGAGAACTGTCCATGTGCGCACGGCCGGCTACGAGAAGGAGAGGCTGACCGTCATGCTGGCCGTCACAGCAAGTGGCAAGAAATTGAAGCCGTACGTCATCTTCAAGCGGAAGACACTACCTCGGATCCGCGTCCCGCCCGGTAAGGATTTCGTGCCTCTTTTTGTGCCGCCACCGCTAATGTTTTTCGTAGCTATCTTTCCAGGGCAAACTCATATGTCTCGTACGTTGCGCTTGTGCAGGAATTGTGATCAAGGCCCAGGAGAAAGGGTGGATGGACGAGACCCATGTCAAGGACTGGGTCACCACCGTCCTGGTGCCATTTCTCCGCTCGATACCCTCGCGGCGCGGTGGCCGTCAGAAGGCTTTGGTGGTCCTCGATTCGTACAAGGGACACCTGACGGAGGGAGTGTCCCAGTTGATGCGACTCTTCAAGCTGTCGAGGGCTGTCATCCCCGGCGGTTGTACGCCTATCGTGCAGCCTCTAGACGTGGCGGTAAACCGGTGCGTCAAGGCGCATGTCCGGAGGTCCTACAGTGAGTGGTTCGAAGAATTCGGCTGCGAGTCCACAACCCCTGCAGGTGAGTAACCGTGTTTATTCTTTGTCTTTAAAACCTCTACCCGCGTCGTGATTTTTTAAACCATGCCTTGCATTTCTCCACCACTACTCCTAAAGCCCCCGCCTATTGTCTCGTCGTTTTGTTTTCCCCTGCAGGGAATCTTCGCAAGCCGCCAGCCGAGCTCGTGCTGCAGTGGATTGCCGACGCCTGGGCCGCGGTGCCAGCTGTACTCATCCGCCGCGCGTTCAAGACGTGCGGCATTTCCAATGCGACCGACGGCACAGAGGACGAGGTGATCCTCGCCCACATGCGGGACGGCGCCGAGGTCGAAGTCATGGAAGATGTCCATGCCGAAATGGAAGAGAGTGGGGCGCTGAACCCATACTACGAGTCGGAATATGTGGAGCCGAGCGCCACGCCGAGCTCGGAGGAAGACGATCCCGATGTCGAGGCGGAGATTGAAGCTGCAGCAAGTGCCTCATCATCCGGTGCATCTGGAGCTGCAACACCCGCACCAGCATCAGAGGCGTCTGGGAATCCAGGAGCCCACACAGCAGCAGCAGCAGCAACAACCTCTACAGAAGCAGGGACAGAGGTGGGGATATCAGCTGCTGAAGCTCTAGAGATGCCTACGGCGGAGGTTCTGGCGGGCTTGGCTGCATCCCGCTGGACTGATGACTTTGACTGGGATGACATCGCCAGTGACGATGAAGATGCCGAGGTGTGGCATGCAGGAGAGGACTGGCACGATGAGGAAGAAGACAGAGACTAACTATTGACTTACCCTGCTAGGACATGTAGCTAGCTGTTGGATTATGAGTGTGTGCTGAGTGAATGGCAGTGGTAGCTAGCTTAGGTAATAAAAAATGCACTAGAAATGCCTCGCACAACGGATAGGCTTTAGACTAGTGTTAAAACTGTTGTCTAATGATAAAACCTTGATGCTAGACCAAGCAAATCCACAAATCCCCGATGGAGGGTGTTATGTAAAATTTGTACTTAAAAAAGCGGGTGCTCTAAAAAATGCACCATATCATAAGCTATCCCCCGCATATGCCACCCATGGGTTGACTATTTCGGCGGGTCTTATATACGGGGGAATACGGTATTTGAGTTGTGAAAAAATAGAGAGACCAAGCCAAGCCTAGGTACTTCTAGAATTTGAGCTGATAATACATCAGCATTATACGGAGTGTACAGATTTTGCACGCCCCCATCCGCTCAGTCAACGGGTGCCTCTGGGTATTTTAGACACACTGTTAGTGCGAAAATGATCGTTTTTGGTGTAGGCTCCGTCGGCCTGCTTCTGTGTGATACATAAGGCTCTAGTGCGATAGCTTTGCAGAATCGCAACTCAGGACGTTAACACCGTAAATACACCGAACCCGCGATATTTTAACTACACCTTTAGTCCAGTGAACTGTTAAATTGTATATTTGACATATATATATATATATAATGGTAGGCTTGGTCAGTGTTATTGGATACTACTGTAGAGGGTACAACCCCCCTTCTTGTATCCCTCTTGTTGGGCTGAGAAAAGCCCTTAGGATCTTTTCAGAGATTAAGTCCCACTTGTACAAGATGCTTGAGTAGTGCAGCGGAAGTTGAGTAGTTGAACCCTTGCACTAGTATGTGAGAGCAAGTGATTGATGAAAAGAAACAAGTATACAGCAATATATAGAAAGTAGGAAATAAAGCATTTATAGAATACAGTTGAGGGAACGGTTATCGAGTCGCACATCGACTCGATTGTCGGTTCGGTTACCACCATTGCAGTCGTAACGGTCAGTCGCAACCAGGCCCCCAAAAGTCAGGAAAATTTTCCTGATTCAGAAAAAAACAGGGAGTTTCTCGGTACTTACCCTGATTGTGCAGGGTTTTGTGAATGACACACCCTGTTTTTTCAGGCTTTTTGTAAGGGTAAACTCTGATAGCTCAGCAAGGTTTCTTAGTGAACCCTGAATTTCTCAGCATTGTAGTGAGGCTTAGTCCTTTCCAAAAGCGTGTCTAGGGGGGGCAGTCAAGAATTTCGAGGTTCTCCTCCCCCCCTTCCCCCGCCCCCCGAGGCTGTGTGAGGGTGCTGATTGGCCCTTGGTAAAAAAAATCTCCGCGCTGTATGTTGGAGGTCATGTGATGGAGGTCATCGGCCCTTAGCCATGTATTCGCCTCGATGTGTGCTGAGGACTGTGTGAGGGCAATTGCTGGCCCTTGGCCGAATTTGCTTGATGTGCGCCTGCCCTAGGGCTCTGCGAGGGAAGAGATTCCCTCCGCCTCTGCAATCTCGTCGCCTCCCCCCCTATTCAGCCCTTCCCCCCTCTCCCCCCCACCAATTGTCGTTTTCTGCCCATCCCCCAATCTCGCCCCACACGCGCGAATTCGCTACGAATTCCCAGTACTCCCAAAAACCAAGACTTGAACACACATAATTCATGAACTATAACATGTATAGAAAGATTGAGAAATCAGGATTTTTTTTTGAAGTAATTCTGATGGCTCAGGATTCTTTTTTAGGGGACCCTGAAAATTCAGACTTTTCTGCAGGGAGAATCCTGATGGATCAGGAAGCCTCAAAACCAATCTAGGGCCCTCGTCGCAACCTCCGGTCACGACCCTTTGAGTCCCTTCGTCCTTTCGTGTTCTTTCGTCCAACCTCCTCGTGTAACCTCCGTTGACACGCGTACTCGATACGGCTTTCCTCAAGTGTAGTGTTACACTTCCGAAACGCTCAAGTCCTCGAGGTATTTCCAACACTCCCCATCGTTTCTGGAGTGCTGACGTGTCCGGATTTGGTGACATTTATCTGCATGGTCAGCAGCATGCAGTAATCGAACTTTGCCTTCGCCAGTTTCTTCGTCAAGTAATCTGCAGCCATTTCTGTCGTAGGGCAGTAACTGAGTTGAAGTCTCCCCTTCGCGATCTCATCCTTGACGAAGAAGTACCTCAGGGCGATGCGTTTGGTTCGATTGGCGGACCCGTCTTTGTTCGCGATTTTGATCGCGGGTTGGTTGTCGCAGAATAACGAGAAGGCGGGCATGGTCGCAATTTTCGCTTCCTTGAGCAGCTCTCACAGGTAAAGTCCCTCTTTGGTTGTAGCGCAGAGAGCTATGTATTCCGCTTCAGCCGAGGATAGCGCGATTAATTCCTGCTTGCTCGATTGCAGATAGGCTCTAGTCGGTAGATGTAGCCCGTTCTGGAACATCGATTCTCCCTGTCTCCCACGTGGTCGGCGTTGACGTAGCCGAGTAGTTGTACGGATGATGGCGTTACTTTGCTGTAGGTAAGTCTGGTCGTCGGCGTAGAGACGAAGTAGAGCAATGTCCGATTTAGCTCCTCGAGGTCCTCTTGCTCTGGCTGCTTCAGGTGTGTCGTTAGTTGGCTCGCGCTGTAGGACAGATCCGGTCGGCAGGTTACTGCTGCGAACAGTAGACAGCCAAGCTTCTGTTGATACTCCTGGATTTGCTTCGTGAGGAGCTTTGCGGAGGTGTCGCTGTTGTTCCCGTAGCGGTAGGGAGTCGCGACTGCGACCGACGTTAGTCCGAATTTCTTCGCGACAACGCCTGCGTACTTTCCGGCGTATAGGTAGAACGCCGAATCTTCTTCGACGACGTTCAGACCTAGGTACTGGCTCACGGTGTTTGACACCGTGAGTGTTAAGTCGCTCCTAAGCTCCCCTTCAAACCAGGTGGCGATGTCGGTAGTGGAGCCGACGTAGAGCAGGTCATCGACGTAGACGATGAGCAGGACGAAGTCCCCCCCCTTTTGTAGTCAGTACATCCCTTGGTCGTGTGGCAGCTGCAGGAAGCCGATCCTGACGAGGCGGCCGTGAAGGTGCTGCTGCCAAAGCCCCGTAGAGGGATTTTACCAGCTGGCACACTTTGGTGGGATCGTCGATGAAGCCATGGGGCTGCTCGACGAAGATCTCGGCGTCCACAGGTGCGTACAAGAAGGCGTTGGCGACGTCGATCTGGCGCAGTGGTAGCTTTTTCGTGGCTGCGACGGTGAGTAGAATACGCAGGGAGGTATGTCGGGAGACTGGGGCGAATGTCTCCGTGTAGTCGGTTCCGTATCGCTGGTCGAATCCTCGTACGACCCAGCGAGCCTTGAAGCGGTCGATGGAGCCATCCGCATTAGTCTTGATGCGGTACACCCATTTCCCCAAGAGCACATTCTTCCCATTGGTTTTTGTTGCAGGTACCAGCTTCCACGTGTTTCGATCTTGCAGGGCCTTCAATTCTTTTTCCATTGCTTCCTTCCATTTTGCCTTGTGTTCCCCCCCCAAAGCCTGCGAAAGGGTCGTGGGCTCTCGCGGTGATGGCGGCGGCGGGCTCTGGACGACGACCCATAGTCGAAGTATCTGCAGGCCCGTGGTTGTGTGTCGAGGGGAATTTTCATTCCCGGGATAAGCTGCTTCATCACCATCTTCGGGGTCATGTAAGAAGTTTGGTCCGATGCGTTCTGAGACATTTGTGTCGACCTGTTGAGGTGTAGTGTAACCCGGGTCAGCGAATTGGTAATAGGTGTCGAGGTTGGTACTATCGAGAGGGTTGTCGTCGTCGAGTGGAATAGGCACGGAGCAGTAGGGGAGTGGTCCAGCAGTTTCCGAGGCTTTAGGTACGGCTTCTTCTATTGCGTCAGCTTCGGCAGCACGGTCGGCGAAGGACCGATGGCCCTCGAAGCCGTCGGTGGGTTCTCCTGTGTTGGCAATGTTGTCCAGGTAATGCCGCAGCGTCATTCGCTCGTAGAAAATCACATCACGTGAGGCCACGGTGTTTTTGTCTTGTATGTCGAGAAGTTTCCATGCTTGGAAATGTTTTGCGAAGCCGAGGTGTAGTCCCCACCGTGCTCGTTGAGAGAATCGTCTTGCTCGAGTTGTGTGGGGTCTGTACTGTACCATGCAGCCGAAGACTCGAAGAAATTTTGTGCTGCCCTGTTTCCCTGTCCACTCGAAGTAATTTTGTGATGCGTTGTTGGGAAGTGATGTCAAGGACAGCAAGTTGTGCAGGTGGACTGCATGCGTCATCGCATCAGGCCAAAGCGTGTTGGGCAGTCTCATCCCTAGGAGGAGTTTCCGCATCGTCATCTGCAGGGTTTTGTTCATCCTCTCTGTGACCCCCTGCTGCTGGTGAGCGTAGGGCAGAGACACTAGGCGTCGGATGCCTCTTTCTGCCAAGTAGTTCCTGAATCGTTGTGACTGGTACTCCAGTGCCCCGTCTGACTGAAAACTCTTGAGTTGCGAGCCCGATTCTCGTTCAGCGATGGGAAGCCATGTTGTGAAGGCTTCGAACGCTTGATCACGTGTCTTGAGGTTGTAGTGCCAGAGGTATCGTATTGCTGCGTCGATGAACGTGATGACGTAGTTGTACTCTACTTCACTGTCGTCTCGAGGCATATTTAAAATGTCGCTGTAAACTTTTTCCATCGGTGCGTATGCAGGTGCGCTTGGATTGTGGTGCGACGGAAAAGGTTGGTGGGGAAGATTAGTTTCAAGACACTTGAAGCATTGTGCGGGGGGTCGTCGAAGCTCCTAGTCACTCGTTGTGAGGAGAGCGTCCTTTTCTAATACTCCGGCTTGTATGGTTTGTAGTACTGTGTTGTTTGCAGGGTGTCCGAGGCGTTGATGCCAGATGTCGTCGGGAGCGCGATGGCCGGGTGAGCGCTGGTACATGTCGGCGTTGGAGAAGAATGCGACGACCGTAGCAGGACTGCGGTAGACTCCTCGGGTGATGGGCATGAGCTGATCTGCTTCGGTTGGTGGTCCTCGGATTGCTGGTGATGGCGCACGGCTGGGTCCTGCTGCTGCTACTGCAGGTGATGGTCAGGAAGGAATGCTTGCTGGTACTTGTCGTTCTTGTCGAATGACAGCTAATGCTCGTGTTCTCTCTGCTGCAGGGATGGTGTTGGAGTACCAGAACCTGCCTGGACTAAAGTCAGGGTCAAGATTGGGCGGGTGCGTCCAGGCGGCGAACGATATGATGCCGTCGCTGTCAGCAGTACCGCGGTCAGGGACGAAGTCCAGCACGAAGACGCCCGATTTCAGGAGAGCACGACCGATGAAGAGGCCACCCTTCCCGTGATAGAGACGAAACTCGTTTGCGTACGAGTCGCATTCCAGGTGAATTCCTTTCGCCATCAACTGGCTGACGCTTAGTAGGTTGTAACCCAGATTGTCGACGATGAGAACTTTGTTGAGTTGCAGTATGACATTTGTCTCCATTGACTGAAGCTGAACGACTCCTTGTCTGTTTGTCTTCAGGTTTTCATTGTTGGCGACGGTGATGATGACGTCGCGGTTAAGGCATTGTTCTCGCTGCACGAAGCGCCCCGAGGAACACATATGTTGACCGCACCAACTGTCCAAGAACCAGGTGTTTCGCCTGGTGGGTTCGGCGTTGGCGACTGCAGCATACGTGGGGTTGACCTGAAGACCTTGTGAGCGTGGCGACGCCAGTTCTTCTTCGTCTGGAGCGTAAGTGGGTGGTGACTTGGGTCTGCAGCTGTCGATTTTTTTCCATGCAGTTGATGATGTTTGGTGTGTCTCGTGCAGATGGAGGGGAGCGGCTTGGCGGATTCTCTTGAGTGGAGGTGACTTGCGGGTCTGCTGGGCGATAGACACGAGGGCGTGTGCAGTTGACCTTGGAGTGTCCGGATGTTTGACAGTTGTGGCAGAACGGGGGCATGATGGTGGGTCCTCTGGTGTCGTATCGATTCCGTTTGTCACGTCGGTTGTAGTTGTTGTCGTTTCTTCGTTCGGTATAGAAGACTAACGGTTGCTGCTTGTTTCTTGGTTGTCTTTCTTCAAACAGGTCCGTCTCCTGTTGTTCAACATGAAGCTCGGCGCAGAGGTGCATCTCGGAAATTCGTCCGTGGGCACGAAGAAGCGAGCGGGTGGTTCTCCATTCTGGTCCGAGCCCGGCGAGAACAATTGTCACGAAGCTTTCTTCAGTGATTGTACCTCCGCACCGAAGTAGGCGGTCGCGGAGTGTCTGGCAGCGACTCATATACTGCATCGCCTTTTCCCCGGTCTTCATTTGCTGCATGAGTCAACTGCTGCATGAGTCTGCTTTGTGTCACGCTGTCGTTTGCTTGATAGAGACACTTCAGATGATGCCAGGCGAGCTCCGCGGAGTTTTCGTAGCTCCGATACGTTTTGATGCTCTGTTGCTCTTGTGGTGACAGATTTCGCAGAAGAACTGTGTACGCCAGCAGCGACAGATAAGTGAAGATTTCCTGCTCCTTTGCAGTGCCATTGCTTGGAAATGGCAGGGACCCGTTGAAGTATCCCAAGAGGTGCGCGGCCTCCATCAGCAGCTCGAACTCAAAACTCCAGGTAAAGAAGTCGTGCCCGTTGAATGGTGAAGATGTCTGCAGTTTGATTACAAGTGAAAACTGCGCCTGGAGACTCAATATCTCGTTTGGTGTTTGTTGTGATGCAGCTGCTGTTGGTTGAGCACGGGGCGGCATGAACTCGAATGTCCCTGGTGAAGAGTGATAAGACGCAAATGTAGGCGCTTGGTTGTGCCGCCCGAATGATGAGTTGTCGAGGCTCATTGGTGCTAACCCCATATTTCCTCCGTTGCTCTGTGTTGAATGCGCAGGTGTCCTTGTCTGCTGCTGCTGTTCAAAGTGCGACATAAAGCTGAAGAATCTTTCCATAAGATTCGGGTCCACGCCTGAAGAGGGTGAAGGGGTTACCATTTCTGGTACCCTTTGAGTAGCGCCGGTCTTAGTTTGTAGTCCTGAAGCGTGTAGTCCAGAGGTGCCGGGTTGAGTGTCTTGGGCGCTGGGTGAGCCCGTAGAAGACTTGTTGCCCTTGTTGTCCATGACTTTTAATCGATGAAGCTCTTGATGTGCTGACTGTAGGTAGAATTTAGTCGATGGGAATTTGGTCTCTGACCGGCTCTCATACCATGTTGGACATTCACCTTGCCGGACTCTCCGCAGCAGAATGGGGTTGCAGAGCGACGCATCCGTTTGGTCATGGAGGTGGCTCGTACCTCCATGATCCATGCCAGTGTACCGCATTTTCTGTGGCCGTTCGCCGTTTGCTACGCCGCTCACCAGCTTAACCTCTGGCCGCACCCTCAGCGGCCGCATGTTTTGCCGACCCTCCTCTGGACCGGGTCTCCTGGTGACGCATCTGCGTTTCACGTCTGGGGGTGCCTTGCTCACGTTCGTTCCTCTGGCACGGACAAGCTCACTGCCCGCACTGTCCCTTGTGTCTTCCTCGGTTTCCCCCTCGACTCGTCTGACTGGCACTTCTACCACTCGCCGTCTCACCGTTTCTTTCACTCTCGCAACGTCACCTTTGACGAGTCCGTCTCCTTCTACCACCGTTTTCCCCACCGTGGTCCCCCGGTTCCCCCCCCCTGTTCCTGGTTCCCCCTCCCCCGGTCCCCCCTGCTTCCCCACCTTTCCGCCCTGCCCCGTCTGGAGTGTCTCACGTTACCCCCCTCCCGTCGGTTGTCTCGGTTGAGGAGTCTGCTGACTCTCGTAGCCCTGCGGCATAGTCTTCGCTGCCTGCTCCCTCCCCAGTGTCTCCTCCTTCGCCGTCGCAGCCGCAGCCGCCGCAACAGCCGCCGTCGCAGCCGCAGCCACCGTTATCCCCGCTGCAGTAGCAGTTTGTGCCCTCAGGGGGTGCTGGCGTTGAGGGGGGTGCTAGCCCTGGGGTTCCTGTCGTGGTGTGTCCCGGTGGGATTGGGGGTGGTGCCGGTGCTGACCGGGTCTCTGGTTCTAGGGGTGTTCCTTCTTGGGTTGCTGGAGTGGAGCGTTCCGGAGGTAGCCGTGGAGCGACTGGCGGTCCAGGTGCTGGCATCGTGCAGCAGCAGCAGCAGCGGTCGCCACAGGTGTCCGCCCTCCGCCTGCTCGGCCTTCCCTCCCCTGACCGTGTGTCTGCGCCTCTCCTACCGTCTCCTCCTCTTCCTGTCTACGGCCCTGTGTTCCCTCCTCCGGACTCGTCTCCGGCTCGTCTTCCCCCCCGTTCCGCTCTTGTGTCACCTCCCCTGTCTCCTGACCCGACGCCCCCATCGCACGTCTGGTCTCGCCGTCCCTCTCGTCGGTCTCTCGTGTCCCGCGTTCTCACCCTATGTTGCTTCGTTCCCACGTGTCTCGTCCTCCCCTCCTGCCGTCGCCTCCTCCGTCCTCACTTGTGGTTGCGCCTCCCTCTCTGTCTGACTACCTTCGTGCCGCTCGTACTCTTGTTTCTCAGGTCCTTGCCTCTCTCGTTACCGACCCATCTGTTTCTGTTTCGCGCCTTGACACACTTGTTGCTGCCGTCGCAGACTTTGCCTCTACCCATCGCCTTGACTACGCCACCGCTCTGGTCACTGACACTGTCTGTCCTGTGTCCGTCGGGGGTGCTCCTGCCCTCGGCAGTGACGTCTAGGAGGACCGGCAGTACGAGCTTGCTTTCCTGTCCGAGGCTGCTTCCCATCTCTGCTCCATGCTACTCGTCCCTGAGGGTGACCCAGACGCCTTCGACATTCCGACCCCTCGCACCTACGCTGAGGCAGTCTCGGGACCCTGGGCCTCTCAGTGGATAGCTGCCATGGAGCAGGAGATGGCATCTTGGAGATCCACCGGCACCTACGTCGACGCAGTTCCCCCACCTGGGGTGAACGTAGTCGATGGCCGGTGGCTCTTCAAAGTGAAGCGCCCCCCCCTGGAGAGCCGCCTGTGTTCAAGGCGCGCTACATGGCTAGAGGCTTAAGTCAGCGTGAGGGCATGGACTTCTTTCAAAACTTCGCCCCGACCGCGAAGATGACTACTCTTCGGGCGCTGCTTCACGTAGCAGCAAAACGTGACTGCAATGACCGGCCAAAGGTTGAAAGAATACACCTCTTTTACGGAACACTTCGCATCAATGACCGAGCCGCGCCGGAGAGTATCGGTAGTGCTGGTAACCCGTGGCAAAACGGGTTGTAGCAGATACTTCCACATTGATTTTTCAGCCACTAGCATCTTGTTCTGTTAGGTTTCAATTGTCTTACTCGAGAGTCACGAGGTTGTCCTGAATGGCGAACACCTGAACGAAAAAATCGCCAGCATTTCGCATGGAATGTAAGGGTGATCTTTAGCCTGACTCTATGAAGTTTTCCGTGGAAGAGGTGTACACTACTGCCGGTTTCCAATCTCGGTACTGTACAAGTGGGCTACAGTGTACTGTAGTTCTGCCCAAAAAGAAAATTCCACATTCACGTGCGTTGTTGTCATGGCCAGCACGACACATTTTCACCCTGCCACGTTTGTTTGGCTTTCATTGCACAGTACAGTCGATGCCCAACCTTATCGCAGCTCAACCTGGCGCCCAATAAGAATCCGTTCCCAAAACCCCCGATATACGGGCAATGTGAGATCCGTTTGAGTCACTCATGATTGCGTTCTGCGACCAGCATATAGCAAGGGACAAGTCGTTGCCAACGAGGTTTCGTCGCCACAGAACTGTGCACCGCCGTCGCCTGATCGCTTCACAAGCGTCGCACACTGGCAACAAACATCGCTACACAAACCCCCCCCACAAATACCCACCCATTTTGCCGTGTGCTCATGCGAAAGCCTCATTTGCCCGTGGCGAGGGACAGCGAAATACTTGACCGATTGAATCCCCGGC
>BQMB01000349.1:0-205000 GCA_027943415.1 Closterium sp. NIES-67 | reverse complement strand
ATTTTGCTTCATGTCCCTTCACCAGGGCTTACTACCACTGTGGGCACGCTGGTAGAAAGGAGGAGCCGGCATGTCATGCCAAGAAGACCATCGTTCGTAACCCCGGCATGGTGGTAACGGAGAGGAACGTGCACGAGGCTTACACCAACAAGCACAACCACCCAGGCCAGCAGGATCACTGCATCTGCTCAACCTGCCCTCTTCCCCTGTCGTTTTGCTTCATGTCCCTTCACCAGGGCTTACTACTGCTGTGGGCACGCTGGAAGCAAGGAGGAACCCGCATGTCCTGCAAAAAAACCATCGATCGTAACCCCGGCATGGTGGTAACGGAGAGGAACGTGCACGAGGCTTACACCAACAAGCACAACCACCAAGGCCAACAGGATTCCCCTGCTTCTCTGCAACATCATACCCAGTAGGATGCAGACCCGAAGAGGCACCCTAGCTTTGCAGCGGAGGCTGCTACTCCTGTTGTCGCTGGTGCTGCTGGTGCTGCTAGTGCTGCTCCTGTTGCCGCTGGTGCTGCTCCAGTTGCGGCTGGTGCTGCTGCTCCTGTTGCTGCTGGTGCTGCTCCTGTTGCCATTGGCAGTGCTGAGGCGGCTTCTAATTCTACTCACTCTCCTCTTGATTCCACTAGCGTGCACAAGCAGCTGATTCAATAATTTCTTCTGAAGCAGGAAGAATCAGGTAGTAGTACTCAAGGTGCATCGCAGGGTCTGCTAGAGCAGCAGCACAGTCAAGAAGCTGCAGCATTGGGGAATCAAGCAGTGCAGGGGGGGAATGGGCAGCCCACCCATGTGTCACTAGAAACCTTGCAACTTGCATGGCTGCTGCACCATTGTCAGCAGCAGCAGGAGCAGCAGCTGCAATTACAGCAGATGCATCTAGAGCAGCAGGCGCTACAGCTGCTAGAGTTAGAGCAGCAACACCAGCTGAAGCAGCAAGAGGCAGGAAAAGTCCAACAAATATAAGAAATGCAGCAGTTGCGTCTACAGCAGATGCATATGGAGCAGCAGATGCTTCAGTTGCTAGAGTTGGAGCAGCAACATCGGATGAAGCAACAAGGGGCGCAGCAAATGACTCAGCTGGAGGAAATGCAGCAGCAACATCAGGCGAAGCCAGAAGAGGTGGAAAAAATCCAGCAGGCGGAAGAATCACAGCAGTTGCGGCAGCTGCACATGCATCTAGAGCAGCCGGTTGTTTGGTTGTTCTACATTTCATTACTAATATTGAAAATTGCATTATGAAACCAATATATTAATTAAATGCATTTGTACAAGTAGTTACACAAGTTATAAAATTTTTAATGATTTATTAAAAACACTTTTAGATATTTCTTTCTTGACATCAGGACGCAGTCACCACCAATTACAACATGCAAAACAAACATATTGTGAACATAAATGGATTACATATGTCATATTACATTGAAAAGTGATACTGGTGTACTCTGGGAAAAGATAAGGTGACTTGTCGTCAAGGTGTAACAAGCGACAAGATAAGGTGATTCCTGCTAACTGCGATGGCTTCAACGGGTTGTGGCTAGGGTTGGTTAGGTGCGCATTCGTTTCTGTCTCTCCCTCTAGCTCTTGCCCTTACCTATTCGCCCTTGCTCTGCCTCCAAGGGCTTAATTGCGCGGCTCGGCCAAGCCGCGTCCTCAATTAACATTTTCTACCTGCTTTGCTCACGGCCCAGGCAGCCCCAAACCTGGATCAACATTTTCTGCGCGCGACTCGGGAATTGCGTTTTTTTATTACGTAAGGTCATTTGGGCAGCTTTGACAGTTTTTTCTTCGCGCAATTATTAACACAAGAGGTTTGGGAGATATAAACGGATACATGGGGCAGCGGGAAAGAAAACAAATAAAACCCAGGGGCCCGAGCATGCCATTTGGAATGACATCAACCCTAATTTCGCGGCCCTTTAGCGAGATTAGGGTTGGTGCCATCCAAAACTGCATGCCGGGTCCCTATGGGTTTTAGTTTTTTCTTGCCCGTTGCCCCATGTATCCCTTAATATCTCCCAATTTGCTCTCGCAAAATTATGACAGGGCTGTACAGTTATGGGCGGTCTTTTGCTAGTGGCGCAAGTTGACTAGGGGGGCCATGAGTTTTCATGAGAATCCACGAAATCTCGTGTTTTCCCGCGTGAAATTGGTCGGCACGCGTCCAGATTCTACAGCGTCAGCCAATACACGGGCAAATCGTATCTACCCATCCAAGTGTGGCAATACTGTTGCGGTGGCCCGTCGAATCACGTGCAGCCCCTACATCCCGAATACAGTTGATGTAAATTCAAGATCCTTAACTTTGAAATTTCCGACTCCGCGTAGAAAATGTTTATCCAAGTTCGGGGTTGCCCGGGCCGTGAGCAAAGTGGGTAGAAAATGTTAATTGAGGACACGGCTTGGCCGAGCCGTGCAATTAAGCTGCCTCCAAGCCCTTAGGCACTTGTTTCCCAAGCCTCCCTCGTGAGATGCACCGTAGGGCAATGTATAGCGCCGCTACCCACTGGGTCAAAACGAGGTTACCTTGAGGCGCAACGGAATGCGTTTACATTCTCTAGGGTATTTTCTGTCCGCAGACGTTACACTTGCCCCCCCCTGGCGCCAATGTCCTCGTTGGCTCAGGAAGTCGGCCCCCACAAGGACCTCGAGTTTCGCTGGTGGTCCAAGTCAGCGACTTCGCTGGTGATGCACAGCGGTTTAAGGATCGTTCGCTGGGTTCGCGACTGGATACAACCGCAGCTGTATTTTTCACACATTCGAGTTCTCGCCACGACCTCAGCCGTGCGCGGAAAATGTGTCCAGCCGAGGTTCGAAACCTAAGCTCTGATACCAGTATAACGCCTCGCTACCCACTGGGTCAAAACGAGGTTACCCAGAGGCGCAGCGGAATGCGTTTACATTCTCTATGGTATTTTCTGTCCGCAGACGTTACACAATGCGTGCTGGCGCCATACGTGCTGGCCCAGTGTGTGCTGGCGCCATGCGGCGTTGCCGCAGCGCCGTGCGCGCTGGCGCCAGGTGCGCCCTGGCACTCGCTGGTGCTGGCGCTGGCGCCGTGCACGCTGGCGCTGACGCCGTGCGCGCTGGCGTTGGCGCTGGCGCCGTGCACGCTGGCGATGTGCATGCTGGCCGCTTGCGCACTGGCTCCGTGTGCGCTGCCGCCATACACGCTTGCTGCGTGCGCACTGGTGCCGTGCGCGCTGGCGCCAAGTGCGCGCTGGCGCCAGGTGCTCGCTGGTGCTGTGCGCGCAAGCCCTGTGCACGCTTGCGCCAGGTGCGCGCCGGCACCAGGTGCATGCTGGTGCCGTGCATGGTGGCGTAGTGCATGCTGGCCGAGTGCTCGCTGGTGCCAGTGGCCCTTGTGCGCTGGTGCCACGCATGCTGGGCGGAAGTCAGCACAAGCGCTGGTTGCCCTAGCATCAGGTAGCTCCTAGTTTAGGGTCGTGTGCGCTTGCGGCTCATTCGCTGGGACGGTACGTGTCAGGCTCCCTCATGCCATGCCAGCTAGAGGTGCGATCTACAGCGACAGCAGTGTGCATTCGGAGGGGAGAGGAGGAAGAGGGAGGATGGCGAAGGGAAGGTACGACTGTTGTTCAAGGTAAGTAAGCATCTCGTTGTGCTTGTTTATTTCAGCAACAATTTGTTCAGTTGCATTGTCGTTTTCCCTTCTATCTTTCTCTCGACTTGTCTCTCCACTCTCGCTATTTGTACCTTCTTGCATAAAACTTGCATGCTGGTGTTGTGCGCGCTGGCTCTTGGCGCGTTGGCACCCTGTGCGCTAGTTGCTTGCTCGCTGGCTGCTCGCGTGCTCGCTGCTCGTGCGCTAACGCCCTGCGCGTTGCTGCTTGCATGCTCGTGCTCTGCGTGTTCGCTGCTTGCGCGCTTCCGCACTAGTGCCCTGTGCGCTAGCTGGCTGCTTCCACGCTTGCGCATGTGCGTTGGCTGGCTGCACGATGCTTGCTTGCGTGCTAGTATCCTGCACGCGTCTTGCGCACTAGCGCATGGCGTCCTGGCTGCTTGCGCGCTGGCGGCTTGTGCACTGGCTGCTTGTGCGCCAGCGCCCTCCACGCTGCCTGCTTGCATGCTGGCGGCTTTTGCGCTAGTGTCCTTGACACTGACGGCTGCTGCGCTGCACGTTGGTTGGTTGCGTGTGCACTCAGTGCTTGCATGCTGTCGGCTTGCGCGCTAACGCCCTGCATGCTGGCTGCCTGCGCGCTAGCTGCCCTGTCCACTGGCTGCTTGCGCACTAGCATCGTGCTTGTCGTAGTGTATATCGGCTACATACTGCGAGTACCTTCAGATCGTCCTGACCGTTGTGCCTTACCCCTCCCACACTCTCTCTTTCTGTCGTTTCAGTTTTTTTTAAGTCTTTTAACAACATCCCTTCTATGGTGAGCGAAACTAGTTGACACTCCTGTTCCAATCCAATTTTTTTTGGCAGAGATAATTGTAAGTGCTTCATTGCCATTGTTTCCGTCCCTAGTTTTCCCTATTCAGCGGGCCCTTCATTGTTTTCTCATTTTGCACTATGCTTATTTGATTTTTGGCCACATAACCACCCTTGCTCTCACTCATTAGAAGTTCTTTGATTGTGTTGCAAACCCTCAAATTCGTTCCTGTCACTCGCTATTACAATCATGAATGAACATGTTCATTGAACTCGTACTTTCACTACTCTCATGCTTATGTACACATCATCTTAACACGAATCTCATATTTCTCTGTTCTCCCACTTTTTCATGCAGGCAATCTCTGCACATCTTTATATGTGCTCTGTAATTATCGACTTTGATAGATCTTGGATCTCAGGGGTCAAGGGAGGAGCTGGAAAGCAAAAGAGAAGGGGGGGAGGGATGGGAAAGATGGAGTGGGGGAGGGAGGGAAGGAAGGAGCGAGGGAGGGAGGGAGGGGGGGAGAGGGAGGGAAAGAGAGGGAGGGTAGAATGGAGGGACAGAAGGGAAGTGGAGGGAGGGAGGGAGGGAGGGTGGTGTGGAGTGTTATGGAGTGCTATCCAGTAGTCATAAGTGTTTCCCACAGGATTAGCTTCTGGTTTTGACAATGCTTCATTTCTCTGCTTGTGTGTGTATCCATTGCATGCATGTATGTGCGTCCCAAGTCTGTTGGCATGCTGGAATGGCATTCTTTTTGCGTTGTATGAATGTGAAATTGTGGCATTTGTGTGTTGTGTCGGGATGCGTGCATGTATATGCCACGTGTTTTCGGAGCGTCGCTGTCAGAGTGGCCGGATCAATCTCTGCTCTAACACTGAAGCAATCGAGCACTCATCTCGAGGCATTCATATCGTTTCACTCTCTGTACTCATTCGTCTTTGTTGATGCAAATTGTGTTTTCTGGTGTTCATGTTTGGTTTTGTCTCAAGGTATGTGCACTAGCTGCTGCCAACAAATATATTTATGTAGCTTAGCTAGGTCATATATGTTTATAGCCTAGCTAGTTTAGTTCTTAGTGAGTACGACCCTAGTTTGTATCCCTCGACATTTTCCCCTAGTCACAACTTTTCCCGCTACTCTAACATGGTATAGAGCTAGGTTAGATTGTTTTCCTCTGTTTCTCACGCTTCCGCCGTTACTCCCGCTATCGCTGTTACTATAGCTTCTTATTTTTCGCGCGTGTGCACCTCTCTCAATTTCGCGCACTGTAGCCTTCCAATTTCGCACACTGTAGCCTTCCAATTTTGCGCTTCGTAGCCTCGAGCTCTCCCCCCCCTCCTCCCCCCCCCCCCCCCCCCTTGCATTCGATTTTTCTTTCGTGTGGCAGTCAGCAGGCCGACACGCCAGCCAGCATGCTAGTGACCTCGCCAGCCAACGCGCCAGCTAGCTAGCCGGCCAGTTAGCCAGCTCGCTAGCTAGCTCGTTAGCCAACTCACTAGCCACTCGCCTTAGCCAGCTCGCCGCCAGTGGTGCTAGCCAGCTAGGCGCCAGCAGCGCCAGACAGCTTGCTGCCAGCTGCTTCCGCTAGCTCGCCACCAGCAGCTAGTCGCCAGCACCGCCAGCCAACTAGCTGCCCACAGCTTCCGCCAGCTCGCCGCCAGCAGCTAGTCGTCCGCTGCGCCTACCAGCTAGTCGCTGGCCAGCTCGCCACTGTGACTGCCACTTCCGCTGCAGCCACAGTCAGCCGCTGCCACTGCAGCCGCCACTGCCACTGCAGCCGCTGCCACTGCTGCTGCTGTCGCCGCCACTACTGCCAGTAGTGCCTCTCCGCGGCAGCCACTACAACTGACACTGCCCCCACTACAGCTGCCACTGCTGCCTCTTGCTCTGCAGCTACTGCCACTGCCGTAGCTCCTGCGGTTACTGCCGCTGCAGCCACTTACGCCACCGCCGCTGCCATTGTCGCCGCTGCCGCTGCCGCTGCCGCTGCCCTTGCAGCCATTGCCGCAGCCGCCACTACCACTGCCGCCACTGCCCCTGCCGCAACTACTGAAGTCCCTACCGCTGCCGCAGCCACCGCTGCCACTGCTGCCACTGCCGCTGCCGCTACCGCCACTGCCGCCTGGATGGGGAGGGGCAGGCAGTCGATTTCACCGCCTGGCAGGAGGCAGTTCTTCTTCAGCTGATGAGTCAGCGCGTCAATGACGAGTCCCTGGACGCCCATATCTCTGGTCAGCTCCTGACGCAACATCCGCGCAGCAGGCTGTGCACGCTGCTGCTCGTACTGCCTACTCTGTCAGGGCATCCCACGACGCTACTGCTCGCGTAGCCATCCTAAGGTGCCTGCCGGTTGACGAGCACTCCCACTTTGTGGGTGCTGCGTCAGCCCGTGCACTCTGGCTGGCTATCCTTGCTAGGTACTCCACCCCATCGTCTGCCACTCTTGGTCGTATCCTCCTCCCCTTCTTCCACCCTAACTTGACGTCCTTCACCACCGTAGCAGACTTAGTTAAGCACCTGCGCTCCCTCGAGGCCCGCTGTCATGCGGCTTGTACTGAGGCTCAGCTAGCGCTCGCCCCGCCCCCCCTCTTCGCCACTATCTACTTCCTAGTCACCCGTCTCCCTGATAGCCTAGCTCATGCCCGCGAAGCGCTCATAGCTCGTCACCCCTCTGAGCTCGCCCTTGACCTCTTCTCTACCTCCCTGACTGAGGTAGACGACCGCCTCCGCGCCATCGCTGGTTCCACTGGCGCACCGGCAGTCCCTATCTTTCATGACAGCGCTCCCTCCCCAGTGACAGTTCCAGCCTCCGCCTGTGTTGCTGAGACCGCAGCAGCTACCTCTGCCCCCGGCCGCTCCTCTAGCGGCAAGAGCAAGGGCAAGGGGGGCAAGGGTCATGGGGGGTCGGCAGCAGCGGGTGGAGGGGTTGCGGGTGCGGATGGAGAGGGTGGTCAGCTAGATTCGGGGACTGTGCAGCAGCCGCAGCAACAGCAACAGCAGCAACAGCAGCAGCAGTAGCCGCAGCAGTTGTGGGGGCCGATGGGCCCTGGGGGTGGTGGTCGTGGTGGAGGCCGTGGGTGTTGGGGCCCAGGGCACTCGGGGCTTTGGGGGTCACGTGGCTCCTCTGTGAGTCCGGGTGCTGGTGGTTCTGGTGGCGCGGTGACCTATATGTACCAGCTGCTGACTAGCCTACAGGCGGGCCAGGTGTGCCAGCGCACGGGGCACACCGCCGCTCGCTGCTTCCGCCGCCTGGACGACCTCTATCGTCGTCAGTTTGGCCCGTTGGTGCAGGTATCCCCCTGGCATGTCTTCCTTCGTCGTGGGGTTCCTATCTTTGATATGGATATGCTTCAAATCGATTATGCCTTGTATTCTCTGTATTCTGATGCTTTTAGTGTTGTTAGTTCTTAGTATCCTGCTGTTTGTAGCCTTGGAGCTACCGATGTGTATAGTCTAGGATCCACTGCTGCGTCAGGCGTAGAATCCCCTGCTGCGTCAGGCGTAGACTCCCCTGCTGCGTCAGGCGTAGGACCTGTTAGAGACTCTTCACTGGGCTCCCCCATATTGGCCCTCTCCTTTGTCCTCGACTCTGGCACATCTCGGTGCCTTTTTTGAGACAGTAATGCTCTCACCCCACAACCTCCGCCTGTCCGCGTTGCACTAGCTGACTCCTCCGCCACAGCTGTTGCACGTAGCACCACCACTCTTCCTTGTCCAGCTGTCCCCTCTGGCTCCCTCACCGGTCTGCACATCCCCTCGTTTGCCAGGAACCTAGTGGGTGTCGGTTACCTTTAGGACCGAGGCGTCACCACTACGTTCCCTGGCCGCGAAAGGAACGCCGCTTGTTCAGACACAGCCACTGGTCGACACTTAGCCACTTTCGAGCGTGACCCTGGGTCAGGTCTCTTTACACTGCGCACTGTAGCCTTCCAATTTCGCACAATGTAGCCTTCCAATTTCGCGCTTCGTAACCTCGAGCTCCCTCCCCCCCTTAGCGTTCGATTTTTCTTTCGTGCCCCCAAAGCCCACTGCTCCCCCAAAGCCCACTGCTCCCTGCAGCTACTGCGGCCGCTGCGTCTGCCGAGGTCGCAGCGTCCTGCTCCTGTCGCTCACTAGCCCAGCTGACCCTTCTGTGGCACCAATGCTTAGGTCACCCTGCGCTCCCGCGTCTTAGGCACATGTCCCAGCACAGTCTAGTCACTGGTCTCCTGGCATCGCTACCCGCCCTGCCTCCGTCGGTAACGCCACTGTGCACCTCCTGCGTCGAGGGCCGGCAGCGCGCCGCCCCTCACTCCCACAGCGTCGCTACAGACACAACACATGGACGTCTGGAGCCCTGCCCTGGTCTATGGTGTTAGCCAGGAGCGCTACTTCCTAGTCGTCGTTGACGATTTCTCGCGGTTCACCACAGTGTTCCCGCTGGAGCGGAAGGCCGACGTGCCTACCGTTCTCCTCCCATGGCTTCTTGCTGTTCGCAACCACCACCGCCTGCATGTAGGTCGCTTACACTCTGACCGAGGTGGCGAGTTCGCCTCTGGCACTCTAGGACGTTTCTGCCATCCGCAGGGCATCCGCCAGACGTACACACAACCAGACTCCCCACAGCAGAATGGGGTCGCTGAGCGATGCATCGGCCTGATCATGGAGGTTGCTCGCACCTCCATGGTCCATGCCGGTGCACCCCATTTTCTGTGGCCGTTCGCTGTACGCTACGCTGCTCACCAGCTTAACCTGTGGCCGCTCTCTCTACAGCCACAGGTTTCACAACACTACCGTGGACAAGCTCTCAGCTCGCACCCTTCCTTGTGTCTTCTTGGGTTTTCCGCTTGACACCCCTGACTGGTTGTTCTACCACCCGTCACACCACCGCTTTTACCACACTCGTTACGTTACCTTCGACGAGACGCTCCCCTACTACCATCGCTTCATGCACCGTAGTGCTCCTGTGCCTCCTCCTCCTCTCTTCCTTGTCCCTGTCCCGCCTGCCGCTCCCCTCCCGCCCCGCCCGGCCCAGTCTGGTGTCTCCCACGCCACTCAGTTCCCCTCGGTTGCGCCTGTGGGGGAGTCGGATGACTCTGGGAGCCCAGTTGCTAGGGGCATGCCTACTATCCCTGTGGCGCCTCCCCCAGCCTCGGTACCCCAGGCACCTCAGCCGCCTCCTCCCTTGCCTTCGCAGCAGCAGCCGTTGCCGCAGCAGACTCAGCAACCGCAGCAGCAGCAGGGAGCAGTGGGCTTTGGGGGTGCCGGTTCTGGGGGTGCTGGTGTTGGCGGTGTTGGTGTTGGGGCTGCTGGTGTTGGTGGAGTTGGTGTTGGGGGTGCTGGTTCTGGGGGTGCGAGTTCTGGGGGTGCTGACTCTCGGGGTGCTGGTTCTGTGGGTTGTGTGTTTGAGGGTGCTCGTCTTGGGGGTGCTATCTCGGGGAGTGCCGGTGGCAGCCGCGGTGTCGCTAGAGGTCCTGGAGCGGACAGGGAGCAGTTGCAGCCGCAGCGCCAGCCGCAGCAGCAGAGCCGCAGTCTTCCCTTCGTCTCCTTGGTCTTGCTCTAGGTTCCCCTGTCTGCCAGCCCGTCCCCCCTCCGGTGCCTGACCTGTTTACGACATGCTGTTCCCCCCTCCTCGCTCCGACGCTGCTCTCGCTGCTCGTCCTACCCTCTCACGCTTGCTTGCGTCGCTTGTGACTGACCCTACTGCTCCTCCTGAGTCTGTCTATGCGCTTGTCGCAGCTGTCGCTGACTCCGCTGCTAGCCACCGCCTTGACTACGCTACCGCTCTGGTCTCTGGTACTGCCCGTCCTCCGTCCGTCAGGGGTGCACCTGCCCTTGGCAGTGACGTGCTCGAGGACAGGCAGTACGAGTTGGCCTCCCTTGCTGCCGCGGTTCCCCATCTCTGCTCCATGCTTGTATTCCCAGAGGGCAACCCTGACGCTCTCGACACCCCTATTCTACGCTCTTACGCTGAGGCGGTGTCGGGGGCCTGGGCAGCCCAGTGGATGCAGGCCATGGAGGCTGAGATGGCATCCAACAGATCCACAGGCACTTACGTCGACGCAGTTCCCCCACCCGGGGAAAAAGTAGTCGATGGCATGTGGATCTACAGGGTGAAGCGCGCACATGGAGAGCCGCCAAAGTTCAAGACACGTTACGTGGCTAGAGGCTTTAGTCAGCGTGAGGGTGTGGACTTCTTTCAGACCTTCTCTCTGACCCCGAAGATGACTACTCTTCGGGTCCTTCTTCACATAATCGCGTAGCTTGACTACGAGCCTCACTCAGCTTGCCTTATTGCGACAGGCAGGCACCGACTAGTCCACTGGTTAGCTGCCAAGAGGCTACTGCGGTATCTGGTGAGTAAATCAGGACGGGGGCTTGTGCTAGTAGGACGGGAGCCAGTGGTGCTTACTGGACACACAGGCGCGTCGTGGGCTGCAACGTGGAGACGCTTAGGTTGTCTCAGGGCTACTGTTTTAGTCTTGGTGCTGGTGCAGTCTCTTGGAGGTCCACCAGGTCGTCGTCTGTAGCTCAGTCCAATTGTGAGGCAGAGATCTACGCTGGGGCTATGGCCGCTGAGGAGCTCCGCTGGGTGACGTTCTTGCTCACTGACTTAGGTGAGCAGCCTAGGTCTGCCCTGGTCCTGTTTGCGGATAACATGGCCATGATCCTTCTGTGTCAGGAGGCTCGACTTGAGGGCAGGGCGAAGCACATCCAGCTGCGGTACTTCCTGCTGCGTGAGCTGCAGCAGTGCGGCCAGGCTCGAGTGGTACAGTTGGCCTCAGAGGCCAACACCGCTGATATCTTCACTAAGGCACTTGCGCCTCGTGTCCATCAGTGGTTCTGTACTCAGCTTGGTCTCGTCTCCGTAGCAGCACCACTCCTTGTATCCTGAGTCATACTATACTTGCTTGTACTACTTGTTCTATACCTGCTTGTCTTGGTACACTAGTTGACTGGCCTTGTGGCCTCTTGTCTCAGTGGTCAGACTAGTAGTGCTGCCCTGAGTTGCCTTGTTGCCCTCACCAGAGGTCAGACTAGTAGTGCTGCCGTGGTGTACTCTGCCTTTTTTTATGAACTGCCACTATCTAGGCTCGGGGGTGTGTCAACAAATATATTTATGTAGATTAGCTATATCATATATATTTATAGCCTAGCTAGTTTAGTCCTTAGTGTGTACAACCCTAGTTTTCTATCCCTCGACATTTTCCCTTAGTCACAACTTTTCCCGCTACTCTAACACATGCGACGTGCTTTTACAGTTTGAGGTTGTGATAGTCACTAGGCAGCGTTGCTGTTAGAGTGGCCGGATCAATCTCTGCTCTAACACTGAAGCAGCTGTGCGTACGGTATGAGGGATTTGTGTGATTTCATGAGGTGTATTAATTAGATTGCATCCTTTTTTTCTTAAGGGTAAAATTGTTTATCGTTGTTCCATCTGCCTTTGAGGTGGGATAACAAGAAACATATTTTCCGCCTAAAAATTGTGTTTAGGTTGGCTGCCCTAAAAATGCCCCTAAAAAACTACTGTTCATTTCATTGCCCTGAAATGTAAAACCATATTTATAGGGTTGCTACGCAACCCAAAAACAAAACGAGACAATATGTAAGGAAATTCCCTTTTCCTTACTGGGCTCGACTACAGCGCTTACGCCCTTGACCCTTGGAAGTCCAGGCCCGGCCAACTTCTTCGGTCCCGAACCACTTCTCGACGCGCAGTGCTTCCGTGGCTTTTGCCAACCAAATCGCCCCAACATGTTCGCGTGGTTCTCGGCTAGCTTTGTTCGTGCCTATAAATGCCTAGACCCTCATTTGTATCGACGCTCTTGAATAACGACTCCTTTATTACACTACCTGTTATTATTCTGATTAATTCATAACAGCTGGTATCAGAGCCCCGTTCCTGCCAGCTTAGTCTTCCGTAGAGTAGTCCGTTTATATCGGGAGAGGACCCGACAGAATAGAGGGTTGGCCAGCGGTTGGTAGGTGAGCTCGTTAAAGCTCCTCCAACTAAAAGCGTGTGCACCCTCATATTTGTCAGGTAAAATTTCCAGCATGACTAGCACGCCGGAAACCTCTGCCCGTCATAGTGTTAGGAACGTGACTCAGGAGGAGTTTGATGAGTTGCAAGCCAGGGCGGCTACAGTGACGACACTGCAGGCCCAGCTTCAACAACTCGCGGACAAGTTCGAGTCGCTGGGAAGCGAAGTTCAGATGCTGCGCAACGAAAACTCGTCGCTTTGCCAGACGCGGGGTGAAACGCGTCAGGATCGGTCTGTTACCCGAGACGAGGATGCTGTGAGCGAAGCGAGGGCGTCGGTGACACCTGAAGTAGTTGAATAAGGCCACAGCGAACCGCGGGCGGCCATCAAAATCAAACCTCCGATGCCCCCACCGTTCAACCCGACCGACAGGACAACTACAGTGAGCGGGTGGCTGTTCGCCATGGAAATCTTCTTCACGGCAGCAAGTATTAATGACAACGCCTCACGTGTCAACTTGGCTGTGTCGCCGCTGAGGGGACTGGCACTCGACTGGTGGCGCATGCATCTTGACGAGGGAGGAGCTCCAGCAGGGAATCAATGGGCGGCAGATGGGGAGATGCGTTCATCAACGGCGAAGGTAGAACCAATCTTTTGATCGGTCACGATCCGAACGTGGAAAGCGTGGGGCGAGCCGTTGAAGGGCAGATTCGAGCACATATCCATGCGCGAAAATGCTCGCACAAAGCTTCGGATGTGGAGACAGTTGGGCTCTGTCCAAAAATACACGGCGTCGTTTCTGGCAATCTGCGACCAGATCGAAGGAATAAGCAAGGACGAGAAAATTGATCGCTACGTGGGCGGACTAAAGCCAGAGATTCAGCAAGAAATTGTTCAACGAGATTGTTCACATAGCAGATGCGTTGGACGCACGACGTGGACTCGCGAGAGCGGGTTTCCGTGAGGGAAATCGCTTGCGAGGCCAGCCCCAACACACATCAATCAACGGCGTGGACGTGTTTGCAGCCCGAGTATTTTTGGGGACCTGCTTCCACTGCAACGAGCTGGGTCACATGGTGAGGGACTGCCTGCAGCTGAAGAAAAACTTACCTAACGACAAGAAGCAGTCAGGAAATGGAGATCGTCAGTAGCAGATGGGCCACCTACTGACTTGACTACGTCGCCCAAACGCCACCACCCCCACCAGGTTATAGTGCCGACTTGGGCTATCGACCATTCCTGGCTGAATAAGGGGGGTGAACCGGTTGATCACCCTGTGCTGGTCGAAGGGAGAGTTGGCGACACCCGCATAAAAATATTCGTTGATGGCGGGGCGAGCCACAGTTTGATGGATGTGACGAAGGCGAAAAAATTACGACTGCAACTGGAGCGCTGCATGCCGGAGATCGACGCGAGATTGGTCGACGGCACACCTCTGGCAATCCGGGAGCGAGTACCTCACGTGCGAGTTACATGCGGCGAAAATTCCAGCTTCACGACGAAGATGCTGGCGACAACGTTGGACGGCTGCGACATGCTGCTGGGACGCGATTGGTTGCGCGAATACAACCCGAGTATTGACTGGCGGACGGGTGACTGTCGCATAAAATGGAGTGGCGAGTGGTGAAGACTTCCGAAGTGGAGCAGTCAAGATTCTGTGACATCGACAATCAGCGCGGTTACCATCAAGCGAGCTATGATTCGGGGGGTGCAACTGTATGCCGACCGATGGATCGCTTCCACGGCTGTCGACGCACCAGCCGACGTCGACAAACTCTGCGCAGCCGGTCCCAAAGACTTGGCGACATTGATTCGCCGACACGCCGACATTTTTCCAGATGACCTACCGGCAGGTTTGCCACCTGAGAGAGATCACGACCACAAAATCGAGTTGGAGCCTGGCCCCAACCGACTGTTCGGACTCAATGGAGGCTGACTCAGCCAGAGTTGGATGAACTTCGCTGCCAGCTGGACTACCTGCTCGAGAAAGACTTCGTTCGCCCCAGCACTTCACCGTTCACAGCTCCGATCCTGTTCACCCCCAAAAAAATATGGCGGCCTACGAATGTGCATCGACTACCACGCCTTGAACCGGGTTACCATCAAGTCCCGCTATCTTATCCCACATGCCGACGAACTCATCGACCAACTTCGTGGGGCAAAGTTCTTTTCGAAAATTGACTTGCGAGGCGGTTACCATCAAATCCGCGTTAACGAAGCTGAATGCTACAAGACGGCGTTCCGAACCCGGTACGGGAGTTACGAGTACACGGTTATGCCTTTTGGCTTAACAAATGCGCCTTTGATGTTCCAGTTAACCATGAATGAAGTTTTTCGACCGCTGCTGGATAAATGCGTCATCGTGTACCTCGACGATATCCGGATCTTCAGTACTGCACGGGAACAGCATTTGAAGGATTTGGAAGCCGTCTTCTCTCTCCTGCAGCAGCACCGACTCATCACCAAGGGCTCTAAATGAGAGTTTCTGAAACAAGAACTGGAGTTTTTGGGACACGTTATTTCCATCGACGGTGCTAAAATCGATCCGAAAGAAATCGCCACCATACATGACTGGAAGCCGCCGGCTAATCTCCGCGAACTTCAAAGTTTCCTGGGTTTGTGAATTACGTTCGCCGGTTCATTCCGAGCATGGCGGGGGTAACTTCCCCTCTCACGGATCTCCTGAAGAAAGGCAAGTTTTATGAGTGGGGGGGAGAGCAGCAGGCTGCGTTCGACCAACTCAAAAATTTCTTGACAACACCTCCGGTTCTTCGCATTGCAGATCCTCACCGTCCGTTCGAGCTCATCACCGACGCTAGCGACCTGGCTGTTGGCGCCGTACTGTTACAAGACTTCGGCGAAGGCCTTCAACCCATCGCCTACGAATCACGAAAGCTGAATCCGGCCGAGCGAAATTATCCTGCCCACGACAAGGAGTTACTCCCCATCGTTCACGCTTTCAAGGTCTGGCGCTGCTACCTGACGGGCGCTGCCATGATAGTCCGAATAGACCACAAATCGCTACAGTTCATCCGTGCCCAACCGACACTCAATCCCCGACAAATTCGCTGGCTTAATTATCTCGAGTCGAATTTCCACTACAGAGTCACCTATTAGCGGGGGGCCAGCAACATCGCCGACGCACTGACCCGCCCTTCATTCCACACCGCCGCAATCCTAATCACCCAAGCTAATCCGCTGCTAACTGGCCTATTCACCCACAGATACAGTACCAATCCATTCTTCACCACTTACAGTCATCCCCAACTGGCAGTCAAGCAGGGGGCTTATTGCCTAAAATCCGGTACCAATCGGATTTGGGTTCCCGCCTACCATACCCTACGCGAACTACTGATACAGGAGGCACACGACTCGAATTTCTCGGGTCACTACGGCATCGACAAAACTGCCAAATTACTGCGCCGTAATTATTACTGGCCACATGTCGACAGACGTGCAGCAGTACGTCACCTCCTGCGCCACGTGTCAACGCATGAAGTCGTCACGACTTCGACCTGCGTGATTACTGCAGCCACTCGAGCCACCCATCCGACCCTGGCAACAAGTCGTTGACTGGTTGACCAAGATGGCCCACTTCGCCGCCTGCAAGACGACAATCACTGCCGACCAGACAACGAAGCTATTCCTCACGAACACCGTGTGGCTACACGGCATTCCTTCGTCAATCATCAGCGATCGCGACCCTCGGTTCACGTCAAACTTCTGGACAAAAACCTGGCAGCAGTTCGGCACACGTTTGCATCTGTCCACGGCATACCACCCGCAATCGGACGGCCAGACTGAGCGCACCAATCAGACGATGGAGCAGCTGATTCGCACGACGTGCACAGACTACTCAGCTGTGACTAAAATTCTCTTCCATGAGCACGAGTTTGCGTACAACAACGCCCCATCAGCCACGACTACTCAGTCCCCATTCTTCCTTAATTACGGGATAGACCCGACAACCCCTCTATCGACACCGATAGAAAATCTGGCACCAAGGTCGCAGCAGTTCGTCGAAAATCTTCGACAGTCCCAGCAAAAAGCCGCTGATGCCATCCTCAAAGCCAACCAACGGGCTAAGCAGCAAGCTGACCGACGATGCCGAGACTTAACACTTGCTCCTGGGCAATTGGTCCTACTCGACACCAGAAATTTGGCAATTCCCCTCCCAAATAAACTACCACCAAGATTTTGCGGCCCATTCCGCATCATCCGCATGGTGACACCCGTCAACGCCAAGCTGCAACTACCGGTCGACTGGCGAATCCATGATTCATTCCACGTCAGCCTTCTGCGACCGTTCGTCCCGAGTACAACTGATCTCGACCGTCAACACATCAATCCTACGGTCAACCCAGTACCCGAGCCGACAATCGAGCCATCGAAGATTCTCGCTCATCGCGTACGAGGCCATAGAGATACGGCAGCCGTTGATTTCCTTGTACGATGGGTCGATCGCACGACTGACGACGACCTTTGGGTCCCCGCAGCTATGCTCCGCGAACACGAAGTTGTCCGGGACTATTTACATCGACGACATGTCCCGGATGTGGGTAGTCTCATCCCGGGAGGGGGGGTGGTGTAAGGAAATTCCCTTTTCCTTACTGGGCTCGACTACAGCGCGGAAGTCCAGGCTCGGCCAACTTCTTCGGTCCCGAACCACTTCGCCAACCCAAACACTGACGCGCAGCGCTTCCATGGCTTTCGCCAACCGAATCGCCCCAACCTGTTCGCGTGGTTCTCGGCTAGCTTTGTTCATGCCTATAAATGCCTAGACCTCATTTATATCGACACTCTTGAATCACGACTCCTTTATTACACTACCTTTTATTTCTCTGATTAATTGACAACACAATACGAACCTTGTTACAAAGCAAGATGCTTGCTGTAAGGAATGAGTAATTCCTTACTGAGGCTTGCTACAGAGCGTACGACTCGAACAGTCCCGAACCAGCGCTAGGGTTCCAGACCTTTCAGTTCGAGCCTCCTGGGCCTTTCCGGACCTCGCTACGATACATCGAGGCCCTTCGATACTTTTCCCGAACCTTCCGATCCTACGTCCAGGATCACCCTAGGCTTTCTATATATTGTATTGTCTTTCATTTTATTGTCATTCACTCGTTCACAGTTTCGCCATTGCCCTCCGCGCTACTCGGCAGTCCCATTCATTAACACTTGCAAATATCACAACCAGTCTCGAAGAAAGATCAACCAACGAGAGTTAGCACATATGAGTAATACTTCACGAAGGGTTCAACTTGCCGTTTGTTTCTCCGCAGCGGGCATCATTGGCGCATCCCGGGCAAAGCTTTCTTGAAGACATCAGAAAATCCCATTTGCGCACCACGAGAATCCACGGCATTTATTTTTGGTCTGCGATTTGTAAAATCTTTCCAAACTCCAGTTCTGGGTGGCGATTTTGGAACTCCAGGAGTTTCCGAAACGTTTTGGAGTATATTTTTTCCTTTTAGAAAAAATGAACCCTTGGAAACGGTGGCTAGGGTGGGGTATGACATAGGGTGAGCATACCATAATCACGGCTATCAGCAGGAGTGACCCATCCCACATTCATACATCCCGTGTTCCAGAACGAGAAGTGCGACTGAGTGGGATGGATGTTTTTATTATGAGAACTCGGAGCACTGAACATCGATGATCTCGAGCAATTGAGCAATGAAAACATCCCGCAGCAAAAACTGCGCTGTCAGGTCAGCCCTCGTTTGGAAAACTTTTGACAGTGTTCGCGCCTCAAATGCAGCCAGACCAGCCCACCTTGTGTGGCTGGAACGAGATCTGGCGCATGCTGTACAGTACAATCTGTCTTGGCTGACATTCCATTGGCTCTCCGTTGACGATCGTCCATGTAGAAATTGCACGGTGGACGGACAACCGACAGATTTGCCGTCGCTGCAAAGAAAGCAATGATTTCCTTGCGGTGATTATCTCTGTGGCAGCTTGCTTGATTTCCATTGTGCCCTGCTCTCTTGACGGCTTTCCGAATTACACCGGCAAATTCGCCGGCCGGGCAGGAACGATTTCCCATGTTGCCCTCCTGCTGCTGGGTAGCTGGCCGGCTTAATGATGGTCGGTTATTGCTAAGTCTGACGACGCTGGTTGCTCTCCCGAAATGAAGCACCTTAATTGGCCGAATATATGTCGGCCAAAGAATAGTGCGCGGCTGGCCGTTTTCCTGCCAGCTAAATCGCCGGCGATCATGACACGGTTGTCGGTTACCGTTGAAGATGACGGCGCCGGTTGCCGCTCCAACCTGAGGCTCTTCACTGGCCAACAAATCGTCCACTGTGCGACTGTGTTCGCGTGGCGACGAGGCGATGCGTGGCCAGAATGTACAGTAAACATCTGGCATTCCCCGTTTCGCTACACTGGGGGTCTATGTCTAGACCAGGCCTCTCGCTAGGCCCCAGGGTATTCCGGAAGGGGACGGAATCGCCTCAAGATTACCCGTTAACAGACGGAATTCTCCCGGAAAAACCCGTTACCGAAAGGAAAGGGTGGGGGGGGGGGGGGGGGGTAAGGGGTGGGGTGCTACCCCCTACAGATTGCCCTGCTACAAGTATATCCCGTACGGATTCCAAAAGAAGTTACTCGTTAGGCTAGGTAATCGCGCGAAATTGTTTCCTTAAGTTGGACGAATTCGGGAAAAATATCGCACTGTAAAAAAACGGAATTACTTGAAAATTACTCTTAAATTCTCACGGTTAAGAAAAATTACCCTGTTATTAAGAGGCCTGGTCTAGATGTTGCACACTAAGGGGTTGAGTTGGAAACTCTCTGTTCACGTGGTCACAGTGCCCGGAAAACAATGGACGGCTCTCAACGTGCAGAACTGTCGCAGATCCCTCACGGCTTGCCATAAGCACACACGTTCAGTTACGCAGAAAGCCTAATTTGACAAGAGCACCCGCTGTCACTCATTTCATCGCTCAAAACAGATCGCATTCTAGCAGTCCCTCTCCACCAAATATTGTCGCTTTTGTAGAGTTGAAAACTTGAAGTCTCCCGCTCACTTGCACAACGTTCTCTTCCCTTCAAAATGCACACCACCTGCCACAATGAGAGAAACAGTTTACCAGTTGGACTTCAAAGTTGAGAGACACAGGTAGCAAACGCGCGTGGAGTTTCCAGCACTAGCGGGAGTGGTAAGATGAATCCCAATCCGAACGACCGTCGTGACGACGGCCACGGCGCCCCCAGCGACGCCTTGAAAGCGCCAGTCGCGGGAGAAGGACTCGCAGCGGACGCGACGGCGATCCGCGAATGGCGCGATCGGCAGAAACTGGTGGAAATCGTCGCGAGAGACGGCCACCATTGGCTTAAGTACGGCGAGAAGCCTCTCATGCGAACCGGAATCATCAGGTAGGCGAGAGCTTATATTATTGTTTTTTTTCTTCTTCTTCTTTTCTCTTGTGCTTTGGAAAAAAGGCGGAGAAACATGGATTACAGACGAGACGCTTATCCAAGACACGTTTCCCCCCCCCCCCCCCTCTTTTTTTCTGAAACCCCTTTTAGGATATGATTTGTTGTCCTACACGTAGTCTCATTCTCGTGCCCTTTTCTGTTTTAATTTTCTTTCTTTTTCAGGGCATACTACCGCTGTGGATTCACCAATAAAGGGGCGGGGTGTCCCGCCAAGAAGACCATCGACCGCAACCCCGACGCAGTGGTAACAGAAGAGAACGTGCAAGTGTCATACAGCAACAACCACAACCACCAAAAAGAACAGCCACCACAGCCTGCGGAGCGCCCCGCATCGATCCCAAAGGCTGGGTCGGAGGCAGAGCGGCAGAGAAACCCTACCCTCAAGGGAGAGGCTTCAGCGGCTGGTGCACTTGCCGCAGCACCTGCTTCACCCTCTGCTGCTTCAAGCAGAAGTTCTGCTCGTGCTGCTGTGTCTGCTGCTGTCACCAACACTGCCGCTACTAGCGTTGCTGCCCGACCAACAATCGACTCGTCAGCAGCCCGACAGCAGCGAGAAAGGTCAGAATTGCAGCAAAGCAACACTGCGCGTGATAGTAGTAGGGTTCATGAGGGTAGGGATATTGAGGGTGGGTTATTCGAGCCACTGATTGCAAGAGCTGACCCAGTCAATGCTGCTGCTGGTGCTGCTTCAAGCCACCAGGCGCCAGCCTTTGCTCCTGGTCCTACAGTGGGCTCTATCGCTTCCGATAACCTGCAAGCGCAGCATCTTCTACCGAGGATGCCGATGCAGGGGATTCCAGCAAGTGCCCCAGGAAGAGAAGGTGTGCTTCTGGGCCAGCACCAGCAGCCGCAGCAGCGGCAGCAAGGAGTGCCAGCACTGAGTGCTCAACCAATGCTTGAAATATCGCTTGCGGACCAGCAGCAGCAGCAGCAGCAGCAGCAGCAGCAGCAGCAGCAGCAGCAGCAGCAGCAGCGGCGGCAGCCCGGGGCACCAGCATTGAGCTCTCAGCCAGTGGATGGGAGCCATGATTTACCCGGTAGCGTGCCGCTTGAAAATCTGCAGCTTGCCGTGCTGCTGCAGCACTACCATCAACAGCAGCAGCAGCAGCAGCAGCAGCAGCAGCAGCAGCAGCAGCAATTGCAGACGCACCTGCAGCAGCGCTTACACCTCGAGCAGCAACGTCAGTCGCAGCAACAAGCGATGCAGCAACTCCAGCAGCTGCAGATAGTGCCACAGCAACCACCGGAAAACTCCTTCGGCGTACCCAGATCACTATCCTCTTTACCAGTTATTACACCCAAAGCAGCCCTGTCAAGCCGGCTTATAGCCTCCGCACCCCTCTCCCCATGCTCAGCCACCTCCGCACCTGCCTCAGCCCTGTCGGCTGGTGCTGTCCCAATCTCAGGAGAGATTCTAAGGGGCAGGACCAATCCCTTCGGATCTCACTTGGTTGTTCCCTCATCCAGCAACTTACGCAAACGACCTTTCGAGATTACTCAATGTGGTGGTGCTGCTGCTGTTACTGCGGCTGCTGCCGCAGCTACTTGCGGTGGCGGTGCCAACTTCACTGCCTCTGCTGCTGCTGCTGCCGCTTCCGCTGCCGCAGCTGCTGCCACACATACCCACTCCCCACTCACCGGACCCCCTCAATCGACGCATGGCCTTACCTCATCCTTCTCGTTCCCTGTGTGGGGAACAATCTCCCCTTCCCTTGCGGTAGCGCCAACATCCACGGGTAGTGCTTCTAGCAGCGGCAGCAGCAGGGGGAGGGGCACTGGTGATGGTGGAAGGGAGAAGGCGTTTCCTGCCGTCCAGAGCAGCAGGAGCTTCTCTGTTGCCGTCAGATCCGCCAATACAGCCGCTCCTACAGTGCCTGACACAGCCCTTGCTACAGGCGCTCCGGCTCCTACTGCTCCTACTACATCCCCTGCTACAGACGCTCTGGCTCCTGCTACAGCCCCTGCTACAGGCGCTCTGGATCCTGCTACAGCCCCTTTTTCAGCCTCAGCAGCCACCGGTGCTTGGGGGCCTCGTGCTCTTTCGGATGCTGGTAACAGTGCTCCCCCTGGTAACCATGCTGCTGTTGCTGTTGTGGTTAACAGATCGGCTAGTGTGGGGGACATAGCTGTCGCCACTAGGAGTGGGCCTGCTGGTGGCACCGTAACGGTTACACTTCCCAGTGGTAACACCAGCAGCAGATCAGCCTCGTACTCTTCCCCCGCCAGCGTCCAGACCAACACCGCTGGCTTGGACAATGGCTTGGCTTTGCCGGACCAGGCTCGGCAGCAGAAGCTGCCACCGCAGCAGCAGCAGCAGCAGCAGCAGCAGCAGCCAGGGTCCTTGGAATGGCAGGAGCAGAGCAAGTGTGGAAGATTGGGACTGAGGCGGGTATTTTCTGACGATGGTTCCTGGCAAGTTCAGTCGTTCGGGGAGCAAGCAGTAGGAGAGCCGATCAGCGAGGAGTGTCCGACTGTAGGGGCAGGGACGCTGGGGGTGGGAGAGGAGGGGGAGAGTGAGGGTGGGAGTGGGAGAGCAGAGAGAAGGTTCATTATTGGAGAGAGGAGGGGGAGAAGGCAGACTGAGGGGGCTAGAGGTGCCTTTGAGCGGTTTCAAAGGAGCGTGGCGGGGCTGCTGGTGGAAGAAGAGGTAGCTGCTGGGGCTGCATCAGGGGCTGCATCAGGGGCTGCAGCTGGTGCTGCTGCTATGGCTGCAACGAAGGCTGCAGGGGAGGCTGCTGCTGGGGCTGGCTCGGAGCGGTTTCAAAGGAGCGTGGCTGGGCTGCTGGTTGAGGAAGAGGTAGTGGCCGTGGCTGCAGCAGGTGCGGCCGCAATTGCAGGAGGGGCAGCAGGAGGAGAAGCAGGAGGAGGGGTAGCGGGAGGAGGCGGGGCAGAAGCTATGGAGACGGGTAGTCCTGGCTCGTCCTGGGGCACTGGGTGCGGGATGGCTGACTCAGAGGAGCAGCGACGCGGCAAGAGGAGCAGGGTGCAGAGCCCACGGCTTCCGGATGTAGACATTGGGAAGGGCGGTGATGTGGGGGATAATTTGGGGGATGATGTGGGGGAGGATTTGGCTCTGTCTGCGGCTCTGCTGCACCACCTGAACCTGCAGCAGGAGGGGCATCAGGCGGGGCAGCAGGGGGGGTGGCGGCAGCAGCAGCAGCAGCAGCAGGGATTCCAGCAGGAGAAGTGGGGAGGTGTGATGCTTCCAAGCGTGGGCATTGACGTCAGCAGCGAGTGGCTGGCTAATGAGGAGCCGCCACGTGTCCCAACAGAAGCTAGAATCCACCTGGAGGAGGTATGGGCCTCATGGGGGCAGCAAGAGGAAGAGGAGGGATGGCCGGGAGTGCGAGAGGTAGTGGGAGTGCAGGGAATGCTGTGTGAGTATGCTATGCAGGGAGTGGGAGAAACGAAGGGAGTGCAAGATATGCAGGGAGTGAGAGAAACGAAGGGGATTGAGGATATGGTTAGAGTGCGAGAGACGAAAGGAGGGCATGTCGTGCATGGTGCACGAGGTGGGCTGAGAGCGCGTGGCCGGCAGGGAGCAGAGGGAATAGAGGCACATGGCATGGAGGGAGTGAGGAAGGCAGAACAGGTGCGGGAGGTTCAAAGCACGTGGGAGACACAGGAGGTCCTAGATCTGCAGGGGTGTGAGGAGAATCAGGAAAAGGCGCAGAGGATGCAGCCGATGCAGCAGCCGATGCAGCAGCATGAAATGGAGGGGCAAGCGTGCTCGGCCTGCATGCATGCCCATCATCCAGTGGGCCCCATCTTGGACCCCATATCCAACCAGCTAGGGACCCTCCTTCAACAGGGCATTCCTCTCCTACACGTCCCCCACCTCCCCTTCCTCCCAAAGCACTCCAGCCTGGCCCCCCTCTCTGCTGCGCCTGCCTCCCAGGCAGCCCACTGGCAAGCCAATCCGCCGATCAACTCTTATCCCCTGAATCCTCTTCCTGCCCTTACCCCTGGCGCTGCTGCTGCTGTTGCTGGTGCTGCTGCTGGTGGTGGTTTTGCAAGCATAGAGTCTGGGACTGAGGGGTATCCCCAAGAGTATCCGATGACTGGGCTGGCAGCCACCTCCCTTGCTCCTGCCTCCTCTGCTGCCGCTGCTGCCGCTCCCTCCTCCGCTGCCTCTGCTGCCGCTCCCTCCTCTGCTGCTTCTGCTGCCACTGCTGCCACCTCATTCCATCCGCCTGTCACTCTGCCCGCATTTTCAGCATCAGGATTCGGAGAAGGAAAATCGGGAAGCTCCCTCCCTACCGGTTTCCCTGCTGCATGTGCTTATAATGCGCGTGATCTTGTGGAGGTTGCTGCTGCTGGCGCGAACATGGAAGAGGCTGAGAGCAGGAAGCCTCCTCCTTCAGGGCACTCCATAGACGATCTGGTTACCATGTTACCAGGTGTCATCCCAGATATTCGCTCAAATGGGTTTCCGGACATAAGCGTAGCCACAGCAGAGCCAGAGGATCTGGACTTGGCACGTGTGATTCTGAGGCAGATCGAGCAGCAAGAGAGAAGCATGGCGGGAGGAAAAGGAGGAGAGGGTGGCTCGGGAAGTGGCTTGGGAATAGGTGCGGGGAGTGAGGCAGTCGTCGGCACGGCAGAGCAGCAGCACTTTCCAGCAGAGCAGAACCAGAGAATGCATGATCGCCTGGACAGGAGCAGCAGCCCCCCAAAGGACCTCAGCTCGAGAATCGCCGTGGCCGCGGCTCTGGCTATAGCAATTGCCTCTTCTAGACCGAACTCAACTTCTGGTAGCAGAGGAGAAGGGGAGGGAGGGACAGCTCAGAACCAAGCTGTCATAACTGCTGCTGCTGCTGCTTCAGCTCGTCAATCCATTCGCGACGCGGCTGCTGCGCCTTCTTCTGTTTCTTATCTGGCTGGTGGTGCTGCTGCATCTGCAGTGGACTTAGCTTCGCTGGGTCAGGCAGGAGAGGAGTGTGGTAACAAGCAACACCATGATGTGTTTGCGTTGCTCGGAGGAGGGGATACGGTGAGCATTAGTGACTTCATGCAAGACGGCCATGACAGATGAATGCGGTGACAAAAGCAGTTTACTCTATTTTCCAGACTTTGTCATTAAAACACTGATGCTGTTGTATTTACGAGTTTTAATTATTTAAATTTGTAAATCCAAGTAATCAATTGTCACTTATTTGTACAATATGGTATATTTTACGTCCCCCTTTCAGCTTTAGTTCCATGTCTCCTTGCATGGGAATTTTCACCATATTAAAAAAACTTACAAACATAACGCATTTAATACATACTCTTGAAATGATATAATATCATAAGGTATCTAAAGAAATTGTAGTGACTACTGAAATCAATGTTCCGAACACAGAAGATGAGAGTGATTTTGGATGAAAACGAGAGGCAATGCCGGCGCCACCCCCTGTGAGCGGCAAATGAATATGCCGGACGGCCAATTTTATGGGATCTCAATTCAAAGGGCAACTGGCTGACCGTCTGCTTGGCTGTCTGGAGATAACGCATAATTTTCCTGAGATTTGCCCGCCAAGTGGCATGTTTCCTTCTATGGAACGTTCTTGAATCTCGCTCGCACCTACAGTATTACGGAGACCAAAGCTCGCGTGAAGCTGCTCTGCTTCAGGTCAAATCAATCGCTTTTGCGATTTGGGCAGTCTCATGAAGATGTGAAAATCGCATTGATAGCCTAGTGGACCTGCCAACGGCTGGCAGGCAGCCTTTTGGTCAAAATGACGTGGCAGTGTTGTCTCCTTTCGTTGTTGGTCGAATGTTAAAATTCGCGGCTCAAAATGTTGTAGTGCGTCGCCCATAACTTCTAGTTTGTGGAGACTCCGTTTCTACATACAGCTTGATTCTCAGGCACACTCGTGCAGAGCATATACAAGGTCGCACTGAGGACAACAATCTAGACTCTAGTTAACGTGAGTCGCTCCTTGGACAATTTTCCAAAACTGCCAATTTCCCCTCATCGTGATCAGTTATCTCACACTGCCAGTGTAATCACCATTTGTCTTAGCGAAAAAAAATCATGTTTTCCCAAAAAAAATCCCCCCTAGAGCGTGTTCCTACGAGCCTCTTCCCAGGCAACCTCTTCCCAGACTCACGCGTGACCTTGAGAACGTGTTCCCAGGACCACTTTTCGGAATACTCCCGTTTCATATTTGCGTTCCACCGCTCTCAACCACATAAAACTAGCTGGCTTCGAAAAATTATTGTGCAGGTTCCCGCTTGTCTGAAAATCTGCTCGTCTCAAAGAGGTTTTGAAACACGCCCCTGAATCTCGGGAAGGCGAATCTCACTCCGCCCTTCGCGGAATCGCACTGAAACATAGAGCGTCAAAATTTGCGACACTGTAGCACGCGAGTCTGGGAAGAGGTTGCTTGGGAAGAGGCTGGTAGGAACACGCTCTTAGAGTAGATGGAGAACAGTGACAGTTAGTGGCTCAAGTATGGCAAACATCGGCTGATTCCCGGAGAGATGAGGAAAAGACAGCAGCAAGTCTGGTTTAATCAATTTACATATGCTGATGGTTAACTGTGGTGCTTGGTAAACATGAGTTGGTACAAGGGAAGTAAGGTATGCGTAGCGGCAAGGTTTGTACTAGTCCGCTCAACATGGCATTGGTGATGGTGACATTTTCCGCCAGTATGGTACTGTATTTCATTCTAGTGAATCAGATTATGTCCGCCCGCCACCCCCCCCAATCCCTCCCCTCCCCCCACCCTTGTCCTCCCCTGCACATTCATTTTAAGCCATTGTAAAAAACAGCAGTTGCAACAAGCAAATTAATAGCCTCCATACTGAAAGAAATTGAAAAGTGGTGCAGGAGACTAAGTATAGAATCTACAGACACAAATACTTGAAGTAGAAAGTAATACTGAAAGTACCTCCAGTAACAGCCACTATTAACAAGATGTAATACCAGAATTACTGTTACAGCCTTGTGATACTTCAAGACTTGAACAAGGATCTTTGCTGGAATGGTAGACCAGTAAGACAGCGGAAGTCTTAGAACTTGTAAGTGTTGACCAGAATTTACTCAAGAACAAGTTATTACTTGAACTCATACAAGCTACTCTTATACCTGCTAGAAGTACCTATTCGGTAATGTACCTGTTCAAAACTATTTGCGCTATGCGCTCTAATCGCTACTGAAAAGAGCGCGAATGTTCGCGTGACTGAAACGGCCTGCTGACGTAACCATCCAGACGAGCGCTATTTGCTGACGTCATTCTACGGATGCTAACTACATTGTAACTCGATAATATCTATCGGAACTACTTACAGAAATGCTTAAGTACGATTTTATCACAATACACATCACAAGCAGCAGCAGCAGCAGGACCACCAACATCATCCCAACCAGCAGGAGCAAAGGCACCAGTGCCAGAACCAGCAGGGCCAGTAGCAGCACCAGCAGCAACACCAGAGCAGTGCCATTAGCAGCACCAGCAGCAAAAACAAGCATGCTTAATGCTCACCTGCCATCAAACATGGACGTATCCTCCGATCCCCTCTCTCGTGCTCAACTTAGGACCAGGGCTTATGCTAGGTTTTTGGGGCGCTCGAACAGAACAGGCGGCCCTAAAGAGTTACCCTTAAAATAACGGCTCAAAAACAATTGTCCCTTAGAAAAAAGAGCTTGCACGGAAACCACTCGTATGACTCCAACAATACTTCCCTTGGGATACATAAATTGCAGAATGGCTGAGGCAGTCGGTAGGTAGGGATCTGCCAGGAAGTAAGGCCTCTATATACCACACGCGCAACAAAATCCTGAGGCATGACATTCTGACCTAGCGTTGGCATGGAAACCTAGAGAAACTTTGTCTCAGACAGATTCGAGGGTGGAAAATTGGTTTGCTTTATGAATACACAGGAGTGAGACAAGGCAGACATGGGCGAGTGAGAGGGAGGGAACAATATCACCACATATTGGGGAAAAATGACGGGTGTCAAATGACAAACCAAAGGACGGGGGGGAGGGACAGGGGTTGGGAGGGGGGGAGGGGGTAGAGTGGGGAAACGTGTACCCCTGAAGACTCTATGTACAGAAAGGGTGGCGCCCAAAAAATCCCTTCACTTTACGAGAGGGTTTTCACCAGACCCTTTGAGCTACAGGTTCTAGCCACAATCTGCCTTGAAAATCAGTAAAAAACGGGCATTTATCCTGTTAGCATAAGCCCTGCTCGGGACCCCCCTCTCCAGAAGAACCAGCAGTGCCAACACCAACGGTGCCAGCAGCAACAGCAGCAGAAGCAGCAGTGCCAGCAGCAGTGCCAGCAGCAACATAAGGAAGTATGCTGAGTGTTCATCTGCCACCAGGTATGGACGTCCCCTCAGGACCCCTCTCCCTCACTCAAATCACGCGTGTAGAACTGGGGATTGTTAGCAGCCAGGGGTGCAGCCAATTGCGCAAATCATGCATGCAGCCAAACATGCAGCCAAGCATGCAGGCAAGCATGTAGCCAAGCATGCAGGCAAGCATGCGGGCAAGCATGCAGCCAAGCATGCAGCCAAGCATGCAGGCAAGCATGCGGGCAAGCATGCAGCCAAGCCTGCAGGCAAGCATGCAGGCAAGCATGCAGCCAAGCATGCAGCCAAGCATGCCGCCACGCATGCAGGCAAGCATGCCGCCACGCATGCAGCCAAGCATGCAGGCAAGCATGCAGGCAAGCATTTAGGCAAGCATGCAGGCAAGCATGCAGGCAAGCATGCAGGAAAGCATTCAGCCAAGCATGCAGGCAAGCATGCATCCAAGCATGCAGGCAAGCATGCAGCCAAGCATGCAGCCAAGCATGCAGGCAAGCATGCAGCCAAGCATGCATCCAAGCATGCAGTCAAGCATGCAGCCGAGAATGCAGGCAAGAATGCAGCCGAGAATGCAGGCAAGCATGCAGCCGAGAATGCAGGCAAGCATGCAGCCGAGAATGCAGGCAAGCATGCAGCCAAGGATGCAGCCAAGCATGCAGCCAAGCATATAGGGAAGCATGCAGCCAAGCATGCAGCCAAGCATGCAGCCAAGCATGCAGCCAAGAATGCAGCCAAGCATACAGCCTAGCATGCAGCCAAGCATGCAGCCAAGCATGCAGCCAAGCATGCAGCCAAGCATGTAGCCAAGCATGCAGCCAAGCATGCAGCTAAGCACGCAGCCAAGCATGCAGCCAAGCATGCAGGCAAGCATGCAGCCAAGCATGCAGGCAAGCATGCATGCAAGCGCATATGCAAAAAAGCAACCAAGCATGCAGGCAAGCATGCCAACAAGAATGCAGCCAAGCACGCAGGCAAGAATGCAGCAAAGCACGCCGGCAAGAATGCAGCCAAGCACGCTGGCACGAATGCAGCCAAGCACGCCAGCAAGATTTCAGCCAAGCACGCCGGCAAGAATGCAGCCAAGCATGCCGGCAAGAATGCAGCCAAGCACGCCCACAAGAATGCAGCCAAGCACGCCGGCAAGAATGAAGTCAAGCAAGCAGCAAGAATGCAGCCAAACCGGCAAGAATGCAGCCAAGCATGCATGCAAGAATGCAGCCAAGCATGCCCGCAAGAATGCAGCCAAGCACGCCGGCAAGAATGCAGCCAAGACGCCGGCAAGAATGCAGCCAAGCACGCCGGCAAGAATGCAGCCAAGCACGCCGGCAAGAATGCAGCCAAGCACGCCGGCAAGAATGCAGCCAAGCACGCCGGCAAGAATGCAGCCAAGCACGCCGGCAAGAATGCAGCAAAGCACGCAGGCAATAATGCAGCCAAGCACGCTGGCAAGAATGCAGCCAAGCACGCCGGCAAGAATGCAGCCAAGCATGCATGCAAGAATGCAGTCAAGCATGCATGCAAGAATGCAGCCAAGCACGCATGCAAGAATGGAGCCAAGCATGCCGGCAAGAATGCAGCCAAGCATACCAGCAAGAATGCAGCCAAGCACGCCGGCAAGAATGCAGCAAAGCACGCCGGCAAAAATGCAGCCAAGCACGCCGGCAAGAATGCAGCCAAGCACGCAGGCAAGAATGCAGCCAAGCACGCAGGCAAGAATGTAGCCAAGCATGCATGCAAGAATGCAGCCAAGCACGCCAGCAAGAGTGCAGCCAAGCATGCATGCAAGCACGCAGGCAAGTATACAGGGAAGAATTCAGGCAAGAAGCAGCGTTCGCCCTTCACCTAAGCCAATAGCTCTCAAGTCCAGGCCTCTCCTCCCCCCCCCTTGGCCTTTAGCCAGCCCTTTCGTGCTCCCTACCGTTACAATAGGCACACGTGCCTGGGGTGGGATAACACCCTAGAGTCTATTGTTAGAAGACTAACTTAGCTAGGAAGGAAGGGGGCCATGAAATGGCTAGAGGTTTAGGAGCTAGGAGCTAGGAGAGAAAGTTGACGAGAGGAAAGAGAGAACTAAAAGAGAGAGGCATACAAGGAGGGAGTTGTACCCTCTACAGTAGAGGTCGATAACCTACCAAGCCAACAATTGTATAACAAATATAATTTAACATCTATCAACCAAGTTAAGACAGTATGATTTTGCACTGTGCATGTAAACGTTTAAATGCTGGTGACAGGGAAGATAGCTAATGTTTCGACGCGAAATTTCCTCCCAGGAATGTTTACCGGTAGATGGCCAAACATAGGACAAAAATGTTGGTTGTGAGACGAACCAAGTGGCATTCAACTAGATAAGAACTGATGAACCCCATACGCCTTTCTGAGCAAACTTTTTATAAGTTATTGTGGCTATGGTCAAGCCAGAGTAGCTAATCTGGTTATGGAACGCACAGTACTGGAACCATCCGAACAAAGCCATTCTTGTTGAGGAAAAGACAGATTCGGTTCGGGCGGCATTCGAGGGTGGTAACAGCGCCGGCAAGGAGGATTCGCACATCCCAGTCGCACTGTGGCCCAGAAGCAAGAATGTAGTTGCGAGCGCTCACTCCCTTCATGCCCAGCACCTCGGGCCAAATGGTCTTGCTGCAAACAATTCATGAGAGAAGGGGGATGAGCGAGGGGGCAAGCGGGAAAAACGGGGCTTTGGTGGAAGTTGCAAGCATTCACTGCCTTCATGCCCAGCGCCTCGGGCCTAACAGCCTTGCTGCAAACAGTTTACGAAAAAGGGGGAATGAACGAGTGGGTAAGGAGGGAAATCAGGGGTCTGGTACTTGCGAGCACTCACTCCCTTCAAGCCCAGCACCTCGGGCCAAACAGCCTTGCTGTAACCAGATAATCACAGAAACGGTAGAGAAAAGGTCGTGATTGAGCAGAAAGAGAAATGGATGCAGCTTGCGAGTGTATAGGTGGCGGAAGTCGAACAGAAAGAGAGGAACGGGGGGACAAGGGGAGCGTGTGGAGGGGAATGGCGGGGGGGGGGGTGGGGGAGGGGGGGGAGGGGGAGGGAGGGAGGAAAGGGGGAATGGGGAGAAGATGAGGAAAGGGGGGAACGCTTCTGTTTTGTTTCCCTGCGCCTTCCACGCACCTGCAAATGAGCTGAGATGGCCAGCTCGGTCGTGCGTTTGCCGTGGGAGGAAGAATGCCGCTGACGGTGAGCAGGAGCACGACCGGCAGAAGGTAGGCACGTCGAATCTTCATGACGGAAATCCCAGCTGCTCAGAGATGTTGTGTTGATCCAAGTTGATCCAAGAGCGGCGCCGCTGAGAAGAGGTTCTATTATGCTGATCGTCGTCAGTACTGGGTCTTTTTAGGGAGCACCTACGGCAGAAGAGGAAGGAGGGACGATGGAGGGACGACCCGACTCTAGGTTTGAGTCAAACACGAGGCTCCGACTCTCTTGAGGAGTGCCTCTCGCTCGAAAATGATTCCTGGCACTTTAGAACCGCTCTTGAGGCGCCTCAAAAGCACTTGAGGAGAGCCTCTTGCTCGAAAATGATTCTTGGCACTTCAAGAACCTCCTCTGGAGGACGGGGACGCAGTGAAATGAATTGAGAGCTTCTTTGAAGATCCCTCTTCACCCTCTCTCTGACTCGAGAGACGAAGTGGTACTAGTAGTACTCTTTGTGAGCCGCCTCAAGAACCTTTTGAACCTTGGAAAGAGAGTCACCGAGCACACGCGAGTTTGGATGATGAGGAAAGACGTCTGTTCACGGCGAAATACTTCACCCTGTGATTCGCCATGACTCATCGGCGCTGCCGTCTTTTCTCCGTCCCCTTCCGTCGCCGGGAGCGAGGCCTGACCGAGCATAGTACCCGTAGTATTCAATATGACTTATGAGTCGATTCAAAAGCAGGTCTCTCCCTAAGCCCCAGGGTATTCCGGAAGGGGACGGAATCGCCTCTGGATAACCCGTTAAGAGACGGAATCCCCCCAAAAAACCCATGATTCCAAGATGGCTTTTGAGTCGACTCAAAAGTCACGTCGGGAGCGAGGCCTGACCGAGCACATACCCATACTAATTATCCGAATTATTATGATAGGTCTGTGAGGAATGCGTGTTATGTAATAGCTAGCGTAAATACTCTTACATCGGAGGTGGGAATTTCTAACCCCGAGGCCCGCGAATCCACGGAAAATAAGGAGATAGCATCATGCTGTGAAGGACGGTAGTTGCAAATGGCCGACAACCCTTCACCGCCCTGCGGGGGAAACACGACGCTTCACTTGACATTCCGAGTTGCAAAAACGGACAGAAATAAAGACCTGACTTATCGCACAGTTTGTAGTTTCCAGCTCACGGATAAGTACAGTAACTGGCAGCGCTCTTGAACTAGAATCCAAGGTGCCGTACGGAACTATCTGAGGTACAGTGCGGCATTTCATGGCTGCTCATTGCTCAATGCTCATTCTGGGTGGTCCTCCTACAGTCGCAACGGTATCTAGGGCGGTTCCTGCACTTCGAGGAGACGAGGATTTTAGATTGGTGATTGGAGAGTGATTGGTTGGCAGAGGTTTCGAGAATCGACTGCATGGCTCACATTCAACGAATAGAGTCCAGCTGGCGAGGCGTCAATGGTTCCCCAAACGCCGGCAGACCATCCTATTCCATCCGACATAAGGGACTTGAGGCTCTAAACACAACCAAGAATGCACTGGGTAAGGGCATGTCACTAAAGTACGTCGCATTTCGATTGGCAAAGTTATTTTGCGTTACGGAACGGTCATAAAACAATCTAGAACGGTCCAGTATGGTATTTCGCCAAAACGGTTTTAGTGACATGGCCAAATGTGAACCATCTTACTACATTTGAAGTACAATTCGATATATTATACTTAGTAGGTTTCTTTCTTATGTTTGTTACTAATTTTGGTCACTGGCAAACCCCTTCCCAGACTCGCGCGCTACAGTGAAATGTAGTTTTGACTCGAATTGGTTCGATACGGCTCCATGTGGTGCGACACGAACTTGGGCTCCGCATTCTTGAGAATCACGAGTGAGGGACAAATCTGGGACGAGGTTGTAGGCACACTCCCTTACACGCCAAGCTTTGATATCATCATGACCTGAAGCAGCTCATACCGTACATTTCTGTGCAAGTTTATTGCTAGTCAGGAACAGGAACAGCAGTTCGCTCCGACACTCCCTTACACACCAACCAAGCTTTCTTATCACTACCGGAAGCAGCTTATGATGTACATTTCTGTGCGATTTCGTTGCTAGTTAGGAACAGGAGCAGCAGTTCGCTCCAACACATAAACATCCACTCGAATGCCCTGGATCAGAACAACGTAACACATATGGGAAGAAAGGGAACATCATATTTTTGAGGCGCCTCAAAAATAGAACAACATAACACATACGGGAAGAAAGGGAACATCATACTAACATCATCAAATGACCATGCGGCAACGGTATATTGGGAAGGGGGTGTGGGTGGGGGCGTGCAATGATGACGTACGTAATGGTGTGGGGTATTGGGAAGTAATCGTCGTAGTCCCTGCAGGCCTGCCCCACGTGCTCTATTCAACTCTTTTCTTGCACACCTCTTTTATTCCGCTCATCTCCCACAGACACAACGCCAAGACCTCAACAGCGCTCCTCACCCCCGACTCCTAGCCTCCTCACTCACCCCCCACATTCTCCCCCTCACCTCCATCTCAACAGCCATTCTCTGCTTCTCCCGCAGACACATGTGCCAGCCCTAAATGGAGTTCCTCACTCACACCCCACATCCTTTCCCTCAAACCCTACTCCTTGCATCCGACAAACCCCCCCCCCTTCTCCCCCCCCCCCCTCTCACCTCCATCTCCACAGCCATCCGCTGCTTCTCCCGCAGACACAACGCCAAGCCCTCAACAGCGTTCCTCACGCCCCTGCCCACCGCCATCAGCACCGCCACGCCTGTAGGATTAGAGAGGATTTGAGGACTTGAGAGGATTTGAGAGGATTGAAAGGATTTGAGAGGATTTGAGAGGTAGGGGGAGAATTTGGAGATCAACAAAGCAAGGCGGGAATAGCAAGATTGAGAGCGGATGCTCAGCAGATTTAGGAGACCAGAGTGGAGCTAGCAGCAAGTTCATTGAACTGAGGTGGGACTATTGAGGCGAGTTTTGAGGCGCCTAAAAAATCAGGGTGGAACTGGTTGGTCGTTCATGAACACAGGTGGGATTATCAAGGCGAGATTTTTTACGAAGGTTGGATTTTTTAGGCGAGATTACGGATGGAGCAATTGGAGGGAATGGAGTAGGATGAGAAAACGGATTGATAGGAGGTGAGTCGACTCAAAAGTCACCTCATTAACAGATCGAGAAAACGGAACGGAATTAGCATGTGTGAGGGTTCGGGGTTGGAAAAATGTGTACCAGTGCTTGGGGTCAGTACGCGGGCTACCTGAAAGATTTGGGGGCAGAATGGATATGTATTGGGGCAGAATATGCATCATGGGGGAAGAAGACGACTGCTTGGAGTACGAAGAGAAACATTGGCCAGAAAAACAGAAACAAACAAGATAAAAGATTGCATGCAATGGTTGTAGTCCAGTCCAATACAAAATAGTACAGATGAGGATATGCTATCACGCTTGCTCAGAGTTCAAACAGGCTGCAATAGAACATGCAGTACAGTAGTTACTCATCCAGTAATTCCCCCCCCCCCCCTCATCCCCCGAGGTGACTTTTGAGTCGACTCAAAAGTCAAATCTTAACATGCAGTACAGTGGTTACTCAACAAGTACAAGGTGACGTTTGAGTCGACTCAAAAGTCACCTCTTAACATGCAGTACAGTGGTTACTCATCCAGTCCCCCTCGTCTCCCCTCCTCACCCACAGACCTGCCGAATCGCTGCAGCCTGCAGGATAGAGCTACTCCCTCCCCCCCCCTGCCCCTTCCCCCGCCCAGTCCCCTTTCCTTTGCCACTCCCCCCTCATCCCCCCTTCTCACACATAGACCTGCCGAATCACTGCAGCACAGAGCTACCCTACCCCCCGTTTTCCTCCGCTTCCCCCCTCCTTTCCCCCCCAGTCCCACTTCTTTTGCTGATTCTTCCCCCCTCGTCCCCCCTCCTCACACACACACCTGCCAAATCACTGCAGGATAGAGCTACTCCCATACCTTCTCCCCCCTCCCCACACACACACGCACACCCCTCTCCCCGCCTTGCCCCTTGCCCCACCCAGTCCCCCTTCCATTGCCACTTCCCCCGCATCCCCCTTCCTCACACACAGACCTGCCGAATCACTGCAGCACAGAGTCGCTCCCATACACCCCCCCACACCCCCCCACACCCCCCCCCCCCACACACACCTCTTCCCCCCCATCCCTCTTGCTCACGCACACACCTACCGAATCACTGCAGGACATAGCTACCCTACCTCCCGTTTCCCTCCGCTTCCCTTTTTCCTCTGCTGAATCTTCCCCCCTCACCCCCCCTCCTCACACACACCCCTCTTCCCCCCTTTGCCACTTCCCCCTCACCCCCCTCCTCACACACACACCTCTTCCCCCCTTTGCCACTTCCCCCTCACCCCCCCTCCTCACACACACACCTCTTCCCCCCTTTGCCACTTCCCCATCATCCCCCCTCCTCACACACACACCTGCCGAATCACCGCAGGACAGAGTCGCTCCCTCATCTTGAAGTTTCCTGGAAGCAGCGGATGCAGGGCATGGAGAGCACAGGCAGCAGGAGGGAGGGAGAGAGGGAGAGGCGGGAGGTTGAGCATGGGAGGGAGGATGAGAGGAGGAGAGGAGGAGAGGAGAGGAGGAGGAGGGGAAAGAGGGGATAGATAAACCACCATCCTGCAGTGCTCCTGCTTCACTCAGCGAGTTCATCCCCTCTTTCCCCTGTCTCACCAAGCAGGTTCACAGGGGCAAGGCAGAGGCTCTGTGTCTATCACCTCAACCTGGAAGAAAGCAGCTGACTCTTCTGTATAATCCACTGCACCGCACTCAACTGCATCTCACTCACCGCATCTGACAGCAAAGGGCATGTCGCAGCGCAGAGCACTCGACCCACACATTGACAGCCGAGCCAGCTAAGCACCTCCTTCACCACCTTTCACCACATTCCACCGCACTGCACTTCCTTCCACAGCACTCAGCGCATCTGACCCCAAAGGGCATGTCACAGAGCCCCCGATCCACGCTGTCAGACTGCAAGGGAAGGGCAGAGGCACATTCCCAACCCAGAACCGAGCTGCCACCCTTCTTCACCTCTCTCCACCGCACTGCACCTCACCGGACTCACCGCATCTGACCCCAAAGGGCATGTCACAGAGCCCCCGATCCACACCGCCATTCGCAGCGGCAGGGCAGATTGAGGCACTCGGACTCATCCCCCGAAACCTTATTGTACCGCACAGCACTCACCGCATCTGACCCCAAAGGACATGTCACAGAGCCCCCGACCCACACAGCCAGTTCACAGGGGCAGCAGATAGAGGCACTCAGTCTCATCTCCAGGCACCGCATAGCACCGCCCTCACCGCATCTGACCCCAAAAGGCATGTCGCAGAGCACCCGATCCACACAGCCAGTTCGTAGGGGCAGGGCAGAGGCGTCCCACACGAGCGAATCACAACCTGCCACGTGGCTCCTTTCTGATGCATCCCCATTCGCCCCCGCTGCTCTCGAGACACTCTGACTGGCCGCCGCATCTCTCAAGGCAATATTATTGGTTGCAGCAGCATCAACGGCTGACAAGTCTTTATCTCCCCCAAATGCACTGATTCGGCTTTGCAGCCAATCAGCAGCTTCTAGGGGGAAAGTCCCACAGCCACTCCTGAGGGGATGTGAAGGGGTGCAGTGCGGTGTGAAGGGGTGCAGAGTGGAATAAGGGAATCATTTGCAGCAGCATCAACAGCCGGAGCATCCTTATCCCCTCCAAATGCACTGATTCGGCTTTGCAGCCAATCAGCAGCCTCCATAGGAAAAGTCCCACAGCCACACCTGAAGGAGGGATGAACAGGTGCAGTGCGGTGTGAAGGGGTGTGAAGGGATGCGACCTAATGCATCAACTGCAGGAGCATCCTTGTCCCCTCGGAATACACTGATTGGGGGTTGGAGCCAATCAGCAGCCTCCAGAGGGAAAGTCCCACAGCCACACCTGAAGGGACGCAAATGGGTGCAGTGCGGTGTGAAGGGGTGTAAGAGGGTGTGTGAGGGGTTGCAAATGGGTGCAATGCGGTGTGAAGGGTGCAGCCGGCCAGCAGCTTCTGGAGGGAGAGTTCCAATCCATAGCCACACTTGAAACGAGCACAAAGTAGCCGATTTGAATGTTTTAGACGCATGGATGGAGCATGATGTGATACGATAGCGAGCACAGCTCATTAAAGCCCGACCGGCAGGTTGCAACTCCTTTTTTCTCAAGGTGCTGCATCTTGAGCTCCCAGTAACCGAGCAGCCAGCGTCAGGCTGCAAGGAGCTTGCAATGGGTTTCGTCGGCCTGGCAGGGCTGGCAGGACTGGCTGGACTCTCGGAACCTGGCAGTGATGCACCCCTGCCAAGTACCGAAGGGAGCACGGGGACTGAGTGGGTTTGGGGTAGAAACCTTAGTGTTTATTTTAAATCTCGGGCGGGTACACCCGAAAAATGTATTGTAGTCCTGTGCTTCGTACCACGAATCCGCGTGATGCGTTTACCGATGAACGTCAAAATGTAACATCTGAATTTTGTTTCTGAACTGTTCTGCCCGTATTTTTCCTGACGAAAAAAACCAACCAGCTCACGCCCTGCAAACTTGACAGAGCTGGCGAGGCTGCTCAATGCGGAAGGGAGAGGCGCGAAAGTTGACAGCCCTGCCAAGTTGTGAAGATGCTTTCTCGCGCGAAACTGAAGCTCGCTCAGCGAAGCCCAACCTTCGCTTGAAATTTTTGCCTCGCTTTATTTTCGTTAGCCAATCACAGCTTGCCGCCCCAGCTACCTCAACCGTGCCAATATGCAACCTGCCGGTCAGGCTTTATCGAGTACAGGGCCTTACATGGGGTCAAGCACAATGTGGCCTGTTTGGATGTGTGCCAATTGCAGGAGCGCGAAAGCCGTGCTGGGTAAGGGAAATATCGAGGGGGACGGAAAAGAACAGGGGGAGAGAGAGATAAAAAAGGGAGAGAGAGAGAGAGAGAGAGAGAAAAGGGGGAGATTTTGGAAGGCTTGGCACTGACGGGGGGAATGCAAAAGTGGGAGATAGCAGACTCAAAAATCAACTCGTTACAATGTCATACAATAGTGGAAGAAATGTGCCAGGAGGCTGGGTTGGACTAACAGACAAACCTGGGTTAAGTAGGTTAGTTTTGAGATGTCTCAAAACCAAACTATTTAATTGTTACAATATTGCACAAAAGTCGAAACTAAGTGCAAGGAGGTTGGGGTGGGCTAACAGACTAACCTGGGTTTGAGAGAGGTGGGAACGAGGGCCCTGCGGTAGGGGCGTGTGGAGTAGAGCTGAGAGCACGTGGGGCAGAGGTTGTGGGAGAAAGAAGAACAAACGGAGAAAAAAATCAACGGAGAAAAAGTCATCAGGAACGGACTGGGATCAAAGCAGCGAATACGGTGGTGCCAGTGCATGGGGAACTACGTGACTTTTGAGTCGACTCAAAGGTGGCAGTGCTGTGGGAACTACGTGATTTTTGAGTCGACTCAAAGGTGGCAGTGCCGTGGGAACTACGTGACTTTTGAGTAGAGCTGAGCTGCGAGCGCGTGGTGCAGAGGAAAGTGGGAGCAACGGGTGGGGCAGAGATGACTTTTGAGTCGACTCTAAGGAAAGTGACTTTTGCTGGGGCAACGGGTGGGGCAGAGGAAAGTGGGAGCAACGGGTGGGGCAGAGAAAAAAGGAAGCGCAACGAGGGGCAGATGAAGTGAAGCTACAAACGAAGCAAGGCTATTAAAAAAGGAGGCTAACACACAACAAGCATCACGCATTGTACCTGTCTCTCTGAATTGTGCGATCTTGCTTGTATTGCGATCTTGTCCCCTATTCCGCGCTTGACCTTCTTCTTGCATTCGCCACTCCCTCCCTCCTCCCGTCTGTCTTCACCCTTGCGTTCCTCCTTCCTGCCCTCCTTAGGTTGCTCTGTCTGCTGCTCCTCCAGGCCCTCCTTGCTCGCTTTGGGAGCATCACTGCATGCAACGTTCCAAGTCATCGGGCAACCAGTAGCAACAAGGAGGAGAAGAGAGTGGTGACCCGGAAGAGGGATACGGAGAGGAGTTTTGAGACGTCTCAAAACTAAACTACTTACTGTCAGGTAGCTGTCAAGAAAAACTAGACTACTTACTGTGAGGTAACTGTCAAGAAAAACTAAACTACTTACTGTCTTGAGACTTCTCAAAACTAAACTACTTACTGTCTTGAGACTTCTCAAAACTAAACTACTTACTGTCTTGAGACTTCTCAAAACTAAACTACTTACTGTCTTGAGACTTCTCAAAACTAAACTACTTACTGTCAGGTAGCTGTCAAGGGTGACACGGAAGACTCAACTCAACTTTTGAGCCGACTCAAGTTTTGAGCCGACTCAAAAGCAGGTTCCGAGTCGTCAGGCAACCATCAACAAGAAGGAAATGGAAGGTGGGATGAAAGAGAGATACAGAGAGGAAAGGCAAGGTGGTCAAGGAACAAAAATCAATTGGAGTAAGGGGGTGAACGACAGGAACCACCACCGACTGCATTTGAGGTTGCTTTTGAGGCGCCTCAAAAGGAGTTAACGACAGGAACCACCACCGACTGCATTTGAGGTAGAGTTGATTGAAATCGAGTAAGCAGAGAATGTGCACAAGAAGAGATCGGAAGAGAGGCCACAGGGGAGGCTTGTTTTGAGCCGCCTCAAAACTAGAGGCAGGGAAGGCAGGCAGGAGGATATGCAGCAAGGGAGGGAGGGGAGGAGGGATGGATGGAGGGAGGGGAGGAGGGATGTAGGGAGGGAGGGGAGGAGGGATGGAGGGAGGGAGGGGAGGGGGGGCAGGAAGAGAGTGACAGAGAGATGGAGGGAGGAAAAGAGGGAAAGGAAGGAGGAATGCATCAAAGGCGGGTGCAAGGGGAGACGGAAGGCAGGGAAATGACTCTCTCACGCATAAATGAGTGCGAGGAGGAGTGTGAGATGGGAGTCCCGAATCCAAGCCAGGACCTCCACTGGGGAGGGGATAAGGCGATGATGGGCCCAAGAGGGGAGGGAGGGAGGATGTGAAGCATGAGGCGCAAGGAATGGCCCGAGTGCGGGGAGGAGGGGGAGTGTGAGATGGGAGTCCCGAATCCAAGCCAGAACCTCCACTGGGAGGGGATAAGGCGAGAGAGAGGGCAAGATGGGAGGGAGGGAGCATGAGAAGTATGAGGCAAGAAGTGCACCATCGACGAGTGCGAGGAGGAGAGTGAGGTGGGATCACGGGAGTTTTTGGATCCAAGCAAGGGCCTGCACTGAGCGGGAATAAGGTGGCAAAGAGGGGAACGAGGGAGGATTGATGAGTGCGAGGAGTGTGAGGTGGGATCCTGAGAGTCCCGGATCCAAGCTCGGACTTCCACTGGGGTGGGGGCAGGGCGACAAAGGGGGGAGAATGGGAAGCATGAGGCACGGTATCTCTTGCACGAGGTGACTTTTTAAATTCTGAAAAAAAATACAGGGGAGGGGGTAGCAGGGTGACAAAGAGGGGGAAAGGGGAAGCATGGGGCACGGAATCTCATCTCATGCACAGATCAGTGCAAGGAGCTGACTTTTGAGTCCGACTCAAACAACAAAGAGGGTACGAGGGGAAGTACGAGGCACAGAATCTCATGCGCAGATGCGTGCGAGGGGCTGAGTAAGAGGGGAGAGGAAGTGAGAGTCCAAGATCTTGGACTCTCACTTGCTATTCTGAGGAGAGCAATTGCTCTTCTGGGGAGAGCGAATGAGGGGAGAGGAGCGAGAGGAGAGAGGCATGCAGGACAGATTAAGAATGAGAGGTGGACAGATTAAAGCAGGGGCGACAGAATGACGCAAAGTGAGGAGGAGAATGAGAGGTGGACTTCCCAAATTGGAGGGGTCTGTTTTTTAGGCGCCTCAAAAACAGACCCAAGCAGGGGCGACAGAATGACGCAAAGTGAGGAGAATGAGAGGTGGACTTTCCAAATTGGAGGGTGTTGTAGGGGGTTAGGGGGGAGGGGGGGGGAGGAAGGAAGGAGAGGGGGGAGACGGGGGGGAGGGAGTGGGGGAGGAGGGGAAGGAGCTGTGTCCCTTTCATAACCCACACATCTTGTTTGGTATACTTCTTGCATTTATGCTCTTGGTAAAGGGCCTCGACTCACGCTCAAACTGTCTGAGGCTGACTGTCCAGGCAGGGAAGATTCCAAGAAGCCCCTCTCCCAATGCACCTGAGAGGAGAATCAAAGAGCGGATATAGAGGAGGACCAGCAGCAGCATGAGCTGATATTCTAGGCGGAATTGATATCCAAAACGCAAGAGAATCAGATTGTGAAAGGTGTGTGCAGCATGCATAAATGGATCAGATTTTTTAGGCGCCTCAAAAATCAGATGGAGAAAGGAGGCGTGCGCAGTATATATAAACGGATCAGATTTCAATCATTCTTGAAAGAGCGGGGAAAAGAAAAAGGACCATTTTTCAAGCGCACCACCATGAATGGTTTATAAGTGCACCATAAAGAAAAAAAACTTTAAGCAGCGAGTTGTTTTGCTCCACCAGATAAAGTAAGACGTTTTGAACCAGCAGTCTCTGGGGAAGTGAACCCGTGTTTGCTCTACGTCATGCACACACGGTGGCAGGTCACTTTAAACTGCACACCACTCGTGCCTTGCCTTGCCTTGCCTTGCCCTGCCCACCCTAGCCTGCGGCTCTCACTCGCAATTGTGCCATGCCAAGTAACTCCACTTCACACGTACCTGCAGGCTGCAGCCTCATGGATCATACATACCTCGACCCAACCCAACCTGTGATTCCCACTCACTTGTGTGCTACTGAGTAAGCAAACTTCACACGCACCAGCAGCCTCGGGGGAGGTGAACCCGTGCTTGGTCTGCTTCAAGCACACACGGTGGCAGGTCACTTGAAACTGCAGCCCACTGGGCCTCCAACCTAACCTGTGCCTGTGCTCTTGATTGCCCAGCAGCAAGGGCTAAGCAACTTCACACGTTCGTACCTGCAGCCTCGGGGGAGGTGAACCCGTGCTTGGTCTGCTTCATGCACACACGGTGGCATGTCACCCGGAATGGTAGACCATTCAGCTCTTGGCTGCCTGCTGCTGCTGCCGCTCCTCTGCCTCGCTCAGGTGCTCCCTCAGATGCTCCCTCAGGTGCTGTTTCAGGTAGTGCTGCTGCATCATTGGACTCTGCTGCTCCATTCGTTACTGTCACACCCACTCCTGTCAAGCTCTTTCCTGTCACAACCTCTCCCTCCTGCCTCAGCCTCTTTCTATCAGGCGATGGTTGTTGCTCATTCACTGCTGACGTCATCACGTGACTGATCCCTGCTGCTGATGACGTCATCCCATCCTCCCTGCAGTGCTGCCATTGGTGGAAGAGCAAGAGGGCCGGCTGCCAATCTATCTGCTGACGTGGCAGGTGAGGATAGGGCGGGTGGGAATGAGGGGGGGGGGAGTTGGAATAGAGCACAAGATTAAGCAGCAGTCATGGCATGCCACGGCTGAGCTGGCGTGGCTGAGCTGGCGTTGCTGAGCTGGCATGGCTGAGCTGGCAGCACGATCAACCAAAGCATGCCAAGTCATACCTGAGCTGGCAGTGCTGCGAGGTAATCGATGGCCTCCTTGCCATGTGGCACGTCCTGATTGGCCCAGCAGCAGAGGGGTGAGCAGAGGAGGAGTGAGCAAGCAAAGGGTGGTTGAGCAGAGCACAGGGTTGAGAAGAGGAGGTGAGCAGAGGAGGAGTGAGCAAGCAAAGGGTGGTTGAGCAGAGCACAGGGTTGAGAAGAGGAGGTGAGCAGAAGGTGGGGGCGAGCAGCAGAGGGGCGAGAGGAGGAGGATTGCGCAGAGGGGGGGTGTGCAGAGGAAGGGCGAGCAGGGGAGGGGTAAATTGCAATGAGTAAAGAGAAAGGAGAGGAAGGGGGCTTGGATTGAAACCAGGGCAGGTGGAGTGGGAGGAGCGGACAAGAGCGTGCGAAGGGACAGGATGGGGTGGGGGCAGGGCAAGCAGGTAAGCAAGGAAAGTGGCGCATGGATGAATGTACTACTTGGCAATGAAACAAGAGTGGGCAATTTGGGCTTACAACGCACCTCCCTTGTGGCTACAAACGCGTACAGATTGTCCACTGCCCTCAGCTGCTGCAGCTCCTGCGGCCAGGGAGGCCAGAGGCAGGGAGGGACATGCAAGAGAGGCAGGGACAGGCAAGAGAGGCAGGGAGTTAAGAATATTGTGCTACTTCTTTTATTCTAAAAAACCGCTGCAAGAGAATCAGGAGTTTCAGAATTTTGTGCAAGAAAATATTTGAGAACAAGAAAGATCTCAAAGGGACAGGCACGAGATTCAGGGTTTTCAGAATGCGAACTGAGCCCAAATTTCAAAAAAAAAAATAAATAAATCACCTCCTTTCTACCCTCTCTTTCATCCCTCCCCTTCTCCTCTTCCTTATAGATCCGTTCATCTGTTCATTCGGTCTGCTCCCCTGGAAAATCCGCTCACCCACCTCACCCACCTCACCCACCTCACCCTCCTCACCCACCTCACCCACCTCACCCTCCTCACCCTCCTCACCCTACCCTCCTCACCCTCCTCACCCCTCCTCACCCACCTCACCCACCTCACCCACCTCCCCCACCTCGCCCACCTCGCCCACCTCGCCCACCTCGCCCACCTCGCCCACCTCGCCCACCTCGCCCTCCTCGCCCACCTCGCCCACCTCGCCCACCTCGCCCACCTCGCCCACCTCGCCCACCTCACCCACCTCGCCCACCTCACCCACCTCATCCACCTCATCCACCTCACCCACCTCACCCACCTCACCCACCTCGCCCACCTCACCCACCTCCCCCACCTCGCCCACCTCGCCCACCTCGCCCACCTCGCCCACCTCGCCCACCTCGCCCACCTCGCCCTCCTCGCCCACCTCGCCCACCTCGCCCACCTCGCCCACCTCGCCCACCTCGCCCACCTCACCCACCTCACCCACCTCCCCCACCTCGCCCACCTCGCCCACCTCGCCCACCTCGCCCACCTCGCCCACCTCGCCCACCTCGCCCACCTCGCCCACCTCGCCCACCTCGCCCACCTCGCCCACCTCGCCCCCACCTCACCCACCTCGCCCACCTCACCCACCTCACCCACCTCATCCACCTCACCCACCTCGCCCACCTCGCCCACCTCGCCCACCTCGCCCACCTCACCCACCTCGCCCACCTCACCCACCTCCCCCACCTCGCCCACCTCGCCCACCTCGCCCACCTCGCCCACCTCGCCCACCTCGCCCACCTCGCCCTCCTCGCCCACCTCGCCCACCTCGCCCACCTCGCCCACCTCGCCCACCTCGCCCACCTCACCCACCTCATTCACCTCACCCACCTCACCCACCTCACCCACCTCACCCACCTCACCCACCTCACCCACCTCGCCCACCTCGCCCACCTCGCCCACCTCGCCCACCTCACCCACCTCACCCACCTCACCCACCTCACCCACCTCACCCACCTCGCCCACCTCGCCCACCTCGCCCACCTCGCCCACCTCGCCCACCTCGCCCTCCCTCGCCCACCTCGCCCACCTCGCCCACCTCGCCCACCTCGCCCACCTCACCCACCTCGCCCACCTCACCCACCTCACCCACCTCATCCACCTCACCCACCTCGCCCACCTCGCCCACCTCGCCCACCTCGCCCACCTCACCCACCTCGCCCACCTCACCCACCTCCCCCACCTCGCCCACCTCGCCCACCTCGCCCACCTCGCCCACCTCGCCCACCTCGCCCACCTCGCCCTCCTCGCCCACCTCGCCCACCTCGCCCACCTCGCCCACCTCGCCCACCTCGCCCACCTCACCCACCTCATTCACCTCACCCACCTCACCCACCTCACCCACCTCACCCACCTCACCCACCTCACCCACCTCGCCCACCTCGCCCACCTCGCCCACCTCGCCCACCTCACCCACCTCACCCACCTCACCCACCTCACCCACCTCACCCACCTCGCCCACCTCGCCCACCTCGCCCACCTCGCCCACCTCACCCACCTCACCCACCTCCCCCACCTCACCCACCTCACCCACCTCACCCACCTCACCCACCTCGCCCACCTCGCCCACCTCGCCCACCTCGCCCACCTCGCCCACCTCACCCACCTCACCCACCTCACCCACCTCACCCACCTCACCCACCTCGCCCACCTCGCCCACCTCGCCCACCTCGCCCACCTCGCCCACCTCGCCCTCCTCGCCCACCTCGCCCACCTCGCCCACCTCGCCCACCTCGCCCACCTCGCCCACCTCACCCACCTCGCCCACCTCACCCACCTCACCCACCTCATCCACCTCACCCACCTCGCCCACCTCACCCACCTCACCCACCTCATCCACCTCACCCACCTCGCCCACCTCGCCCACCTCGCCCACCTCGCCCACCTCGCCCACCTCGCCCACCTCACCCACCTCACCCACCTCACCCACCTCACCCACCTCGCCCACCTCGCCCACCTCGCCCACCTCGCCCACCTCCCACCTCGCCTCCTCGCCCACCTCGCCCCCTCGCCCTCCTCGCCCACCTCGCCCACCTCGCCCACCTCGCCCACCTCGCCCACCTCGCCCACCTCACCCACCTCATTCACCTCACCCACCTCACCCACCTCACCCACCTCACCCACCTCACCCACCTCACCCACCTCGCCCACCTCGCCCACCTCGCCCACCTCGCCCACCTCACCCACCTCACCCACCTCACCCACCTCACCCACCTCACCCACCTCGCCCACCTCGCCCACCTCGCCCACCTCGCCCACCTCGCCCACCTCGCCCTCCTCGCCCACCTCGCCCACCTCGCCCACCTCGCCCACCTCGCCCACCTCGCCCACCTCACCCACCTCGCCCACCTCACCCACCTCACCCACCTCATCCACCTCACCCACCTCGCCCACCTCGCCCACCTCGCCCACCTCGCCCACCTCACCCACCTCGCCCACCTCACCCACCTCCCCCACCTCGCCCACCTCGCCCACCTCGCCCACCTCGCCCACCTCGCCCACCTCGCCCACCTCGCCCACCTCGCCCACCTCGCCCTCCTCGCCCACCTCGCCCACCTCGCCCACCTCGCCCACCTCGCCCACCTCGCCCACCTCACCCACCTCGCCCACCTCACCCACCTCACCCACCTCATCCACCTCACCCACCTCGCCCACCTCACCCACCTCACCCACCTCATCCACCTCACCCACCTCGCCCACCTCGCCCACCTCGCCCACCTCGCCCACCTCGCCCACCTCGCCCACCTCACCCACCTCACCCACCTCACCCACCTCACCCACCTCGCCCACCTCGCCCACCTCGCCCACCTCGCCCACCTCGCCCACCTCGCCCTCCTCGCCCACCTCGCCCACCTCGCCCACCTCGCCACCTCGCCCACCTCGCCCACCTCACCCACCTCACCCACCTCCCCCACCTCACCCACCTCACCCACCTCACCCACCTCACCCACCTCACCCACCTCGCCCACCTCGCCCACCTCGCCCACCTCGCCCACCTCACCCACCTCACCCACCTCACCCACCTCGCCCACCTCACCCACCTCACCCACCTCACCCACCTCACCCACCTCACCCACCTCGCCCACCTCGCCCACCTCGCCCACCTCGCCCACCTCGCCCACCTCGCCCTCCTCGCCCACCTCGCCCACCTCGCCCACCTCACCCACCTCACCCACCTCCCCCACCTCACCCACCTCACCCACCTCACCCACCTCACCCACCTCACCCACCTCGCCCACCTCGCCCACCTCGCCCACCTCGCCCACCTCACCCACCTCACCCACCTCACCCACCTCGCCCACCTCACCCACCTCACCCACCTCATCCACCTCACCCACCTCGCCCACCTCGCCCACCTCCCCCACCTCGCCCACCTCGCCCACCTCGCCCACCTCAGCAGCAGCATCAGTGCTGAACCTCAACCCGCCATGCACCGTGCTGATGTCAGTAACCCTCTTCCGAACCCCACCCCACCCCACCGCTCCCCCCTCCACCCGATTTCCCCTTCCCTCCACTTCCACTAGGGAACGCTCACCCACCTCAGCAGCAGCACCAGTCGTGAATCTGCTTTTGAGTCGCCCCAAAAGCAGCCCCCTTTCCCTTCCCCCCACCTTCACTAGGGAGCGCTCACCTCAGCAGCAGAGTCTATTTTTGAGGCGGATAAAAAAGGGAGCGCTCACCTCAGCAGCAGAGTTTATTTTTGAGGCGGATAAAAAAGGGAGCGCTCACCTCAGCAGCAGAGTTTATTTTTGAGGCGGATAAAAAAGGGAGCGCTCACCTCAGCAGCAGAGTTTATTTTTGAGGCGGATAAAAAAGGGAGCGCTCACCTCAGCAGCAGAGTCTATTTTTGAGGCGGATAAAAAAGGGAGCGCTCACCTCAGCAGCAGAGTCTATTTTTGAGGCGGATAAAAAAGGGAGCGCTCACCTCAGCAGCAGAGTCTATTTTTGAGGCGGATAAAAAAGGGAGCGCTCACCTCAGCAGCAGAGTCTATTTTTGAGGCGGATAAAAAAGGGAGCGCTCACCTCAGCAGCAGAGTCTATTTTTGAGGCGGATAAAAAAGGGAGCGCTCACCTCAGCAGCAGAGTCTATTTTTGAGGCGGATAAAAAAGGGAGCGCTCACCTCAGCAGCAGAGTCTATTTTTGAGGCGGATAAAAAAGGGAGCGCTCACCTCAGCAGCAGAGTCTATTTTTGAGGCGGATAAAAAAGGGAGCGCTCACCTCAGCAGCAGAGTCTATTTTTGAGGCGGATAAAAAAGGGAGCGCTCACCTCAGCAGCAGAGTCTATTTTTGAGGCGGATAAAAAAGGGAGCGCTCACCTCAGCAGCTGCATCCGTGCTGAACCTCACCCCGCCGTGCACCGTGCTGACGTCACTCACCCTCCCCGCCAGCCTGGCAGACAGCTGGAGCAGAAGAAGACGACACGCCGCGGGGTTTAGGGGGTGGGGTGGGGTTGGGAGGCGGGGCTGTGAATGTGAGGGAGATAAGCATGAGCAGAGGGGGGGGGAAGTGGCGGGGAGGAAGGGGGGGAGGGGGGCTGGGAGGGGTTGTTTGAGCAGCGGTGACTTTTGAGTCGAGTCAGAAGGTTCAACCCAAACATTCGAAGGCCCCGTGCTATGTTTAAACATGTTTAGCGACATTCTATTTGCAATGTTGCTAAACATGTTTGAACGTGGTATACGGACCAAACTTTTTTGGGATGTTGAGGGGGGGATGTTACAACAAATAACAGGTGAGGAGCAGGGAGAAATCAAGGGGAAGACTAAGCTGCTGTCCTTAGGAGGAGTTGCGCATTGTGAGACAGCTTCCTGATAAGCGCTAGGGTTTAGTATGAAACGGTCAACTTGAATGCGGAAACCCAACTGCGGAGAGGAGCGGCTGGACCAACCAGCGGCAGCTGCACCTACACTGGTGTGCGTTTTTTACCTAAACCCTATACATGAGCCACCGCCTGGCATAGCAGCACCAGCGCGGCCTCTCACCTCATCCCGCAGCGCGAATTCAAGTCCCGCTGATGTCGTTCCGAGGTACGCCATGGCCTGGCCAATAGTCCAGAAATGTGATGCTGAAGTGATGCAGCAAAGGTTTTAAAGTTCTGTAAATTGTTTTTCTTCATTGTTCGGCGGTTCTGTGGTGCAGTGGTTAGCACTCTGGACTTTGAATCCAGCAACCTGGGTTCGAATCCCGGCAGAACCTATACTCGGGGTTTTAGAACCTCTTGGACTCCTCGCATTTCCTCCACTTTCTTGGCTTCTCGCTAAGTGTTGCCATGATCCCGCACTTAGCTACGAGGAACGCACCCTTCAAGAAAGAGTCCCTTCGACTCAAACCCGGCGATCAGGCGAATCTTGCCTCTCAGCTTCCAGTCTCATTTGCCTCATTCCGGAAGACCCGAAGTTCCGAAATAGGGGCACGGGAAGACAGGACGCTGGTGTGACACGAGCCTGGAATGCGCCTTGATGTTGCTGCTGACATTTCTGCTAAACACCTCCCTAGATCGCGGAATCCCGCTCTTCCTCTTCCTACACTCGCGGAGATTCGTGTTTTTGCGGAGTCTGCCATTGATCCTGACAGATCACGTGTCGCTAGGCTAGACTATGTAGTTTAGAAGACATTAACTCCTTCAAGGCGTATCTTTGGCTCTTTGAACTTTCTATCCTGGTTCTGATTGGCTGAAGACCTGTATAGCCATTCCCGATGCCGTGCCTGGCCCGCCGTTTTTGCTCGATTAGCCTGCAAGCTGCCAAAGTCTCGCCACCATCGCATCCTCTCTGGTAACCAGATCCTATCCTGTTCGCGAAAACAAATCCTTCGCCAACGCTCGCGATGGCGATTCGTTTCACGGTCAACAAATTCCCGCTAGATCCGGAATCCCGCGACGCGACAGGCCTCCCATGGGGTTGCGTCGTCCAGCCATTCGCTCTCGACGACGAAGCGGGGATCCCGGGAAGCGGCGTCGCCGCGAGTATCGGAACCGGCGGTAGCAGCATTCGTAAATCGTCTTCTAATTCTTCGTTTCCGCGCTTCGGCTCGTCCTCGTCTCTTAATTCCGCGTCCGGCGGCGCGGCTCCGCAGCCGCTTCCCGCGGCGCTTTCCCCGGCGCCGCTTCCGCTAGCCGATGACGTGGCGCGGTGCGAGGATTGCTACGCGTATATTAATCCGTACTGCGCGATCGACCGGTTTTCGTGGCGATGCTCGCTGTGCGACGTCGTGAATCCGTTTAGCGACGCGGAGCTGCGTCGCTACGGCGGAGCGAACGTCGCAGACGTCGCAGAGCTGTCGCAGACGCTCGTCGAGCTGGATGTCGCCGCGGAAGGCGACACTGACGACGTGGAAGACGAGGGAGGAGAATCATCGGGCGACGGAGAGGTCACGGGTTCGATTCCGCGTGGGCCCGGAGAGCCAATCAGCACCTTCCACGTGTTGGATGAAGCGGAGATTCGGAAGCGGCCGGTTTACATCGCTATGGTTGACGTGTCAGGATCAGAGGAGTTTCTTGAACTCGTTAAGAGCTCGCTGCTGGCCGCGTTAGAAGCACTCTCGCCTGCTGCGTTGTTCGGTCTGGTCACGTTCGGAAGCAAGGTGAGAGTTTGACTCGTGAATCGAATCGAATCGAAAAGACAGGGGGGGGAGGAAGGGGTGGGTGGGTCACATTCGGAAGTAAGGCCTCACCCCCCTGCTCTCACCTCCCCTGCTCTCACCCCCCTGCTCTCACCCCCCTGCTCTCACCTCCCCTGCTTTCACCTCCCCTGCTCGCACCTCCCCTGCTTTCACCTCCCCTGCTCTCACCCCCCTGCTCTCACCCCCCTGCTCTCACCTCCCCTGCTCTCACCTCCCCTGCTCTCACCTCCCCTGCTCTCACCCCCCTGCTCTCACCCCCCTGCTCTCACCCCCCTGCTCTCACCCCCCCGGACTCAACCCCCCTGCTCTCACCCCCCTGCTCTCACCCACCTGCTCTCACCCCCCTGCTTTCACCTCCCCTGCTCTCACCTCCCCTGCTCTCACCCCCCTGCTCTCACCCCCCCGGACTCAACCCCCCTGCTCTCACCTCTCGGGTCTCACCCACCTGCTCTCACCCCCCTGCTCTCACCCCCCCTGCTCTCACCTCCCCTGCTCTCACCTCCCCTGCTTTCACCTCCCCTGCTCTCACCTCCCCTGCTCTCACCCCCCTGCTCTCACCCCCCCGGACTCAACCCCCCTGCTCTCACCCCCCTGCTCTCACCTCCCCTGCTTTCACCTCCCCTGCTCTCACCCCCCTGCTCTCACCTCCCCTGCTCTCACCCCCCTGCTCTCACCTCCCCTGCTCTCACCCCCCCTGCTCTCACCCACCTGCTCTCACCCCCCTGCTCTCACCTCCCCTGCTCTCACCCCCCTGCTCTCACCTCCCCTGCTCTCACCCCCCCTGCTCTCACCCACCTGCTCTCACCCCCCTGCTCTCACCTCCCCTGCTCTCACCCCCCTGCTCTCACCTCCCCTGCTCTCACCCCCCTGCTCTCACCCCCCTCACAGGTGGGTCTGTACGACCTCCAGGGCCCCACAGCGGCAGTGAAAGCAGTCAGTCGCCAACCCCGCCTCAACCTACCACCGCCTGCCGCTAGCGCTGGGCGACCTGCTGCCTGTGCAGGCCTTCCTAGCGTCATTTGTGCTTCCTGTATCCCTCTTCTCCCACCCTCCCCCTCACAGGTGGGACTGTACGACCTCCAGGGCCCCACAGCGGGAGTGAAGGGAGTTGCCATCCCTGCCTCGCCTGCCCACCGTCTCCCGCTAGCCCTGGGCGACCTGCTGCCTGTGCAGGCCTTCCTAGCATCATTCCTGTTGCCTGCATCCCTCTCTTCCCCCCCTCGGTTCCCTCACAGGTGGGACTGTACGACTTGCAAGGCCCCACAGCATCGCTCAAGTCCGTAGCCATCCAGTTTTGAGGCGCCTCATAACTATTCCACTCTTCCCTCGGTTCCCTCACAGGTGGGACTGTACGACTTGCAAGGCCCCACAGCATCGCTCAAGTCCGTAGCCATCCCCGCATCCCCCTCCCACCGTCTCCCACTAGCCCTGGGCGACCTGCTGCCTCTGCAGGCGTTTCTAGCGTCCGTCGCCCACCACAAGGACCACATCGCCGCTGCTCTAGAAACCCTGCGCCCTGCCCCTCCCTCTCTTGATCTCGACGCGTCCGGAGGGGTTAAGGGGGGGAAAGACGCGGGGAGAGGGGGTGGGCGGAGGGGGAAGGGTGCTGCTGCTGGTGCTGCTGGTGCTGCTGGGTCCGGTGGGCTCAAGGGGGCGGAGGGGGCAGAGGCAGGGAGGAGAAGGGACGGGGTTAGGGGCTTTGGAACGGCCCTGGACGCATTGATAAGATACCTAGGGGGTATGGAGGATGGGCCGAGCGCGAGGCTAGCGAGAGGCCTACGAGCAGACATCATCAGTGGGGGTGCTGGTGGTAATGTTAGTATCGCTGCTGCAGCAGCGGCAGCAGCGGCGGCAGGAGCAGTGGGGCCGTTTGTGGGTGCCAGGTTACTCGTCTTCCTCTCGGGGGCTCCTAACCACGGCATGGGGGCTTTAAGTACGGATCGGTACGAGACGGCACTCGCCAGCTTGGCAGTAGCGGCGAATCAGAGGAGCCGGAGCGGTAAAGAGGTGTTGGATCCGATTGTGGCCGATAAGGGGCTGTTGCAGGAGCAGACGCCGTTCTATAGGGAGCTAGCTGCTGCTGCGGTGCAGGCAGGTGTATGCGTGGATCTATTCGCTGTACCCTCTTATGCTAGTAACGGTGATGAGGAGGCTCATAGAGGGGACGGGGGAGCGGCCACTGCAGATGCTGCTGCTGCTGCTGCTGCTGCTGCTGCTGGGGCGGCTATTTCTGCGGTGACCATCTCTGATCCCCCTTCCTCCACCCCTCCCTACCTGCCCACCCCATATTGCGACCTAGCCTCCCTCCGTTGCTTAAGTGTGGAAAGCGGGGGGACTCTTTTCCTCTACCCCTCCCTAGACGAAGCAACCCTCCCTCAAGACATCTACCGCATGCTCTGCCGACCCTCCGCGTTCGGCGGGGTGCTCCGGCTCCGAACCTCCCGAGAGCTTCGGGCAGTCCGAGCCTACGGGCATTTCTTTCCCGATGCTCAATACGAGGATCTATACCATATTATCCGATGTGATCCCTTTGATTCGTACGCGTTTGACCTTGAATTCGCGGGTAAAAAGGGTTTTGGGCAGCAGGCGGGGGGGAAGTCTGGGAAGGGGAAGGGGGGTGGTGGTGGTAACCGCGGGCCGGTGTTACAACTGGCGTTTCAGTACACGGTGATAATACCGGTGGATGGGGGAGGGGAGAGGAGCGAGGAGAACAGCGGAGGGGGTGTTGGAGTGGGTAGTGGGTCGGCTAGTAAAGGGGATGGGGCTGCTGCTTCTGGTCAGAACGGGGTGGCTGGTTTAGGGATGGAGGGAGGAAAAGGGAAGGAAGGGGGGAGGGAGATGGGCGGGGAGGGTGCAGTGGCAGCGGTAGGAGGAGGGGAGGGAGGGGGAGGAGGTGGGAAGGGGGGGAGGAGGAGGAGGAGGGTGGTGCTGAGGAGGAGGTTGAGAGTGAAGACGATATGTGTGGAGGTGGCAAAGGGAGCGAGGGAGATATACGAGTCAGCTGACAACGAGGCGATTCTTACTGTGCTCACACACAAGGTGAGTTGAAAGACATGCTGTGTGTGACAACGCACATTGTGCGCGACTTGAGGTGAGGAGGAGGGTGGAGGGTGGTACTGAGGAGGAGGAGGCTGAGAGTGAAGTCGATGTGTGGGGTGGTATATGAGACAGCACACAACGAGGCCATTCTCACTGTTCTTACCCACAAGGTGAATTGAAAAACACAAGGTGATCTTAACTGATCTTTGGCTCTCAGCTCAACCAGCCACACTCAGTCGCTCGCCTCGACGTCTCCTTCGCAGCCTGCCTGCCTGCCGCCCGCCCGCCCGCCCGCCCACCCGCCCGCCCGCCCGCCTGCCTGCCTGCCTGCCCCCAGCTGCAGCCCCACCCACTTCATCCCCATCCCTCCCGAGCCTATGCCTCCTTCCCCCTCTTCTCCACCTCCTCCCGCCCCGAGGTCATCCGTGCTTCCCTGGAGGAGGGAGTATGGGGGGGCCGGCTCCTGCTACAAGACTGGCTGGTGATCTTAACCGCTCACTACAATCACGCCTTCGGATTGGCACAGTTCAACCAACCGCACTCTGTCTCTCGCCTCAACGTGTCCTTCTCAGCCTACCCACAGCACAATCAAACCAGCATCTTGTCCCTCCTCCCCTGTACCATTCCCCGTCTTCCCCTCCGTTGGCTTTGCTCAGGTCATCCGTGCTTCCCTGGAGGAGGGAGTGAGGGAAGGGAGGCTCCTGCTGCAAGACTGGCTCGTGATCTTGACCGCTCACTACAATCACGCCTTCGGATTGGCACAGTTCAACCAGCCACACTCAGTCACCCGCCTGGACGTCTCCTTCTCAGCCTGCCCGCAGCTGCAGCCCCTGCCGCGCCTGGCCTTTGCCCTTCTTCGATCCCCGCTGCTGCAGCTGCCCAGGGAGGGGGTGCATCCAGACCTCCGCACCTTCCTGCACTGCCTCTACAGGTGATTTAGCCGCTTCTCACCAGGTAACCCCTGCTCCAGACCCCTCCCTCTCTCGTTCTCAGCGTGCCCCCAGCTGCAGCCCTTGCTAAGGCTGGCTTTCACTCCCCTGCGCTCCCCGCTGCTGCAGCTTCCCAGGGAGGGGGTGCACCCAGAACTTCGCACCTTCCTGCACTGCCTCTGTAGGTGATTCGAGGTCTATCTGTCTGTCTGTCTGTCTGTCTGTCTGTCACTAGAGGTGGTTCAGCGGGTAATCCAGTGCCCTGCTGCGCTCGCCGCTGCCACAGCTCCCCAGGGAGGGGGTGCACCCAGATCTTCGCACCTTCCTGCACTGCCTCTACAGGTGATTCGAGCTCTATCTGTCTGTCTGTCTGTCTGTCTGTCTGTCTGTCTGTCTGTCTGTCTGTCTGTCTGTCTGTCTGTAGAAGTGGTTCAACGGGTAGTCCAGCGCCCTTCTGCGCTCTCCGCTGCTGCAGCTCCCAAGGGAAGGTAGGGGCTGCACCCAGACGTCCGCACCTTCCTGCACTGCCTCTACAGGTGATTTAGCCGCTTCTCTCCAGGTGACCCCTGCTCCAGTCCCCTCCAGCTGCCCCCAGCGTGCCAAGGCTAGCTTTCGCCCTGCTGCGCTCCCCGCTGCTGCAGCTCCCAAGGGAAGGTAGGGAGTGCACCCAGACGTCCGCACCTTCCTGCACTGCCTCTACAGGTAAGCCCAGCCATCCACTCCAGCCATCCACTCCAGCCATCCACTCCAGCCATCCACTCCAGCCAACCTCTACAGGTAAGTACTTTGTTAACAGCAATTCCTGCTGAAGCTCCTTGCAGCTCCCTCGCTGCTTCCCAGCCTGCCACCAGCGGCCGCCCCAGCAGCCCCTTTCCGAAGCAGCCCCTTTCCTTAACGCATTCTCTCACTCCCTCTCTTCCACTCTCTCCTCATCTCTTGCCATCCCCCTCTCTATCCTTCTGTGCCTTTCTTCTCTCTCTCTCCCATGCCTCCCACTTTTCTAGTTTTGAGGTGCCTCGAAACCATCCTTCTGTGTCTTCCTATTCACCAATAACTCCCACTTTTCTCCCCCCGTGCCCCTCAGCTCCTTTTCTCATGCGAGCGGTCTACCCTGCCCTCCCCTCCTACACAACACCCAACCGCCCAACCTCCCTCCGTCACTCTCACATTCTCTCCTCTCACTCTCCCGTTGCCCTTCATGCTTCCCTCCCTTCCCATCCCCCAGCTCCCTCGACCCCGCCTTTCTCGTGCGAGCAGTGTGCCCTGTTTTTGAGGCGCCTCAAAAATAGACTCCTCAAGCAGTGTGCCCTGTACTCTCCTCCCACACCACTCCCTATTCGCCGGCCTCCCCCCGTGATCCATCTCCTCTCACTCCTTCTCCCCCGTGCTTCCCACCCTGCCTCCTCCCCTTTCGGCTGCAGTTCCCTAGACCCCTTGTTCCTCATGCGAGCGGACTACCCAGTCCACTCCTCCTATACTACTCCAGACCGCCTGGCCTTCCCGCACCACTCGCTCAGCCGTGCTGCCCTGGTCACGAGCAGCAGCCCCATCTTTCTGCTCCTACACCACTCGTGACCGCCCGGCCTTCCCGCATCACTCTTCATTATCCTCCTCTCACTCCTCTCTGTCTGTGTCTCTCCCCGTTTCTCCCCATGTCTCCCCGTTCTTCCCAGTTCCCTCGACCCCTCGTTCTTGATGAGAGCAGTCTACCCAGTCCTCTCCTCCTACACCACTCCGGACCGCCCGGCCTTCCCCCGTCACTCCCTCAGCCGCGCTGCCCTAGTCACCAGCGGCAGCCCCATCTTCCTGCTCGACGCATTCAGCACCATCATTGTGTTCTACTCGCCTGTTGCTCCCCCTGACCTCCCATTTCCACCGCCCCAAACGAGTAAGAGACTTCGCCTTCAGCTTGTAGGTATTTCCTGCTCCATAAGTGTTTCCTTCTGAGTCGTCTTGCCTCACTGGTCTTGAACGGCAGCCCCATCTCTCTCCTCGACGCCTTCAGCACAATAATTATCTTCTACTCGCCTGCTGCTCCTCCTGACCTCCCGTTCCCGCCTCTGCAAACAAGTACCGCTCTTTAAGGCGTTGCCTGCTCCCCAGACAAACACAGAGTGACTCTTGAGTCGACTCAAAAGTCACCTTGCAAACAAGTAAGTCGGCTCGCTCTTTAAGGCGTTGCCTGCTCCCCAGACAAACACAGAGTGACTCTTGAGTCGACTCAAAAGTCACCGTGCAAACAAGTAAGTCGGCTCGCTCTTTCAGGCGTTGCCTGCTCCCCAGACAAACACAGAGTGACTCTTGAGTCGACTCAAAAGTCACCTTGCAAACAAGTAAGTCAGCTCGCTCTTTTAAAACCCGCGGCCCAAATTGTTCATACGCACTGCGTATAAACTTTTGAGCCTCGGCCTGGACGAAATACGCGGGAAAATCGTGACGGTGTTTCATCTCGCGAATTCGCAATTTGTCGCGGACCGTCAGATTTTCTTGCACGCAGTGCGACGGCTGAGATTACATTTCGACTGACTGGGGGAAGCACTTTGCTTGCGCGCCGTCAGATGGAAATCCACAAAATATGGATGGCCAAAAAATGCGAGGCACTTGGTGTCCCAAAATACCTTCCGCACTGAACTTGAAAAAACACCCCCGAGTGCTAGTCACGTTACCCCCATCTACACCCACGAAAACACGACTTTCAAACGCAGTGCGTCTGAAGGCCGCGCCTCGCAATTTGGGCCGCGGGTTTTAAGGCGTTGCCTGCTCCCCATACAAACACGAAGTGACTTTTGAGTCGACTCAAAAGTCACCTTGCAAACAAGTAAGTCGGCTCGCTCTTTAAGGCGTTGCCTGCTCCCCAGACAACTCCTGATGATCCCTTCGTGCGTCTTTCCTCACATTTCTCTCAACTCCTGGCATTCCTCTTTCTATGTTTCCTAGATCTCCGTCACACAACGATCAACCATCTGAGGGCGTATTCCTACAGACTCGGATTCGAAACGAGTTGGATCCGGAAGTGAAAACCCAAGCTGAACCACATAAGTTGTGCATTGCACCGAACTGTTCTGCGCACGTATAGTAGGATTCGAGATTTCGGACCGCTCAATATCACGCCATGCGCAATCACCGTCCGGGTGTTCATGATTCAAATCCCCACATCTCTCTCTTTCTCTCTCCTTCCCCTCTCTCAAATGGCCCTCTCGTGCCGCTTTCTATGTTTCCTAGGTCTCCTTCGCGCGACCATCAACCGTCTGAAAGCCGACCGCATAATCACGCCACGTACAATCACCATCCGGGGCGGCATTGACAGCACAGCGCCGTTCGAGACATTTCTGATTGAGGAGCAGGACGTGGATGGGGACGTGGAGGGGGGAGCTGTGGGCATGGGCTTTGTCGCATTTCTGGAGTCAATTGCCCGGGATGTTAGAGAGTATATGAAGTAGCATCAAGAGCACCAGCAAGTGTGTTGACAGCACGGCACGGCGCCCCTTGAGGCGTTTCTCAATGGGGAGTATATTAGACGACGTGTCCCCCCATCCACGTCCTACTCACAGACGTGGATGGGGGGGGAGACGCGGAGTGAGGAGCCGCTGTGTATCAGAAACTGAGAAGGATATGATAGATGGAGTGTACACACAGATATATCTCAGTGTTGTACTCTCTAAGAGACAACCTTATACAGTCTATACAAACATGACAAATACACATGTTTGACACACCCCCTAGACTGCATAGGGGAATGCTCTAAACAAACAGCTCTGGGCGGCACTACTAGTCCAACCGCTGAGACAAGGGTCTGAGAGACCAGTCAGAAGGAGTACAAACAAGGCAAGAACAAGAGCAGGGCGGCACTACTAGTCCAGCCACTGGGAGAGGACACAAGTCCAGTCTGAGTATACATATAAAGGACAGTACAAAGTCAAGGTCCTAGCAAGTGAGAGGCTACAGGAACTAGACCAAGCTGTACACAGTGCCGCTGATGATCTTTAGGCGCAAGCGCCTTCGTAAAGATATCAGCCGTATTGGCACCTGAGGCCAAGTGTACTACGCGAGCCTGACGTCGCTCCTGTAGCTCACGCAGGAGGAAGTACCGCAGCTGAATGTGCTTTGCTCTGCCCTCGAGTCGAGGCTCCTGACACAGGAGGATCATGGCCCTGTTGTCAGCGAACAGGACCGGGGCAGAGCTAGGCCGCTCACCTAAGTCGGTGAGCAAGAAGGTCAGCCAGCGGAGCCCCTGTGCCGCCATGGCACCAGCGTAGATCTCAGCCTCACAGCTGGACTGCGCAACAGACGAGGAGCGGGTAGCTCTCCACGAGACGGCACCTGAGCCAAGGCTGAAGCAGTAGCCCTGGGTAGACCTGAGTGTCTCAGCGTCGTCTGCCCACGAAGCGTCTGTGTGTCCAGTAAGGACCACTGGCCTGCGTCCTCCTAGCACTAACCCCATGCCCGATGTACCAGCAAGATAACGCAGAACCCTCTTAGCGGCAGACCAGTGCTGCGGTCGGTGCCTGCCTGTGGCCACAAAGCGAGCCAGGATGCTGAGAGGGTATGCGAGATCTGGGCGAGTGCAAGTCATCAGGTACATGAGGCAACCCACCAGCTCTGCGTAGGGGCCGCTGGGCTCTACCAACTCCTCAGGCACTGGAGCGGAGAGCCTGTGGTCTACAGGCAGAGGGGTGGGCTGTGCAGAGGAGAACTGAAGGCTGAACCTCTGAAGGACCTGGCGCACCAAGTGTGACTGAGTCAGGGTGATGGTGCGCGCAGCTCTGTCCCTGGAGATCTGCAAGCCAAGGTAACGGCGCAGTTCTCCAAGGTCAGTGCACGTGTGTCTCTTCAGCAGCTCTGCCTTCACGGAGGCTAGTGCGTCCCTGTCAGCTGTGGAAAAGACCAGGTCGTCGACGTAAACAAGGATGTAGAACGGAGTCTGGCCAGCACGAACGAAGAGTGAAGGGTCTGCGGAAGACGGAAAGAACTGCAGGTCAGCAAGCGTAGCACGGAGAGTGTCGTGCCACTCACGGGGAGCCTGGCGCAGGCCGTAGACGGGGCGCCGCAGGAGCCACTGGGTCCCAGGAGGGAAGGTGCCAGTGAAGCCCTGAGGGCGCCGCAGGTAGACCTGCTCGTGTAGGCTGCCCTGAAGGAAGGCAGTGGAGAAGTCGAGGGAGTGAAGCTCGTAGTCACGCTGAGCAGCTAGGTGTAACAGAACCCGAAGAGTAGTCATCTTCGGGGTCGGAGCGAAGGTCTGGAAGAAGTCCACCCCCTCGCGCTGACTGAAGCCTCTAGCCACATAGCGCGCCTTGAAGACAGGCGGCTCTCCAGGAGGGCGCTTCACCTTGAAGAGCCAGCGGCCATCGACTACGTTCACCCCAGGTGGGGGAACTGCGTCGACGAAGGTGCCGGTGGATCTCCAAGATGCCATCTCCTGCTCCATGGCAGCTATCCACTGAGAGGCCCAGCGTCCCGAAGTCGCCTCAGCGTAAGTGCGAGGGGTCGGGATGTCGAAAGCGTCTGGGTCACCCTCAGGGACTAGCAGCATGGAACAGAGATGGGGAGCAGCCTCGGAGAGGAAAGCAAGCTCGAACAGGCGGTCCTCCAGGACGTCACTGCCAAGGGCAGGAGCACCCCCGACAGACGGAGGACAGGCAGGGTCAGAGACCAGAGCGGAGGCGTAGTCAAGGCGGCGGGTAGAGGCGAAGTCAGCGACAGCAGCGACAAGAGCGTCAAGGCACGAGGTCGGAACAGACGGGTCGGTAATGAGAGAGGCAAGGACCCGAGGAACAAGGGGACGAGCGGCACGAAGGTAGTCAGACAGCGGGGGGGGTGCAACAACAAGGGAGGACGGAGGAGGCGACGGCAGAAAGGGAGGACGAGACGCGTGGGCACGAAGCAACATAGGGTGGGAGCGCAAGACAGGCGAGGCAGGACGAGCACGGGAGGGACGGTGAGACCAGACGTGCGACGGAGGAGTCGGGTCAGGAGACAGAGGAGGGGACACAGGAGGGGAACGAGGGGGGAGACGGGCCGGGGACGAGTCCGGCGGAGGGAAGACAGGGCCGTAGACAGGAAGAGGAGGAGACGGCCGGGGAGGAACCGACGCAGGGTCGGGGGACGGAAGGCCGAGCAGGCGAAGGGCTGACACCGGCGGGGACTGCTGCTGCGGCGGCACAACGGGGACACCGGGACTCTCCACACCAGCACCCCCAGAGGAACCACCCCCAGAGCTACCGGGACGAGCACCCCCAGAGTCAGCGAACGGGTGCTGCGACGGCGGCGGCGGCGGCGGCGGCAGCGACAACGACGGCTGCAGCGGCGGCAGAGGCGGTGGAGGGGGGGACTAGGGAGGGGACGCTGGGGGAGGGGCGGCCGGCGAGGACTAAACAGGAGGGCCACCAGAGTCAGAAGACCCCTCAACCGGGTCCACCGACGGAAGGGGGGTAACGTGGGACACACCAGAGGGGGCGGGACGGGGAGGAGGAGGAGGAGGGGCAGGGACTACCGGGGAAGGAGTGACCAGGAACAGGGGGGGGGTAACCGGGGGACCACGGTGGGGGAAGCGACGGTAGTAGGAGACGGACTCAGCAAAGGTGACGTCACGAGAGTGAAAGAAGCGGTGAGACGGCGGGTGGTAAAAGTGCCAGTCGGACGCGTCAAGGGGAAAACCAAGGAAGACGCAGGGAAGGGTGCGGGCAGTGAGCTTGTCCGTGCCGGAGGCACGGACGTGAGCAAGGCAGCCCCAGACGTGGAACGCAGACGCGTCACCAGGAGACCCAGTCCAAAGACGAGTCGGCGAAACCTGCGGCTGGGGGCGGCCAGTAGCTGGAGGCGTGGCAGCGCGGCCAGAAGGGGCAGGCAGGATCATGGGTGCGAGCACCTGAAAACGAGCGCGCGAACTGCGGGGGGGCAGGGTAGCTGGGTGATGTCGCGACAAAGGACAGCATGAGGCAATCGAGGTCGAGTGGAGCAGGGGACGCGGGGACAGGAGAGCAGGGGGAGGCGCAGGCACGGCTGGTAGGGGAGGGTGTACGGTGAGCGCGACAGGGAGGGCGGGGGGGGGGGGGGGGGGGGGGGGGGGGGGGGGGGGGGGGGGGGGGGGGGGGGGGGGGGGGGGGGGGGGGGGGGGGGGGGGGGGGGGGGGGGGGGGGGGGGGGGGGGGGGGGGGGGGGGGAGGGACCGACAGGAGCAGGCAGCAGCAACCTGGGTAGACGCAGCCACCTGAGGAGGCGCCCCAGCCGGGGGGGTCACGGTGTCCAGAGTGAACAGGCCGGACACCGGGTCCCAGGGGAACGTGGACAGGGGGGCACCAGTGGCAGCCTCGGTACAGACAGCATACCGCTCGTGACCAGGGAACGTAGTGGTGACGCCAAGGTCCTGGAGGCAGCCGACACCAACTAGGTTCCTGGAGAACGAGGGGATATGCAGACGTGTGAGAGAGCCCGAAGGAACCGCCGGACAGGGAAGGGTGGTGGAACTGCGGGCGACGACCGGACCGCCAGAGGGGTCAGCAAGAGAGACGGCAGCTGGGACAGGAAGCGGCGTCAGGGTGGTAGAGTCGCGGAAGAAACACCGAGAAGCGCCAGAGTCCAAGGTGAAGGAAAGCGAAGCAGAGGCGTCTGGCAACGGAACGACGGCGGAAGCACCAAGACTACACAAAGCAGGGGATCCTACGCCTCACGCAGCAGGGGAGGCTAAGCTAGGCACACCTACACTAGGCAACATTGAGTAATAAGCGGGAAGCACACTAGAGTCATCAGCATACATCGCATGCAGAGCAGCAACAATGGCATCCATGTCCATATCAAAAATCTGAATCTTACGACTAAGCAAACTGTGCCAGTCCGGGAGGTCTGGCGACGGGCCGAAGCGCTGACGAAAGAGGTCGTCCAGGCGACGAAAACAGCGGGGAGTGGAGTGACCGAGCCTACCGCAAACGAAACCGCGGCGAGGACCGGTCTGGATCTGGTACTGACAACGCCCGCCACCAGAGCCACCACTCGGCACACCACCACGCGCCCGTCCACCGCCAGCGCCGAGCCACCCGGGCGGGAGGACACTCGTCTGCCGCGTCTGCGACGGCTGCTGCGGCTGCTGCGAAGGCTGCGACTGCGGCGGCTACTGCGGCTGCTGCAACTGCAGGGGCGGCGGCTCAGCTGGACTGGGCAGGGTCCCCTCGTCCGCTCCAGCACCAGACGACCCAACCCCACCACTACCCCCTCCCGCACCGCCGCCGCCGCCGCCGCCGCCGCCGCGCCCAGCCTTGGGGCGGCGGCCCTTCCCCGAACGAAACTGCGCTGCAGCAGCAGTCTCAGCCACTGTGGCAGAGCCGTCGGAGAAGGTACACTGGGCGGGGGCACAACCCTGAAAGATATGGACAGGCACGACACCGCTCGCCTGGGCGATGGAGCGGTGACGGGTCTCTATCACAGTCAGGGTGTCGACAAAGTCAGTGAGGGTGAGGTCAACGGGGTGAATGCTAAGGAAGCGGTCGCGGGCGACAGCAAGGCGGTCAGGGAGGCGGGTGGCAAGCAGGTAGAGGGTAGAGGTAATGGGCGGCTGGTGTGCTCTAAGCTGTGCATCAGTGCAGGCTGCACGCCAGGTCTCATCTATCGAGCGCAGGTGGGCAGCGAGGTCAGAGACAGTGGGGAAAGACGCAAGGTCAGGAAAGAGCATCGGGAGGATCAGGCGACCCACCGAGGCAGCTGGATGGGTGGAATAGCGGTGGATGACAGCATCTAAGTATGCCTGGGCAGTGGTGAGAGACCTAAAGCGAGGGCGCTCGGACGGGGGAAGGGCGTTGCTGATGGCAAGCTGGGCGACAGCATCGCGAGAAAGCCAGACAGAGCGCGCACGGGCAGTGGCAGCAGTGGACTCGCGCTCAGTGGGTGTGGAGTCAGCGGGCAGAATAGCAGGGGGGTCTGGGCAGGGGAGCGTACCGTCAAGGTGTGCGGAAAGCGGTTCACCATCCTGCCGCTGGCCAGTGAGTTGGCGACGGAGGTCGGCAAGCCACGCCTCGAACTCCAGAGGCTGGCCTTCAGCGTCGAAGCGAAGCTCCGCCGCCATCAGGAACAGTGCAGTGCGGTGCAGGGCAGTGCAGCAAGGTGGAGTGTGGTGCCGTGCGGTACAGTGCGGTGTAGTGCGGTGTAGGGCGGTGCAGTGCGGTGCCAGGCAGTACAGGGTGGTGCGGGGCAGTGCAGTGCGGGGCAGTACGGTGCAGGGCAGTGCAGGGCGGGGGGGGGGGGGGGGGGGGGGAACCGTACCAGTGAGAAGGACCGGGGCCGGGGCAGGGACGAGCGCAGGGGCCGGGCCGGTGCAACGGGGCCGGGCGGGCGCGACGGGGCCGGGCTGGTGCGACGGGGCCGGGCTGGTGCGACGGTGCCGGGCCGGTGCGACGGGGCCGGGCGAGCAGGACGGTGGCCCAGGAGGGGCGCACCGGGGCTGTGCGGGCGCGACGGGGCCGGACGGGTGCGTCGGGGCCGGGCAGGGGGCGACGGGGCCGGGCGAGTGCAACGGGGCCGGGCGGGCGTGACGGGGCCGGGCTGGTGCGACGGGGCCGGGCTGGTGCGACGGGGCCGGGCTGGGGCTACGGGGCCGGGCGAGCGCGACGGGGCCTGAAGGCGTGAAGGGGCCCAGGAGGGGGGGGGGCTCGACGCGGCCCAGGAGGGGCGCTACTGGGCCCAGGAGGGGCACGACGGGGGCCCAGGAGGGGCGCTACAGGGGCCCAGGAGGGGCGCGACGGGGCCCAGGAGGGGCGCTACGAAGCCCAGGAGGGGCGCGACGGGGCCCAGGAGGGGCGCGACAAGGCCCAGGAGTGGCGCTACGGGGCCTAGGAGAGGCGCGCCGGGGCCTGGGAGGGGCGCGACGGGGCCCAGGAGGGGCGCTACAGGGCCCAGGGAGGGCGCGACGGGGCCCAGGAGGGGCGCTACGGGGCCCAGGAGGGGCGCTTCGAAGCCCAGGAGGGGCGCGACGGGGCCTGGGAGGGGCGCGACGGGGCCCAGGAGGGGTGCTACAGGTCCCAGGAAGGGCGCGACGGGGCCCAGGAGGGGCGCTACGGGGCCTAGGAGGGGCGCGACGGGGCCCAGGAGGGGCGCTACGGGGCCCAGGAGGGGCGCGACGAGGCCCAGGAGGGGCGCTACAGGGCCTAGGAGGGGCGCGACGTGGGCTGGGAGGGGCGTGACGGGGCCCAGTGAGGGGTGCGACGGGGCCCAGGAGGGGCACTAGAGGGGTGAGCGGAAGCGGTAGGTGGGGGGGGGGGGGGATCCTACCTACGCGTGATACCATATCAGAAACTGAGAAGGATATGATAGATGGAGTGTACACACAGATATATCTAAGTGTTGTACTCTCTAAGAGACGACCCTATACAGTCTATACAAACATGACAAATACACATGTTTGACACTGTGGGCATGGGCTTTATCGCCTTCCTAGGGTCAATTCCATGGGATGGGATCCTAAAAAATACCTGTAGTAGAGAGGGTGCTTACCACCATTCATGATGCATCATTAGTGGCATTGACAGCATAGCACAGCAACCTTGGAGACATGTCTGATTTTGGAGCAGAACGTGGATAGGGACATGGAGGTGAGCAGTGGGTTCGAATGATAGAATGAACTAGAATGAAAGAGTACAAGAGAATATAGGCAAGAGTTGTACCCTCTAAGGCACAAACCTATACTGTCTTCAATAACATACTAGGATGTGTTTCGACACACCCTCTAGACAGTATAGGGGCAGTGCCTAACAAACGGACAAACAGCTCAGGGCGGCACTACTAGTCCAGCCTCTGAGATAAGGGTCCAAAGACCAGTCAGACAAGTACAGACCAACACAAGAGCACGACCAGGGCGTCACTACTAGTCCAGCCACTGGGAGAGGTCACAAGGCCAGTCCGAGTAATATATATATGAAGGTCTATACACAATCAAGGTCCTAGCAAGTGAGAGGCTGCGGGAACAAGATCAAGCTGTACACAGTGCCGCTGATGATCTTTAGGCGCAAGCGCCTTCGTCAAGATATCAGCCATGTTGGCACCAGAGGCTAAGTGTACTACGCGGGCCTGGCGGCGCTGCTGCAGCTCGCGCAGGAGGAAGTACCGCAGCTAGATGTGCTTCGCTCTGCCCTCAAGTCGAGGCTCCTGACACAGGAGGATCATGGCCCTGTTGTCAGCGTACAGGACCGGGGCAGAGCTAGGCCGCTCACCTAAGTCGGTGAGCAAGAAGGTCAGCCAGCGGAGCACCTGTGCCGCCATGGCACCGGCGTAGATCTCAGCCTCATAGCTGGACTGGGCAGCAGACGAAGAGCGAGTAGCTCTCCACGAAACAGCACCTGAACCAAGGCTAAAGCAGTAGCCCTGGGAGGACCTGAGGGTCTCAGCGTCGTCTGCCCAAGAAGCATCTGTGTGCCTAGTAAGGACCACTGGCCTGCGTCCTCCGAGCACTAGCCCAATGCCTGATGTACTCACAAGATAGCGCAAAACCCTCTAACGGCTGACCAGTGATGTGGTCGGTGTCTGCTTGTGGCCACAGAGCGAGCCATGATGCTGAGAGGGTATGCGAGATCTGGGTGAGTGCAAGTCATCAGGTACATGAGGCAACCCACCAACTCTGCGTAAGGGCCACTGGGCTCTATTGATTCCTCAGGAACAGGAGCCGAGAGCCTGTGGTCTACTGGCAAGGGTGTGGGCTGTGCAGAAGAGAACTGAAGACCGAACCGCTGAAGGACCTGGTGCACCAAGTGTGATCGTGAGAGAGTGATGGTGCGCGCTGCTCTGTCCCTGGAGATCTGCAGGCCAAGGTAGTGGTTCAGCTCTCCTAGGTCAGTGCAGGTGTGTCTCTTTAGCAGCTCTACCTTCACGAAGGCCAGTGCATCCCTGTCTGCAGTAGCAAAGACCAAGTCATCTACAAAAACAATGATGTAGAACGTGGTCTGACCAGCACAAACGAAGAGCGAGGGGTCTGAGAGGACGGAAAGAACTGTATGTCAGCTAGGGTAGCACGTAACGTGTCGTGCCACTCACGGGGCGCATGTCGCATGCCGTAGACTGGGCGCCACAGGAGCCACTGGGTCTCAGGAGGGAAGGTACCAGTAAAGCCCTAGGGGCCGCGCAGGTAGACCTGCTCGTGTAGGCTGCCCTGAAAAAAAGCTGTGGAGAAGTCGAGAGAGTGGAGCTCGTAGTCACGCTGTGCTGCTACGTATAGCAGTGCCGGAAGAGTAGTCATCTTCGGGGTCGGGCGAAGGTCTAGAACAAGTCCACCCCCTCACGCTGACTGAAGCCTCTTGCCACATAACGCGCCTTGAACACAGGCGGCTCTCCAGGGGGGCGCTTCACCTTGAAGAGCCAGCGGCCATCGACTACATTCACACTGGGTGGGGGAACTGCGTCGACGTAGGTGCCGGTGGATCTCCAAGATGCCATCTCCTGCTCCATGGCAGCTATCCAATGAGAGGCCCAAGGTCCCGAGGTCGCCTCGGTGTAGGTGCAATGGGTCGGGATATTGAAGGCGTCTGGGTTACCCTCAGGGACTAGTAGCATGGACTAGAGATGGGGAGCAGCCTCTGACAGGAAAGCAAGCTCGTACTGCCGGTCCTCCAAAACGTCACTGCCGAGGGTTGGTGCACCCCCGACGGACGGAGGATAGGCAGGGTCAGAGACCAGAGTGGTGGCGTAGTCAAGGCGGCGGGTAGAGGCAAAGTCAGCGACAGCAGCGACAAGAGCGTCGAGACGCGAAACAGGAACAGACGGGTCGGTAACGAGAGAGGCAAGGACCTGGGGAACAAGGGGACGAGCAGCACGAAGGTAGTCAGACCGAGTGGGAGGCGCGATAGCAAGTGAGGACGGAAGAGGCGACGGTAGGAGGGGAGGACAAGACGCGTGGGAACGAGGCAACATAGGGTGAGAACGCTGAAAGGGAGAGACGAGACGAGCATGAGAGGGACGGCGAGACCAGACGTGAGACCGAGGTGTCGGGTCAGGAGACAGAGGAGGAGACACAAGAGGGGAACGAGGGGGAAGCCGGGCCGGAGACGAGTCTAGAAGAGGGAACACAGGGCTGTAGACAGGAAGAGGAGGAGACAGCGGGAGAGGCGAAGTCGCATGGGCAAGAAAGAGAAGGCCAAGCAGGCGGAGGGCAGACACCGGCGGCGACCTCTGCTGCTGCGGCTGCACGACGCGAACACCTGGACTGCCAGCTGCTCCACGGCAACCTCCGGAACGGTCCAATCTAGCACCCCTAGAAGGAACACCCCCAGAACCAGAGACCCGCTCAGCACCGGCACCACCACCAGACCCACTGGGACACGCCATACCAGGGACTCCAGGACGAGCACCCTCAGACGAGTCAAGAGGGAAACCTAGGAAGACACAGGGGACAGTGCGGGCAGTGAGCTTGTCCGTGCCAGAGGCACGAACGTGAGCAAGGCAGCCCCAGACATGGAACGCAGACGCGTCACCAGAGGACCCTGGTCCAGAGGAGGGTCGGCGAAACCTGCGACCGCTGAGGGTGCGGCCACAGGTGAAGCTGGTGAGTGGCGTAGTGAACAGCGAACGGCCATAGAAAATGGGGTGCACCGGCATGGATCATGGAGGTACGAGCCACCTCCGTGACCAAACCGATGCGTCGCTCAGCGACCCCATTCTGCTGCGGAGAGTCCGGCAAGGTGAACGTCTGGGTGATGCCCTCCGCACGACAGAAACGACCAAGGACGCCAGAGGCAAACTCGCCACTACGGTCAGAGTGGAGACGCAACACAGGGAGACCGCGGTGCACACGCGCAGAGACAAGCCACGGGATCAGAATGTCAGGCACGTCAGCCTTCCGCTCCAGAGGAAACATGGTGGTGTAACGAGTGTAGTTGTCAACAAGGACGAGGAAGTAACGCTCACGACGCGGCCCATGGACAGGGGCAGGGCCCCAGACGTCCATGTGCAGAGTCTGCAAGGGTGCGGTGGTGCAGGGGAACAAGGAGGAGTGAGGGGCACGGCGGAGCTGGCCCTCGACACAGGGGGTGCACGGCGGCGCGGGTGAAGAGGGGAGCGCGGGGAACGACCCAGTGAGACCTAGAACAAGACCGTGCTGAGACATATGACAAAGACGAGGGAGGGTAGGGTGACCTAGGTGGTGGTGCCACATCAGTGTCGGGTGAGTGAGCGACCGACACGAGCAAGACGCAGCTACCTAAGGAGACACGGGTACCTGGGGAGGCGTCACAGCTGTGGGGGGGGGGGGGGCGGTGTCCAGCGTGAACAGGCCAGACACCGGGTCCCGGGGGAACGTGGTGAGAGGAGCACCGGTGGCGGCCTCGGTACAGACGGCGTACCGCTCGTGACCAGGAAACGTAGTGGTGACGCCAAGGTCCTGAAGGCAGCCGATACCAACTAGGTTCCTAGAGAACGAGGGGATGTGCAGGCCAGTAAGTGAGCCAGAAGGAGTCGCCGGAGAGGGGAGGGTAGTGGAGCTACGTGCGATGACAGGGCCAGAGGAAGGGTCGGCCAGGGAAACTGCGGCGGGAGCTACGAGCGGCGTGAGAGTAGTGGAGTCCCGGAAGAAGCACCGGGAAGCGCTGGAGTTGAGGGTGAAGGAGAGCGCAGCAGCGGCAGCAGGGGCCGTAGGAGCGAGAGAGGAGCCTAAGCTACACAAAATAGAGGATCCTACGCCTGACGCAGCAGGGGAGTCTGAGCGAGGCACACCTACACAAGGCAACCCTGAGTAAGCAGAATCAATCACACTAGAGTCATCAACATACAGCACATACAACGCAGAACTAATCTCATCCATGTCCACATCAAAGATCTGAACACCCTGACGGAGCAAGCTGAGCCAGTCGGGGAGGTCGGGCGACGGACCGAAGCGAAGACGAAACAGGTCGTCCAGGCGACTGAAACAGCGGGTGGGGGTGTGACCACGAGGCCACGGCGATCACCAGTCTGGAGCTGGTACTGATAGTGCCCTTCGCCCAAACCACCTCCCGACACCACGCTGCGCGCACGACTACCACGGCCTCCACCTTCACCAGCGCCGGGCCACCCTGGCGGGAGACGACCAACCCGCCTCTGCTGTTGCTGTTGTCGCGGCGGCTGCTGCTGCTGCAAAGGCTGGTTCTGTGACTGCTACGGATCCTGCGGTAGAACCTGCGGCTGCTGCTAGGGCTGCTGCTCGGCGGTGCTAGACCCAGCACCCGCCTCCACACTCCCTGCGGGCGACCCAGTTCCACTACCAACTCCACCCCCACCCCCTCCACTACCACCGCCACGCCTCGCCTTGGGGCGGTGACCCTTTCCAAAACGGGACTGTGCTGCAACGGCTGTCTCAGCCACAGCTGCAGAGCCGTCAGAGAAAGTGCACTGAGCTGGCGCACAGCCCTGAAAAATAGAGACCTGCACTGTACCGCTGGACTGGGCGATAGAGCGCTGGCGGGTCTCTATGGCAGACAGGGTGTCGACAAAGTCAGTGAGGGTGAGGTCGGCGGGGTGGAGGCTAAGAAAGCGATCGCGGGCAGTAGCAAGGCGATCAGGGAGGCGGGTGGCAAGCAGGTAGAGGGTAGCACAGATGGGGGCTAGAACACGCGGAGCTGGCCCTCAGTGGAGGTAGAGCGCCAGGTCGAGTCTAGTGTGCGTAGGTGGGCGACTAGGTCAGCGACAGTGGGAAAGGACACGAGATAAGGGAAAAGCAGCGGCAGGATCAGTCGACCGACGGAAGCAGCGGGCGGGGTGGAATAGCGCGCAATAACTACATCTAGGAATGACTGCGCAGTCGTGAAAGACCTATAGCGGGGACGTTCAGAGAGGGGAAGGGCATGACTGATCGCGAGCTGGGCAACGACGTTACGCGACAGCCAAACTGCATGAGCAAGGGGAGCAGCAGCAGCGAACTCACGTTTAGCAGACGTGGGGTCAGCAGGCAGTGCAGCAGGGGGTTCAGGGCAAGGGAGCGTACCGTCAAGGTGGACAGCCAGCCGTCCTGCCGCTGACAAGTGAGCTGACGACGGAGGTCGACGAGCCACGTGTCGAACTCGATCGGCTGACCCTCCGCGTCAAAGTGTAGCACCGAGTCCGCCATCGGGAGCGATGCAGCGGCCGCGCAGTGCAAAACAGTGCGGTGCAGTGCGATACAGTGTGGTGCAGTGCGGTGTAGTGCGGTACAGTGCGGTGCAGTGCGGTACAGGTGCACGTCAGGGACAGCTGGGCGACGAAGCCGGGCGGGCACGTGACGTGGCAAGCGGGGGCCGGCTAGGATGGGCGCTGGAGAGCTACGAGACGGGCACGAAGCGGGCCGGCAAGGGGCGCGGGCGGCTGCTGGACAGGCGCGGCTATGGGGCCGGCAACTGGCCGGCTACATGACGGGCGCGGGACGGGGTCGGCTACGGGCCGGCTACGGGACGGGCGCGAGGAGGGCGGGGGACGGGCCGGCTACGGGGCGGGCACGGGACAGGGCCGGCTACGGGCCGGCTATGGGACGGGCACGAGAAGGGCGTGGGACGGGGCCGGCTACGAGACGGGCGCGGGCCGGGGGCCGGCTTCAGGGCGCGCGCAGGCCGGGCGGGGGATGGGTGTGGAACGAGCGCAGGACGGGGCCGGCTACAGGGCGCGCGCGGGACGGGGCCGGCTACGGGCGCGCGCAGGACGGGCACGGGACGGGCGCGGGACGGGTGCGGGACGGGCGCGGGACGGGGGCAGGACGGGGCCGGCTACGGGTCGGGCCAGCTACGGGACGGCAACGGGCCGGGCAGGCTACGGGCCGGGACGGCTACGGGCTAGGACAGCTACGGGCCGAGCAGGCTACGGGACGGGCCGACAACAAGACACGCGCGGGCCGGCTACGGAACGGGGGGCGGGCCGGCGGCCGACTAGGGGCGGGCCGGCTAGGGGAACGGGCGGCTAGGACCTAGGGCGGAAGCGCCGGTGGGCGAGATGGACCTAACCTGCTCTGATACCATGTTCGAATGATAGAATGAACTAGAATGAGAGAGTACAAGAGAATATAGGCAAGAGTTGTACCCTCTAAGGCACAAACCTATACTGTCTACAATAACATACTAGGATAGGTTTCGACACTGTGGGCTTTGTCGATTGCGCACAGAAGGGAGCTTGGTGGTAAAACATACTGTAGTGAAACAGCGAAAGCACACTTGCTGCTGCCTGCTAGCCTACTAAGACAAGACTCTTCAAGGAGTCTGCAGAACAGTCGTCATAGAGAGCAGTCGTCATAGTATTGCAATCTCAGAGTTACAACACACTCGTATGCAAGATTACAAAACAAGGCGCAACCAGAATAGCGAGACAACGGTAATCACTAATCCTAAAACGCTTAACTATGGACTACGAAATTGGGGAAGGGCGGGCGGGAGATTTACAACTGATTCGGACTAGGTGGCAGGTCCATGGACCTGCCACAATATAATGAAGAGATGACTCCTTATTACATCCTCCTATACAAGTCTTGTCATAATCCTTAAATTTTGAAATATCTTTTCAAAAATTTACATACTAAGACAAGACTCTTCAAGGAGTCTGCAGAGCAGTCGTCATAGGAAAGACGAGACATTCGTAGAGAGGAAGGTGTGAACGCCAATTAAGAATAGAGAATCTACTCAAATAAAGGCCCCGTGTGCATAAATATATTCATACCGTAATCCCCCGGATATAGGCGCATCCCTTTATTTGGCCCATTGCGCTTATGGAGTGCAAGTGCGCTTATATCCGTTATTTCATTATAAGCGCACCCACATTTTATCAAATGTATTTCCTATAGGCGCATCACTTTTTTGTATAAACTTATGTGAAACGGGGGATTTATACAGTGTATCGGAGTTTCTGTTGTGCCCCTCCTGAGTGCCTCCTGAACCAGAAGTGCGAGTCTCGCTCACTGTATTGGCTCTGATTGGCTCGCGATTTCAGTCATTCCCGGTGGATCTGGTGGCGGAAGCTTGACAGCCAACTTCTCGAGATTCTGCCCTTTGGAAAGACACGCGCTAGAACGCAAAATTTGAGAACTACATTTTCACGTGCTCAAATATTTTTTCCATAAAATTCTTTTCATAAGCCCTAGGCTTATAAATTTTATTCGATTACAAGCGCATGCCACTTTTGTTAGGTATTTCCTATAAGCCCCTATGCGCCTATATCTGGAGGATTACGGTACAATGGTCATATCAATGTAATATTGTGCTTAGGGCTAAGAAGTACCAAGGGTAGAGCATTGGTGTTTAAAATACGAATTCGGAAGAGCCCTTAAACCAATGTGTCGATCCTAGTATGTCGCGATTAGATGGTTCGCGGAACCAACCATAGGTTTTCAAAGCGACACAACGGTAGTCGGATGGGCATTTGTAAAAAGCCAGCAAATGTGGTATAGGCATTGCCAATAGCAAACGTTCGGGTGCAGGGCATTGAAGGAAACGGGACATCCTGTAAATTTGACACCAAGCTGCCAGATGAATAACATGGTGACCACGCTCATGTACGTATAGAAGGACAATATTGGCAGACATCCGTGAGCGTCAGCATAGAGCAGACATCGTAGCAAGTACTCCAACGGAAAACAATAGATAACAAGGGTATCAATCAGTTGTACGAAATGGCTTGAATGAAAGATGGCAGACTTGCATTCAAGCGGCTATTTGGTTGACCCAAGTGGCGCCTCTGTGTGATGGGCTAATTGGTTGACCCAAGTGGCTAGGGTTCATGTGTGGCAAATCCTAATTTTGTAAATTTGTGTCCTCGGTGTAGCATGCAAGATGTACTGGGACTGAGACAATTTGTGGAAACTTGTCAAAAGCCGAGTTGCTTGAACCACAGCATTATAAACTACAATCGTATATTGTAGACTTCACCCCCTGACTTAGCGACAACTATGGGGTTGGTGACAGTGTCATACTGGCAACAATGTGCTCACAATAGCATAACTAATGTGAAATGAGTGAGCTAAGTGGCAACGGTATACAAGTGACACCACAATTGCCCATTCGAAAAGGATGAAAGTCATGACCTACTGTGATAGTGAGGTACGAGGTCAAGGATGAAAAATATCTTGTATCGGCGGGCATCTCGAAGTGGCTTCATGCACTTTGGCCACATACCATTTATTAAATGTCATTCATAGCGGATTCCTGGAGGCTTTATGTATGGGGCACACCATGAGAACTTTGGGCACTCTCAATTGTATGTGTACCACCAAAACCAATGGGCCGGTGCTCACAACTGCACAAGTTGTTATTGCTTACAGCAGCGAAGACTGGGTTTGCTCACAATGGCAGGAAGTGTTATTGCGTAAAGCAAAAGAGGCGGTTGTTACGCACAGTGGAGGCTTAGCTGAGTTAGCTCACCGCACCAAATACCATTTTCTTGGCCAGGACAGCATTATTGTCTTGTGCACAACATCAAAGCCTATTTTCTTATGCACAGTAGTAGGGGCTGGTGTTGCTCACAGCAACAAACGGAAATTATTTTGCACACATCAGTGAATGATAGTTCAGCGCAGCAAATGCTTCTCTTGAACACGACAGCAACGTGCGTTGCTTGTAAGGCTCCGTCCTACTCACTACAGCGATGCCATTTCTAAACAACTCTCAAACGCCAGTTTCGAGAGCAAGAAACAGATTCTTTCTTGCACTAAAAAAAAAAAGTAAAGAAAAAAAAAATCATAGCACCACTACTTGCTTGCTTGCTCACAACAGCCACGAAGGCTCTGTGCTCAATCACAGAAGTAGATTCTAGTGTTTCTTGAAGCAGCAATTGCCCTGTCTCACTTATACCATAGCACCAAAGGCTCTTGTCTCACTCAAAACAGCAATGATTTCTTTCGCTCATTCTTTCATGCTCAAAGCAGCTGAATGTTGTTTTTTTATCAATCAGCAGATGCTCTTTCTTGCACACAGCCGCAAATGTGGCGCACAGCTGTGAATGTTATAGCTTGCTCACAACAGCAAGTGTGATAGTTGCTTACAGCAGCAACACTATTTTCATGTTCCCTTAGGCAATTTTCTATTAAACTAAAAACGGTAGGCGGCCATGAAAGTAGGCAAGAGGGTTTAGGACGGGACCAAAAGTTACGAGAGAAAAGAGGTCGAGAGAAGAGAGAGGGATACAAGGAGGGGGTTGTACCCTCTACAGTAGGTTTCAGTAACACCTACCAAGCCTACAGTTATATATAACCAATATAATTGGACACACCCCCTAGGCTTGGTAGCGGCAAGCCCACCCCACACGAAACACCCCCAAAACCCTGGCACCCCAATGTGCCGCAGCTGGTGAGTCTTCTACCCTTCGTGCGAAGCGGTGACACCCTCGGCGGGTGGCAGCAACGGCGTCAGCGGTGGCGGCGGCGGCGTGCGGCGGCAAGAAAGGCCAGCGGCATCAACGGCGGCGGCGGCGGCTTCGACGATGGCGGCGGCTACGGCGAGGCTCACGGCACTCGTCGCGTGGCACGACCCGGCGACGACCGTGCATTGAGGCAGCAACTGCGGCTGGAGGAGAGGAAGACACAGGGGGGGAAGGGGGTGTGGTCCAGCAACACGCCCGTGGCTGGCGTTGGCCTGGCGTGACGGCGTCAGGGCTGGCGCCGCCTAAAACGAAGCGCGGCCCGCTGCCGCGCAACGACGCCGCCATGGCAGCATGACGACGCCGCCACAGCGTGGCATCGATGCCGCGGCGGCACGTCGACGCTGCCACGGCAGCACGACGACGTCGCCACGGCGTGGCGTCGACGCCACGGCAGCGCGTCGGGGATGCGACGGCAGCACGATGGGGCCGCCATGGCAGCTCGGCATGCTGCCACGGCGGCACTGAAATGACAAGAGAAGGGCGAGTACGTGGCGGAAGCGTGGGGAGCAGGCCCGAGAGGGGCAACCTGCTCTGGTACCATGTTAAATTAAGAACGGTAGGCGGCCATGAAAGTAGGCGAGAGGGTTTAGGACGGGACCAAAAGTTACGAGAGAAAAGAGGTCGAGATTAGAAGAGAGAGGGATACAGGGAGGGGGTTGTACCCTCTACAGTAGGTTTCAGTAACACCTACCAAGCCTACAGTTATATATAACCAATATAATTTAACATTTTCTTGCACGCAGCAGCCAATGGCTCTTTTCTTGCTCACATGAACAAGGCCTCTTCCCTAGCTCACAGCAACAGCTCATCTCCTTTGCTTACTCAACAGCGAAGCTTGTTCGTGCTGTAACATCAAAGCCTTTTCTTGCTCAACAACAATACGTTTTCTTGCTCAACAGCACAACCTTTTCTTGCTCAACAGGGAACCTTTTTTTTCTCAACAACATTACCTTTTCTTGCTCAACAGCAAAGCTTTTTCTTGCTCAAGAGGAAAGCCTTTTGTTGGTCAAAAGCAAATATTTTTCTTGCTCAATAGCAAGGCTTTTCCTTGCTCAAAAGCAAACCTTTTTCTTGCTCAACAGCGACGTCTCTTTTTCCTTTCTAAAAGGCAAAGATTCACTTGCTCAACAGCAAAGTCTCTTTTAATAGCAGCAAAGCTCTTCTTGCTTAACAGCAAAGCTCTTTCCTTGCTCACAGCAGCAAATGCAATTTTTTGTTCACGCAGCAGCCGAGCTGTGATGACTCTTCACACCACGGGCAAAGGGTACTTCCATTAGCGTAGGTGGTGATGGATCTCCAACATAGGCTGCTGCCCACCACAACAGTGATTGTGCGCAGCAGGATGCAGTTCTGAGAGCAGCTGTGTTTGCGACTAGTAGGAGCAGCTGCGTTGGTTAGCGAAGTGCCCTAGCATGACTGGTGGTTGACCACCGCATTTGTCCATAGCTGCAACTGCCTTCAGTGCAAAAGTGGTAGCTACGGCAGCTGCAGCTGAGATCGTCACCGTCGATAGCATTTGGAGCCGCGGCCTCCATTGTCAGATGTGGCGGTTGTGATTGGCACCATAAGAGGCAGGAGATTGCCCGCCTTAGCAGCAGCAGATGTGTGTGTCACCGCCAACAGAGCCGTCACAGGAATTACGTATCTAAGACAGCGATAAGCCTATAATGAGTCGACTGCTGTCGCCAGTACCCGATTCACTTCGCTGCAGAAATTCGTCACCACAGCAGCCGAAAGTCGTCACCAACAACAGCAGAAATTCGCCACCAGCAGCAGCGGAAGTTCGTCAGCGGCAGCAGCGGAAGTTCGTCACCAGCAATAACCGAATTTTGTCACAAGCAGCAGCGGAAATTTGTCACCGACAAAAGCATCAGCAGCAGCAGATATTCGTCTCCAACAGCAGAGGAAATTCGTCACCCGCAACAGCGGACATTCGTCACCAGCAGCAACGGCAGCAGCAGCGGAGATTCATAATCAGCACCACTGGCAGCAGCCGCGGAAATACGTATGGCGAACCAGAGGCAACAAAAATTCGTCACAAGCAGCCATGGAAATTCGTTGCCCGCAGCAGCGGGAATTCGTCACCCATACCAACCACAAATTCGTCACTTGCATCAGCTCAAACTCGTCACTCAAGGTGGTAGCGAATCGGAGCTAGGGACACGCGGAAGGGATAGGAGAAGCGACTAACGTGATTCAGACTAGGTGGCAGGTCCATGGACCTGCCACAAGATAATGAGAAGATGACTCCTTATTGCATCCTCCTATACGAGTCTTGTCATAATCCTTAATTTTTGAACTATCTTTTCAAAATTTTACATCTCTCTGCGGCATTCCTACTGTCAAATTATATATTTTAAATATATATTTGTGTAGGCTTGGTAGATGTGCTACATTACTGGATCCTACTATAGAGGGTACAATACCCTTCTTGTATCCCTCTTTCTTCTAGTCCATCACTCTTTTCTCTCGTCACTTTTCTCTCTCTAGCTAAAATCTCTCGCCCTCTCATGGCTACCTAGCGCCTAAACTCCTTTTAAACATGGTATCAGAGCAGGCCGATCCTCACGTTTCCGCAGCGTCCTCTCGCCCCTCCTGTCACTTACGCGCCGCCGTGGCGGTCACGTCGTGCTGCCACGGCGGCCTTTCTTCGCTGACGTGGCAGCCCCAACGTGCTGCCATGGCGTCGACGCCACGTCGTGGCAGCGTCCTCGTGCTGCCGTGGCAGTTGCTAGAGGTCTCGTGCCCCCCCTCTCCCCCCCCCCCCCCCCTCGTCGTCACAGTGTGTGCCATGCCGTCAGGTGCCTCGGGCACCGCCGCCGCCGGATGCCTTGACGTCGCCGCCGCCGCCGCCGCCGCAGGAGCTGCAGGCCATGTCGCTGCCGGCGAGGGGGACTCTTCAGCGAGGCGCCATGGCTGGCACGACGCTGCATACAGGCGAGCTGGACGGTGCTAAAACCGGGCGCTGGCCACTGCCGTCCGTGCGCTGGCGCGTCGACGCTACCACGGCAGCACGACGACGCCACCATGACGTGGCATCAACGCCACGGCAGCGCGTCGAGGTTGCCATTGCAGCACGACAAAGCCGCCAAGGCAGCACGACTGGCCGCCACGGCGGCGCGAAAGTGATGGGAGGGGGGAGAGTACACTGCGGAAGCACGATGACACAGCCCAGCATGTTTAAAGAAGTTGAAGCCTAGAAGTAAAGCTAGGCATAGGAGAAAAATCGAGAGGTTTTGCTGGGGGGAAGGGTTACGAGAGAAACGACAGAGAGAGTTGGACTAGAAGAGGAAGAGATACAAGAAGGAGGGGTTTGTCAAAAGGAGCTAGGTTAGGTAAGAGAGGCCATGAAAATGGCGTGAGGGTTTAGCTAGGAGAGAGGCAAAAGTTACGAGAGAAAAGAGGGAGAGAATAGAATAGAGAGGGATACAAGGAGGGGTGTTGTATCCTCTACAATAAGTTTCAGTAACACCTAACAAGCCTACAATTATATAACTTATATATAGTTTAATACACCCCCTAGGCTCGGTAGCGGCAAGCCCACCACACACACAGCACTCTAAGTCACACACCCCCTAGCACCCCCATACTCAGCAGCAGCGACACCTACTTCAGCACGGTCAACCCACGGCGCGTGAGGTGGGGCGATGTCGACAACAAGGGTAGTAGCTGCAATGGCGGCAACGGCGGCAGCGTCGACAGCGGCGGCGGCGGCGGCATGGCATGCGGCACCGGCTGCGGCGGCGGCGGCTTCGACGGCAGCTGCCGGCGGCGTGGCCGGGCTCCGCGACGGTGGGATGGCCGGCGTGAGTCAGCCGTCGGCTGAGGCAAGGAAGAGGGGACGCAGGGGAAGGGGGGCGGTGCTTCAGCAGCGGAGCCCGGGAGCTTGCCGCCCCGTGTGGCGCGCTAGCTGCATGCGGGCGTGCTGGCCAGCGCTAAGACGGGGCGCTGGCCGATGCCGTCTGTGCCGTCCGCGTGCTGTTGTGTAGACGCCGCGGCAGCACGACGGCGCCGTCACGCCGCTACGGCTTGACGTTGATGGCGACGCCGCCACGGCTCGACGACAGCGCGACGCCACGGCAGCGCGTCGCGACGGCCGCGGCAGCACGACGCGGCTGGCGGCACGACGACGCCGCTACAGCAGCACAACGCGGCCGGCGGCATGACGACGCGGCCGCCATGGCAGCGCGAGAGAGAAAGGGCGAGTACGCGGCGGAAGCGAAGGGAGCAGGCCCGGGAGGGGCCACCTGCTCTGATACCATGTCAAAAGGAGCTAGGTTAGGTAAGAGAAGGAGCCATGAAAATGGCGTAAGGGTTTAGCTAGGAGAGAGGCAAAAGTTACGAGAGAAAAGAGGGAGAGTATAGAAGAGAGGGATACAAGGAGTGGTATTGTACCCTCTACGGTAAATTTCAATAACACCTACCAAGCCTAAAATTATATAACTTATACCGTATTCCCCCGTATACAGCACCCCGCAAAATTGAACGCTCATGGGTGGCTTGAGCGGACATGGGTGCTTAATTAAAGTGGATATACATAGCACCCGTCTTTTTTGCCTGCAAATATTTGAACACCCCCCCGAAACTTTCAACATCACTTTTGAGTTCGAGTAGCATAGACGAGCGATACCCTCCTTTTCTACCACTGCTGCTGTGCCATCACCTGAGCGTGAGAGCTAGTGGGAAATTTATCGAGGAACATGCCGTGGCACTGGGATAACCTTGTCGATCCTCTCTCTCTGTTTAGGGAGGGTACTGGGGAGGCTTTTTCCGGGGAAGGTGGATATATAGAGCCTAACCCTCCTGATGAAATCCCTTCTTGTCCCAGTGGTTAGGACTGGTGACTTTCTGACTTGGTATCAGAGCCATCGGGGGTTCAATTCCTGGTGTACATGCTATCCCAGCGGGGGGGTGTGTCGTGGCATTGGGATAACCCCGTGGATCATCTCTCTCTGTTTAGGGAGGGTACTGGGAAGGCTTTCCCGAGGGAAAGTGGATATATGGAGCCTAAACCTCCTGATGAAATCCCTTCTTCTCCCAGTGGTTAGGACTGGTGACTTTCTGACTAAACCTACCGTATATTGCGCGATTCAAGAGGTGTGACACAGGAAAATTCGAGACCCATTTTGACTGCCCGAACAAGTGGGTCCCTTGAATCCTCGTAACTCAATGTTCACTACTTGACTTTTGGGTCGCACTCGCCTTCCCGCCAAGAAAATCGTGCCATGCCTCCTACGGATTGGCTGTTTGGTGTTTTACCACTTCCGTACGCGATGTCGAAGGGAAAAACAAAATACAGCAGAGTACGACAGTGCACTTTGTTTAGGAAAAACAATATCACATACGCATGTTCCACAACACCCATGCGTTATACAAAATTAGCCACTAATTACACCCCCCTCAAAATTTAGAGGCATTTTGGTTACCACCCTAGGGTGCTTTATATAATTTACCAGGGCTGTCCCATATACATTAGGATCCAGTACGGCAATATAGCACCTCGATCTACCAAGCCTAAACATATATATATAATATAATCTAATATATATAATTTGACAGTCGACCTGCTGGTAGACGCCACAGCTGCTGCAGGACATGGGGGTGCAAGGGTTTGGGGGTGTTGCGTGTTGGGTGGGCTTGCGGCTACCAAGCCTAGGGGGTGTGTCTAATTATATATTATATATATGTATGTATTTGTGGACTTACTGTAGAGGGTACAACACCCTTTTTGTATCCCTCTCTTCTAGTCCCGTCACTCTGTTCTCTGGTCACTTTTCTCTCTCTAGCTAAAACCTCTCGCCCTCTCATGGCTACCTGGCACTTAAACTCCTTTTAAACACCTACCACCACTCAAGTCACACCAGGCATAGTATGGTTATTTGCACAAAAATCTCCATGGTTCGACCATTCACACTAGGCATGGCAGAACAGGGGTGCAACTGATAGTGCACAGAAACAACAGCATGAATGAAATACATGAAAATAAAAACAATGGCAAGCACAACGGGAAGCTTTCCCGGGCTGCAACATCTGCTATAGCTGTTTTAGGACCAACTGGCCCTTTCAGTCAAGAAACCAACTGAAGAACAAGAAACAAGCTGGCAAAATCCATATAAAAATCCCCACCATCAATCACTTATGCCTCCCTCCCCACACTAAAATCCCATCCTCCATTTCCCACGAGATGGGGACAGGGCAGGAAGGAACGAATCCCACATAGAAGACCGTCCCTTGCCGCTATGCTTCTCTCCCCCTTCGCCTGCTTGACCTGGCGGGACTACGGACGGGCCTAAGGACGCATCCCCCCCGGCAATGCCTCGCGGGGTGGTGGGATGAAGGGGAGGGAGGGAGTTCTCCTTCTGGTGCCTGCCGTCACGATTCTTGTGTGAAGAAACATCGGAATCATGATCGATATTCTTCTCAAATAACCCGTTGCTATGCTCGTTCCCTTCCCCCCGCGTTACAAGCCTGACTTTGCCCTCTTTATCGTCCTCTTGCTTACTGCATGGATCTAGCGACGGAAGGTCGCTGCTGCTACCCGGTGGACTCACCATAAAATGAACCGGCGATTTCGGAGTCAACGAACCGGAAATTGCAGGAACAGCAACTCCAGTAGCTCCAGAAACTCCGGTAACAGATGTGGTAACCACAGGTGGCTTTCGCCTGGAAGCAGCCTTGATCCACGGATGCGCGACAACCTGAGCCATGGAAATCCGCTCATCGGGATTCACCGACAGCATCGCACGGATCAGATCCTTAACTTCCGCCGACACAGCGGACCAGCCTCCACGCGACAGATCCACGTTTCCGCGGAGAATCTGGCGAATCAGCTGCCGGTCGCCATGGCCTTGGAACGGCATGGAGCAGGAGATCATTCCGAAGAGAAGCACTCCGAGCGACCAGACGTCGGCCTTCATGTCATACTCCTGACCGAGAATCACCTCCGGAGCCTCGTACAGCCGGCTGCCGGCAGTTCCGACGGTTTTCTCGCCGTGAGCTAGACGGACCGCCAGGCCGAAATCTGCGAGCTTCGCGAGGACACGGACGTCTGAAGCGGCAGGTTGTTTTGGTAACGGGGGAGGGGGTAGAGCTGAGCAGTAGTAGTACTGGGGACCGGCGGAGTTGAGTGGGCTGCAGAGCAGGACGTTCTCGAGTTTGATGTCACGATGCATGACTCCGTTCCTGTGGCAAAAAAGCACGGCTTGAGCCACTTGACGAAAAACCAGCACGGCTTTATTCTCCGGCAATCCCCAGGACAGACCGGACCGGTGCTTGCTGCTGCTGCTGCTGGAGCTCTCATCGCTGGAAGCCTTTCCTCCTGATTTCGCGGAGCTCATACCGAAACCGCTACCGCTGCTGCCGCTGCTGCTGCAGTTGCGAGCCTCAGGAATCGTGCATCCGTTGCTGGTGACGTAGGTGAACAAATCTCCGACGTCACAAAACTCCATCATGAGGTAAATCGCTTCATGGTCTTCGAAGACGTACTTCAGCTCGATTATGTTGGGATGCTTCCCCGCCATGGAGTCGAGCAGAGCAACCTCCTGCCGTAAGAAGTGCTGATGGAGGAGTGAGTCCTTAAGGGACTCTTTAAGGACCTTCTTGCACGCGTACTGCTCGCCGGTTCGCCCATCCTCGCACAACCAAACCGTACCGAACCGGCCTTCGCCGATGACCTTGATGAATTTAAGAGCACTCCACGGCGCCTCGGTCGGGCGCCGGAGAAACGAAGCTGACGGGTCCATTTAATTACGAGTGGCCGCTAACTATCAGCCGAAGGATAGGAATGGAAACCTAGGAAAGAAACGGAACGCGGACAGCGGGGAAATGCCTGACCTACGGACAACTGGCATGCTGATGCTGGTTTCCTCTTATCAGTCCGAGTCAAAGCAATAAGCAATATACATAACTAGGGGAGTGGCTAAAGATCACCGCTGCACCACCGACAAGAGGGCTTGACTAAGGATTGTCCTAAACGATTCAGTGCCCTTTCACGAGATGAAAAGCAGACGGCGGATAGGCGGACACAGGACGGTAGCGAGCAACGGAAAGAAACCCTAAGGAGCTTCAAAGGACCAATAAGCGAACTCGAGAACTGCAGTGCAAGGGAATTATGAATGAGACAGGTCAGAGGAGCAGAAATATCGCCTGATTCTCGGAAGCAAAACCTAGTGGGCTGGGATTACAGGCTGGCAGCCTCAAGGGGGGAAGGATGGAATGGAAGGGTTGAAGGCTGGATGGTGATGGACGGTTAAATTAGGTGCTATGCGTTCTAGAGCGTTTCAGACGAAAAAACTGAATTCTTGTGACACGCCCTGAGCCACAGAGAGAAGGCTGGTGGGGAAACAGAAGTTGTGGCGGTGATGGTGGATGTTGGTTGGATGGTGCATCGTGCATTCTAGTTGGATGGCTGCGATTTGTTGCGTGAGTGGTGTTTGGTGGGGGGTGGGGTGGATCAGGTGGAAGGAAAGAGCCGTTCTCATGGAAGGAATTCACCTAGCTCGCGGTATTTTCACACTCAGTATTTTCACTCATTTTCACCCCCCAAAAGCAGCCCCTGAAGACCAGATCCGGATACCCTTGAAAAACAAATTTAGTTTGGAATTCTATACAAAACATTTACTGCTCGATTTAGTGTTTCTTGAGTGGGGCTGACGTTAAAAAAATAACACCCCTGAGCTGTCGATTTTTTTTTATATATATATTTTTTTTACAAACATAACCGAGTTAGCTGGGTGGCGTAGCTTCTCGCGCCAACACTCTAGAGTTTCACCCCAGTTGATGTCATACTGCAGCAAGGAGATGATCTTGAGCTCGCTCAAGCACGTTGCACAATGCGCCCCGAACACAAGACTTGATGACGTTCTGCCTGAAGAAGTTGCGCTCACACTCCGCAGTACTCAGGGGGAATACTGTACACGCCTGCCACAGTCGCATGAGGTTGGGCCAGCGCTTGCCAAGTGCGTTTAAGGTGGAGGCATGCACCGTTGTTAGAGATCCTTGGTTAAAAGCCGGGGTGTAAACTCAATACCACAACCTATTAAACTGCGTCGAAACACTTACGAGCTTGACTCCGAAGTGCGCAGATAGTTCGACAGGCCCTGCGAGAAGCCCTCGATGGCATGGTGACTCAGCATCAGCGGCGCCCACGTATGCAGCTCCTTTTCGCAGCTTTGAGGGTGAAACCGGACGGCTTGTTCTCGAAGAAGGAACAGCAGCCGTATAGGTACAGTGGCGGAATAAATTGTCCACATGTTCAGTCTTTTTTGGCATTTTGATGAGTGCAGCGGCGTAAACATTAAGCCTTAATGTATGGTGTGCATACACGCTGAGAAGTTTAGTTACAGCACTCACTCGAGTTGACAAACACCAAAGTAGTACCACACATGGTCCTTAAACACCTAAGCATAGCATAGGATAACATCCGGACAATTTGTACCGAAAAAAGGTATCATACTAGATTCTAGGAAAACTAGTACCTAGTCCAGCGTCCCTTTGCCCGAATCACTGCCTTGATACTCCTCGGCAGGCTGTCGATCAGGTTTGCACACACCTCCGCCGGTATCTTGTCCCATTCCTCCTGCACCCTCTCCCACAGCTCCAGCATTCCCCTTGGCGGCTTTTCGTACTTCCCCAGCTGCCTTTTCAAGTATGCCCACAGGTGCTCAATCGGGTTAAGGTCCGGGGAGCACGACGGCCATTCCAGCACCGCGTACTCCTGCTCCCCAAGCCAATCTTGGACCAGACGAGACCTGTGCTTGGGATCATTGTCGTGCTGGAAAATGACCTCTGAGGGGGAAAGCTTGAAAAATCGATGGTCTGTTTGAGCTCATCTTGCAAGATGCTGCGATACAGCGGCCCATCCATCCTGCCATCTATCTTGCACATGAACCCCGCCCCCTCATACGTCATGCAACCCCACACCATCACAGAACCGCCCCCATGCTTAACTGTCTGTTGGACTTGATGGCTCCGAAGGCTGGTGCCCTCGCGAATCCAGGCGTACGCACGTCCGTCGGAGCAGTAGCGGTTTATCTTTGTCTCGTCAGACCAAATCACCCGCTTCCAGTCCTCCAGCGTCCAGTCGGCATGCGACCGCGCGAAGTCGAGACGATCTCGGATGTTTTTCGGTGAGAGCCTGGGTTTCTTGGGCTGATGCATGGCGATCAGCCCCGCGGATCGTAATGAGTTCCGGACCGTCTTCGAGTCTACGGCGAGACCGTGCTTCTCCAACAACATATTTGCCGCTTCTACAGAGCTTTTCGCCTCGCCGCTTGTAATCGCGCGTACTATTCCGCGCTGAAGACGGGTAGTGATTAAGCGGGGGCGGCCGGCCGAAGGCATCGTAGGTCGCACCTCCTCGAGACTAGTCTCGGCAGCCACTTTCAAACTGTAATCGTGCACGGTGCTCTTGCCTATTCCAAGAACTTTGCCTATTTTCCTAGTCGAATGGCCCGCACGCAACATGCTTCTGATTCGCGCGCGTTTCCGCTCAGTTAACGGCTTCATGGCGATGCGGTCGTAGGCTCGCTTCCGGACTAACTCTTAAGCCAGCAACTATTGCGCGTTACGATGTACACACTGAGTGACGGGGGAAAATAGATCTACTCTTCCGCTCGGTTGGAAATGTCCGCATCGACTGTCGAGGAGTAAATTTCAACCCCACTTTTAGGTTGTGACACAATTGCGCCAAGCAAGAAACGGTTGAAGCAGAACTCGGAAACCTTGTAACGGAATGGAAAAAACCGGGTGTTACTATTTTCGAAACATGTGTGGCATAGCGTGCTGTTTCAAAGTGTTAAACATCCGGGCAATTTAATCCGCCACTGTACTTCTTCAGCTTCTTGTCCCGTTGCTGCTTCATCCGCGGGCACTTCGCTGCATGGAAGAGTCTCGTTGGCGCAAAATTGTTCAGGTCCTGCAGCCGCGAATTTATGAAGGTCATCGTGTCCTGGGCAAACTTCGCGCAGAATAGCTCGCAGTCGGGGTAGGTGCTCAGATACTTGTGGCCCTTGATTTGCCGCTCGTGCATGGTGTAGGTGTGGGTGATGGGGTTGCCGTCCTTGTCGATGCCCCGCACCTTGACCCACTTCCCAGTCGCCGCGCCCGAACACTGTCAAGAAAGCCGAAAACCACGAGCCATCGACGCCCCCCCCGAACACCTTGCCACACTATAGGTACCGGTGGCGAAGATCCCCGGTCGCCTCGTCGATGTCCTTCGTCACCTCGGTAACATCGATCTAGTGGGTGGGTGGGGGGGGGGGGGGGGGGGGGTGGGCGGAGAGGGAGGGGCAAGCATGAGTAAGAGCAGGCGCGAAGCTCACGATCCGATGCGAAAATATATCGAGCTCACTTCCCGCTTCTGAAACTTCATATTGAGCTCGTTCATGATGCCCAACACGTCTGCCAAGAAGGACAAGCAAAACTGTTTCTTGTAACAGATAACGACATCGTACAACTCATGCTCGTACTCATAAAATAAGATGATTGCTGCACCTAGAACCTTACAGAGGCGCGGAACAACCTCACTACGTGACAGCCAGCGGACCGTGTGGTTTCCCCGCACTTTGAGGGTGTATTTTATGGCACGCTGTAGGTACTTGAACCTCTGACTCCAGACACACGATTGACCGAGAAGGTCGGCCAAGTTCCGGATGACGAGATCAACCATGTCGAAGTCTGGATTTGCCAATGCAACATTTTTCACTGCAAGTGCCTCCGTGCAGGGCACAAGGGCAAAAAGATTACACTCTAATGCTTTGCATGAAATAAACAAGCATGACAAGATTATTCAAACGTGTGCGTGATGCAGTGTGAGGACACGAGGTAAGGGATGTGCTCTCGCAGGCGTAACACCAGCCCGTTATCCCGCCCCACCATGACCGACGTGCTATCCGTGCTCATGCCGAATATCTTGGAGAGGTCGATACCGGTTGCGCGAAGATGGGACATGAGAGCAACGAGGAGCAAGACAGCGTCACACTTCTCGACTGTGAGGAGAGCGAAGAATTCGATGACGACACGGTGCGCTCGCATGAAGGTGAGGTACACGATGAGATGCTTCCCCCTTGTACGGTCGGTGCTCTCGTCACAGCTCATGCCAAAGTAGGGCGAGGCTAGGCTGTGTTGCATCTGCAGGCCCTGAAGGTATGTCGACAAGCGTGACGAGCTGTTGGAACACGTATCTGCAGTACATGTGAACACACAGACAAGTGTGAAAGCGTCTTGCACCGGTATTAAAGGCAGCAAGATATCCCACTCAACCAACGTACCGTGTAAGGTAGACCCCATAGGACTGCAGTGGGGTGTCGGGAGTTTTTGGCTCGGCCACGAAGTGGAGAAGGCGTGGGTACATGCTGATCTAAGCATCGCATTTGCACAGGAAGTCGCATAAGTTGTCGCCCCTCGATGACGGTTCTGGCGTATTCGTCAATGCGCTTCTGCTTGGTCTCGATCTCCATCTGCCGCTTTACATCTTCCTCATGAGCTGTGGTGTGCTCATAGAAGCGCATCGCCTGCGTTTGAAGGTCGCGTGCACCGTCGCGATTATTCGAGTAGGGTGTTGTCTCCTTGCCAAAAGCTTTGCAAATGCTGCACTTCAAAGCAGGGTAGCCATATTTAGTTTTCATTAGAAGCAACCATGGTAAATAGGGGAGCCAACTCGTCTTGTACTTTGACTTAGCAAGTAGGTAATTCTGCTCAATCAGCTCTTGCTTGCTCAGCTTCGGCAGCGCAGGTTCAGGTGGAGCTGCTGTCTCAGGTTCAGGTGACGAGCGAGGAGGCGACGAGCGTGGAGGCGATGAACGAGGAGGCGACGAGAGAGGAGGCAAAGGTCGACAAAGTCTACCTCCTTTGACGATTGTGCTCTAGGTGTATTTCCCTATCCTGGCCTTCTTTGCGATCGAAATCATCGAACCACACTCGATAGTGTAACGAGCGGTCGTAGCGGTCGCACGGTGTAGCCAGGTGCGGGGGCCTTTGCTAGACGATGCGATGGCAGGTGGAGGAACATATGGTGCGGGTGGGGTGGGGGGCGAGGATTGCGGCGACATGGTTCAGCGTGGATTTTCCCCTACGGCTGATGGTTTATCGGCCGGAAGTGGCGCAGATGCGCCTGCAGGGCGCAAGATGTCTAAGGCAGACCTTCCCATGGCTGCCGGAGGATCCCTAGGCGCGGGCATGCCGTCGTCGTCATCGACAGGCGAGTCACCACCCTTACCAATATCCGTCATGGTGAGGGACAGAGCGAAACGGTCCTAAATGAGGAAACTAGGGGCTAAGAAACAACAATGGCACAACTGGATCAGTGCCAGGAACTAAAACATGAGCTAAAGAGAAGGCAGGAAAAGATGGGGTTCCTGCTCACCGAACCCTGTGTTTCTTGGTTCGTCCGATCCGAAACCCATCCAACCTCCTGCATGCCCCGTGCGATGTTGCCGGGTCGTGCCTGCGCTGGCATGGAACACGTTAATGCAGCGGTTATCAGTGCGATTGAGGTGACAGCGCAGGCATAGTTGAAGGTTTCCCGCATGCAACGCGAGACACCGATCCACGCCGTGTGGTCCTTAGTGCGTTGTCGAGTGCACTGTGGGTGCCCACAGTGGGCATCATTCATGTATAAGTGGCATGATACATGTAATGGTAGGCGTGAATGCTGCTGAGTAGAGATGCTTCACGTGACGCGTGTTTGCCGCATTGATGGGTTTCGAGGTGGGGTATTTTGGGGGTAATTTCGAGGAAACTAGTAAAGGACATTGACATTGCACTCAGGGTCCGTGTGCGGTAACCCTTGTGAACTCAGTATTCGTATAGGGCAGACCCTAAGAATGCAAGTTTTGGAAAACTTACAACCTTGAAGGGCTAAGAGTAAAAAAAAATGCAACCCTGCTTTTAAAGGGTTGGCCCAAAAACCTACCCGATGAAATCAAGGAATCGGGGTAAAATACGATGATAACAATAGCCATGTTCTCGATTCAAGAAACCCTACGTCAGATTTGGCAGTGGTTAAAGGTTTTGTCCGCGTGGAGTCTGCCGCGTTTAGGACGTAGGAACAAGGGAATACTGTCTACGCACTCAGAAATGGTCAGGGTGGAAACAAAAATTAGACTGCCGTCCAGTTTCAGGGTGTGCAATTACCGCGGGCTAGGTGTATCGTTGTGGGGGATGGGGGGCCACTCGAGGGCCGCACAGGCGCATAGCTGGCGTGCAGGCGCGGTAACAACCGCCGGAGTCAGGGGGGTTTCGGGGACGGGGGAAAAAGGGGAGCTCATGCGCCACCGCGCTGGCGGAGTTCCAGACCAGAGCAGGCACGGTGTGGTAACGCTGACGACAGGCTCGGGTGGTCTTGGACGGCGGGACAAACTTTTCGCTTTGACTGAAGAATCGGAAGTCGATTTCTGAAAAACAAAACCACAACTCTGAAGTGCATTCTGCCCGCCTCTGCGCCCAACGAATATGCCTGTTTCAAAACGGCATGTGATTGTCCACATGCAAAGTTTGGTTGTGAAATAGTTGTGTTCTGCCCGACATTCTGAGTGGTGATTGTGAAAAATGTGACGCGCCCTTAGTTCAGGGGCTTATGATGCCGCCCTTGGAATTGAGGGATATTAACCAGTGAATAAAAATTGTGGAGAAGACGGCTACTACAGCCGAGGGGTAATGGAATTCCATTCGGAAGGAATATCCAATGAGAGCATGAAAAGTCGACAAATGGGAAATCCACAATCTGAAACTGGAATGATTAGGGCAGCACGACAATTGAAGCTGCCCGAGACGCCTATGAAACCTGGTTCGCAGTTTTGGAAACCAACAACCAGGGGGAAGGTGAGGGGGGTTTGGGTTCCTACGCCAGCTGTACTAGCCGCGAGGAGACGCAGGAAAATAGGGGAGGTTCGGTGCACGGGGATTCAAACTGATCCGTTGTTTCTAGTCATCCAATCGCAGATTCCCTTCATGCAGACACTCGTGGGAAGAGCCACACAACTGAACTGAACTGTACCACACCACACGACCACAGCTAACACAGCTACAGTCGAATAGTATAATCGGACATATGAAAACATTAATCAAATACTTCCATATCGCATTATGAAATCCTTGAAAGCGCTTATGATTGCTTCGTTCACAGGGATGACATGGCCACAATCATGGCACAAGACCACTCGAGAGTCCGCCTCAAACATTTCAGCAAGCTCCTCGCTCTGCTGCTGGCTTACTTGCCGATCATGGTGGCACTGCCGAGAGCTTGGCATGGTGATTATACCCACTGTGGCTGCAGTGGCATCAGCAGTGCGAGTGGGGGTGGTGGACCGAGAGTGGTCGTTGTTTGATACACTTGGTATGCTTGGGCCATCAAGCATGGCATTGCTGTGGTCTGCGCTTGCTCCGAAGACGTGTAACGATGGCAGCGTTACCACCGCCTCACCCGTCAAGTCATGCATAAACGAATGCGCCTCACTTGCGGCTACATAACCGGAGCATAGAATCGCAAACCGTATGCCCCATCCCTTCCATTCCCCCACTGCTCCCCCTCTCTCCACACCCTCTTCCCTTCCCTTCTGTTCCTCACACTCCTTCCTCTCCTCACTCTGCTTCCTTGTCCCTCCCAATCCCTCCCCCTCCTTGCAATGCGACAAACCCTGTGTTTCCTTCCTTTCTTGACTAGCCAGAGCAGCAACAGCAGCAGCCACAGCAGCACCTTGGGAGAACCCCAAAACCCCATCAAAAGGGCCCAGTTTGGATACCACCTCCCTCAGATAGGACAAACTCGCCGCCCAGCCGTACACCTGCCCGTCCAGCTGGTCAGCAGGGAATCCGCCAGCTAGTAGCACAGGTGGCACTGCTGCGTGAGCTGGCGCTGCCGCAGCAACAGCTCGCGTGCTTGTGACAGCTGGCACCACTTCGGCACTGCCAGCTGGCACGGTGCCAGCTGGTATGGTGGGAAGAGGGGATGATGATGAACAGTGGAGGGTGGTGTGAGAGGATGCTTGAAGGGCAAGGTCAATGGGTCCTGTCAGCCACGCATACTTGGGTCGGGGAAGGCTACCACTTGCTGCTGCCTTGGTGCTGTGCAGACTACCCTGACCTGCTTGAGCATCTGTTGCTTGAGCACCTGAGGAGCCACCTGAGGAGCCACCTGAAGAGGCACCTGAAGAGGCACCTGAGGATGTGACGACGTGTGCGAGTGCATGCGGGGCGTCAATAAAGACGAATTCTGCCACCGACTTGAGCTTCCGCTGCAGCGCGCGCGTCCGCCCAGAAAAGGACGAGGCATTTTGTCTGAATCCATGCAGACAAAGAATGCGAGCTCTTGCTCTTGGACTCTCTCTGCTGCTGGTGCTGCTGGTAGCAGCTACGGTGACAGATGCATGGGCAGGGGCAGAATTGCTGGTGGCAGTGGTCGAGGCAACATTTTCACTGATGCTTTTGCTGCAACAGCTGGCAGTGGTGGTGGTGGTGGTGCTGCTGCTGCTGCTGCTGCTGCTGCTACTCTTGCTGGTGCTACTCTTGCTGCTGCACTCGTCCTTGCTTGTACTGCTGCTGCACCGCCTGCTACTATGTCCGATGGAAAGATCTTCAGACTCCGCCCATCCTGCCTGCATCCCAAGAATCTCCATCCCCCCACCAACCCCCGCCACACTCCAGCATCCATACAGGCAAGTTCAACAGTAGTAGGAGACATTAATTCCGGAGTTAAGGACTGTCCGGAAGTCTAATTCCTCTAGCAGCATCCATTATTGCAGCATCCATCCATCCGGCCAAGTTTCCAGAGGGCTACTGCGACACAGGCGCAGGCCTGAGCTGTCGTGGCAACTGCTGAAGCTTTGGTGCGCACCAAAGCCTCAACAGCGCCACAGAAAGTAGTTTTTATTTATTCGGGCGTCATTTGACTTGACTTGACAGTCACCTCGTTATTTATTCGGATGTCTTGCAACTTCTTGAGAAAGGAGAGGGATGCTTCTGACCCCGGCTCTCCCCTACCCCATGGTGACCCTGGAGGACTCCTACGGCATAAAAGCATTCTTATAATCCACCCACCAGGGTCCTTGGGGATTCTTATACTCCACCCACCAGGGCCACTGGAGTAGGGGAGAGCTGCTGCGGCAACTGCTGAAGCCGCTGACTCTGCGGATCCTCCTGCTGATGCTCTTTTGGCTTCTGGCTCTGCTGCTTTAGCGTCCCTTCTTTCGCCCCCATTCCCTCCCCTTCCGCCTTGCAGCTCCCCTTCTGGCAGATTTCACATGTGATGTGCGGCTGTGGAGAGGGGTAAGGTCGGGGGGGGGAAACGGGGGAAACGGGGGAAACGGGGGAAACGGGGGAAAGGGGGAAAGGGGGGAAAGGGGGGAAAGGGGGGAAAAGGGGGAAAGGGGGAAAGGGGGGAAAGGGGGAAAGGGGGGAAAGGGGGGAAAGGGGGGAAAGGGGGGAAAGGGGGGAAAGGGGGAAAGGGGGGAAAGGGGGGAAAGGGGGGAAAGGGGGGAAGGGGGGAAGGGGGGAAAGGAGAGGTGACTTCTGAGTCGACTCAAAAGTCATCTCTTCCGCCTTGCAGCTCCCCTTCTGGCAGATTTCACATGTGATGTGCGGCTGAGTCTATTTTTTAGGCGCCTCAAAAATAGGCTGAGGAGAGACGTGGGGTGGGGGGGAAAGGGGGGGGAAGGGGAGGGGCTGTGGGGGAGGAGAGGGTAAGGAGAAGAGGTGGGGAGATAAAGAGGGGGCGGCAATGGATGCTACTCTTTATGCCTTGTTTTTTATCCTCCCTTCTGGCAGATTTCACATGTGATGTGTGGCTGAGGAGGAGAGAGGTGGGGTGGGGGGGAGAAAGGGGGGAAGGGGAGGGTTTGTGGGGGGAGGGCAAAGAACAGAGTTGGGGAGATTAAAGAGGTAACGTCAATTGATGATTCTCTCGCTGCCTTGCATCCCCCACCCCCACTTATGCCACGCCCTAGTAGTCTATTTTTGAGGCGCCTAAAAAATAGACTACTCTCGCTGCCTTGCATCCCCCACCCATGCCACGCCCCCTCTCCATCACCCATACATGATGTCCCTCACCCGGTCTTGGGCGTATGAGCGGCAGATCAGCAGCATCATGCGGCACGCAACGCAGCGATTCCTGCCACTGTAGTCGTCCACCCACCCCGCCCCCTCTCCATCACCCATACATGATGGGCCTCACTCACCTGAGTCTCAGAGCATGGGGGGCAGACGAGCACTGCTGCACCAGCATGCGGCAAGCAACGCAGCGCCTCATGTCACTGTGGTCCTCCCCCGCCCTCCCCACCCCTTCTCCATCACCCATACATGATGGGCCTCACTCACCTGAGTCTCAGAGCATGGGGGGCCTCACTCTCCATCACCCATACATGATGACCGTCACGGCGTCACCTGGTCTTGGGCGCATGAGGGGCGGACCAGCAGCAGCATGCGGCATGCAACGCAGCGATTCCCCCCACTGTAGTCGTCAAAGGGCTGCTGGCACGAGCACACATATATCACCAGCACACGTCTACCCCCTCACCTGAGTCTCAGAGCAAGACGGGCACACCAGCAGCAGCATGCAGCACGCAACGCAGCAATTCCCCCCACTATAGTCGTCAAACGGCTGCTGGCACAAGCAGGGCAGCACACATACATCCCCTCGCCTCTACTTACCAAACAACAGCGCACATACAACCCCTCACCTACGTCTCCGCACACGACGGGCACACGAGCAGCAGCATACGGCACGCAATGCAGCGATTCCTGCCACTCTAGCCCTCCACCCTCACTCACTTGGGTCTCACTCAGCGCATGAGAGGCAGACGAACCGCAGCAGCATACGGCAGGCAGTGCAGCGATTCCTTCCACTCTAGTCATCAAAGGGCTGCTGGCAAGGTGACTTTTGAGTCGACTCTAGTCATCAAAGGGCTCCTGGCACAAGCAGGGCAGCACACATACATTCCCTCACCCAGAGCAGACCAGCAGCAGCATGCGGCACGCAATGCAGCGATTGTGGCCACTATGATCGTCAAACGGCTTCTCACACAGGCAGACACACACACATGCACTGACCTCTGTCCCAGGGATTAGTTGTCATGGAAAAGTAGCAGCAGCGTAGGAAGGTCGCGTTAGCCCTTGAATTGAATCAACAATTCAACCGGCCCTTCTCACACAGGCAGACACACACACATGCACTGACCTCTGTCCCAGCACAAGTTGGGCAGACCAGCAGCAGCATGCGGCACACAACGCAGCGATTCCTACTGCTATAGTCCTCCACCCCCGCCCCGCCCCCTCTCCATCGCCCATGCACGATCACCCTCACCTGAGTCTCAGAGCAAGACAGGCACACCAGCAGCAGCATGCGGCATGCAACGCAGTGATTCCCCCCACTGTAGTCGTCAAAGGGCTGCTGGCACGAGCACACATATATCACCAGCACACGTCTACCCCCTCACCTGAGTCTCAGAGCAAGACGGGCACACCAGCAGCAGCATGCAGCACGCAACGCAGCAATTCCTGCCGCTATAGTTGTCAAACGGCTTCTCCCCCATCCCCTTCCCACCAAACCCCACCTCTCCTGCACCCATACATGATCACCCTCACTCACCTGAGCGTCCGAGCATGAGGGGCATAAAAGCAGCAGCATGCTGCAGGCAGCGCAGTGTTTCCTTCAACTATAGTCGTCAAATGGCTTTTCCCCTATCCCCTTCACCTCCCCCCCCCCCCCCTCCCCCCCTCTTCCTAACGCATGCATTGATCTCACCTGAGTCTCAGAGGATGAGGGAACGGCAGACCAGCTGCAGCATGCGGCAGGAAACGCAGGGATTCACTTCACCCATGCATGGACCTCACCACACCTGAGCTTCAGATCAGAGCATGAGGGGTACGCGAGCACCAGCATATGGCAGGCAACACACTGCTCCCCCTCGCACTGCTGTCATCAAGTAGCTTCCCCCTCTGCCCCTCCCCCTCCCCTCCCCCCCTCCCTCCCCCTCCCCGTCCCCGTCCCCCTCCCCGTCCCCCCTCCCTCCCCCTCCCCCTCCCCCTCTCCCTCCCCCTCCCCCCTCCCTCCCCCTCCCCCTCCCGCTCTCCCTCCCCCTTCCCCCTCCCTCCCCCTCCCTCTCCCCCTCTCCCTCCCCTCCGCCCCTCCCTCCCCCTCCCCCTCTCCCTCCCCCTCCGCCCCTCCCTCCCCCTCCCCCTCCCCCTCTCTCTCGCCCATACCTGATGACCCTCAACTGAGTTTCCGAACACGTGTCCATACACCAGTCTCCCTCACCTGGGTCTCAGAGCATAATAGGCAGACGAGCAGCAGGATGCGGCAGGCAATGCAGCGGATCCTCGCAATGTAGTCACGTAACGGCTTCCCCCTCTCCCGCCCCCACTCCCCCTCTCTCGCCCATACATGATGACCCTCACCTGGGTGTGTCAGGATGATGCTCGCCTGGCCAAGCCCTCTCACCTGGGTGAGCATAAGAGGCACACAAGCAGCAGGATGCGGCAGGCAATGCAGCGGATCCTGCCGCTACACGATCACCCTCACCTGGTTTTGCGTGCATGAGGGGCAGCATGCGGCAGGCAACGCAGCGCTTCCTGCCAGTGTAGTTGTCAAACAAGCAGCACCAAGGAACACCTGCCTGCACGGACACACATCCCCTTACCAGTGTCGTGGCACAGACCCACCCAGGCCACACCAGCAGTAGCTTATGGCAGGCAATGCAGCGGTTCGGTTCCTGCCAGTGTAGTCGTCAAACGGCTTAACTCAAAAGCACACATGTGACATGATTAGCATCGACATGCTTCTGCACACTAGCCCCACCCACCTGAGTCTCAGTCAGCACACACAGGGCGGACCAGCAGCAGCATACGGCAGGTACCACATCAGTTCCTGCCACTATAGTTATCAAACGGCCTTACTCAAGAGCACACATACATACATCAGCATACGTCCATACACTAGCCTCACCTGAGTCTCAGAGCAAGACGGGCACAGCAGCAGCAGCATGCGGCATGCAACACAGAGATTCCTGCCACTGTAGTCGTCAAAGGGCTGCTGGCACAAGCAGGGCAGCACACATACACCCCCTCACCTCTGCCATCGCACACCCAGGGCACACCAGCAGCAGCCTGCAGCACGCAACGCAGCGATTCCTGCTGCTATAGTTCTCCACCGCAATCCCTCTCCCTCGCCCATACACGATCACCCTCACCTGGTCTTCCGCACATGAGGGGCAGACCAGCAGCAGCATACGGCACGCAACGCATCGATTCCCGCCACTGTAGTCGTCAAAGGGCTTTTCCCCTATCCCCTCCCCCCCGGCCCCCCCCGTCTCCATCACCCATACATCTACCCCCTCACCTGAGGCTCAGAGCAAGAGGGGCACACGAGCAACAGCATGCGGCATGCAACGCAGCGCTTCCTGCCGCTGTAGTCGTCAAAGGGCTTCTCACACAGACAGCAAGCGCCTATTGTTGCCTGCTGTGGTGCTGCTGGTGGCACTGCCAGGCTGCGGGAAAGGGGCGAGGGAGGGGGGGGGGGGAGTGAGTGAAGGGGGGTGGGGAGTGAGTGAGGGGGGGGGGAGTGAGGGGGGGGGGAGTGGGGGGACTCAAACTGTTTTTGAGTGGACTCAAAGGTTGAGATAGCAGCCAAGAAAGGGCATGAGGATGGGGTGTGTGTGTGCAGTGGGTGTGCAGTGGGTGTGCAGTGGGTGTGCAGTGGGTGTGCAGTGGGTGTGCAGTGGGTGTGCAGTGTAATACGGTGCTGCAGGTGGCAAAAAAATGGTTACTCTTCCTGTAGGGTGTTTTACAGAATTCGCAAAAACACCCCGCGCACAATCATAGATTTTCTAGAATTCTTAAAAATCACCTGATGTCATTGGAAACTCACCGATGGTCAAACACGAAGTTCTTTCCTCGGAAAAAACCCCCATCTGGAAAGGCCTCTAGATAGCGCACGATCCCACCTGACAGCTGCACAAAGCACCGAGAGACAGTGTGGTAAGGGCATAAGGGTTGACGCATGGCAAGACGCACAGCACAGCACGGCACGGCAAAGCAAGCGCAAGAGGCATCGGTTCGAAGAACGACTAGTATGACTTGGGGTAGAGGACAATAGCTGGGTCCAAAGAACTTGAGGGGGGCACAGGTGATGCACTGCTGAAAAGGAGGGGTGATGGCACACCTGCACCACGTCTTGAAATCCGGGCCCTTTAGACCGAAGGTAGGCTGTTGCTGACTCACAGCGCACCCCTCCGGTGCAGTACCTGGGAGGGAGGGAGGAAGGGAACATAGAGAGAGCTCCTGTCCTGACCTTGCGTCGACCCAAGACTCAAAGCGGGGAGCACCCCTCCGGTGCAATACCTGGGAGGGAGGGAGGGAGGGAGGCAGGGAGGGAGGGAGGGAGGGAGGCAGGCAGGGAGGGAGGGAGGGAGGGAGGGAGGGATGAGTAAGGCTCTCCCATGCAGCAGCCAGCTGCGTCCGAGTGTTGGATGAATAGTGCAAGACTTAGGAAGAGAAGGAGAAGAGGAGAGGCAGAAGGGGGGAGACAGGAGGCACGTCACTGGGTAAAAAAACATGGAGAATGTTGTGGGGTGTGGAGAGAGGTTAACTGCCAGAGTACCTGTATTACCCCAGAAGCACTTACATAAGCACGGTTTTATTTTTGAGCTCCTCCTCGTGTCTGTCCACCCATGCAGGCAAGTCACTGAACTGGCGGATGCAGGGATCGATGAAAGCCACTCCTAGGGGAAAGAGAGGGGTGAAATGCGGTGGAGAGAGGCGAGGAGTGGTGAAGAGGTAACGGGAAGGGCTCTCCTGTCTCCCTTGATGGACACGGCTCTGTTTTTCAGCTCCTCCTCGCGGCTGTCCACCCATGCAGGCAGGTCGAGAGCGGTGGAGGGCAGTGACAGGTGGTGAAGAGGTAACGGTACGTGAGGAGTCTATTTTTGAGGCGCCTCAAAAATAGAGTCCTCACGCATGGTGAAGAGGTAGCGGTAAGTGCTATCCTGCCTCACTCTGAGCTCCTCCTCGCGGCTAGAGAGTGGTGAACAGCGGTGAAGAGTGGTGAGACACATGGCGAACAGCGGTGAAGAGTGGTGAGACACATGGCGAACAGCGGTGAAGAGTGGTGAGACACATGGCGAACAGCGGTGAGGGAGGGGATATAAGAAGCCAGCCCTGTCTCTCTGCACGAGTTTTTTTAATAGGCGCCTCAAAAATCGACACAACGAGGGCATTCGCACCTTCAGGGGGCACAAATCGCCCGATGCGCGTCTCGTACACGTTCCTGGTGTCCAATACCACCATGCCACGTGGCACAGGCCCCCCCTGACTCTCCCCCCCAGCTGCCCCCTTTCCCCTTTGCCCTCCACTCTCCTGCACGCCCTCCTCTCCCACTTTCCCATCCCCTCCTCCTCCTCCACACTCCCTCTTCCCACCCTTCTCCCCGATATCTTCCTCAGCCCTCTCCCCTTGTTCCGTGCTCCCCCTCCAGTCCTCGCCCTGGTTCTCCCCCCTCCGCCCTTCCACCATACACCGGTGGAACTCTGCTGGCGACAAGTGGTCGCCTGTGAGAGATAGGTCCACCGGGCATAGGGTTACCAGCTCCTGTAACCAAGGCAGGGACAGGGGGAGCAGAGAGAGGGGGGAGGGAAGAGTCTGTAGCTCTGCTGGTGAAAAATTGGTCGGCTGTAAGGGAGAGGTCTATTGGGCATAGGATTACCACATCCAAAAACCAAGGGAGAGAGGCAAGGGCAGGGAAAGGGAGAGGGAGAAAGAGAGTGAGTGTGAGAGACTGAGGGAGAGGGGGAGGGAGAGGGAGGGAGATGGCACCTGGGTCAAGGATAGGTATGCTGGAGGCCTACTATTGCCAGCACACAGAGAGTGTGTGCGTTTCATCCTCCCACGCTAATCCCGGTTCAGGTAGGTGACAGGTGGTTGAGAGGTGGCCAATCAACCACAGGGCTCCTGCTTCATGTCGGTTGGGGTGGGTGGGTGAACCACCTGGCAAAACCTTACACTATCAACCAAAACCCTTTCTCTCTTACCTCGACAACGCGTGCAATTCACACCCTCAGGGACCACGACCTTTCGCTCGCACCTTGACAATGCGCACGAAAAGAGTGTGCATGTTGCACTCGCGCGCTATGCGGGGCGACCAGTCACAGGGTTCCAGCTGAGAAGAAGTGCACAAACCATCACACGAGGCCTCACCTTCACAAGGCACACAGAGAGGGTGTGCACGTTGCACTCCCGTGCTATGCTATTCTGGGTTCAGGCGGCCAGTCACAGGGCTCCAGCTTGAAGTCGGCTCAGGCAAGCCACCTGAACCGCGGGTGTAGGGTTTTGCTGGGTTCAGGCAAAACCCTACACCCTCACCCACGACCCTCCCATCGTGCCTTCACAAGGCGCACACCTTACACCCTTGACCGCAAACCTTTCTCGCTTACCTTGACAATGCGCACGGAGAGAGTGTGCATGTTGCACTCGCGCGCTATACGGGGTTCAGGCGGCCAATCTCAGGGCTCCAGCTTGTAGTCGGTTTGGACTCTCCCGCACGCACACATGAACGGAGGCGCCTCACCTTGACCACTCGCACTGACAAACTGTCGACCTTGCACTCGCGCGCTATACGTGGCTCAGGCGGCCAATCGCAGGGCTCCAGCTTGAAGTCGGTTTGGGCGAACCACCCAGAAGGGTGATGGGAGAGCGAGGAAATGTGCTTATGAAGGGCGGTTGTACTCCCTGCTACCTGCGCGTGACAATAACGGGGGCGGTTGGAAACGGCAAAAGAAAGGTGGCAAGTGGGGGAAAGGGGCGGCGGGAGGGGGGAGGGGGGGGGGGACGGCGAGGGGTAGGGGGTGTGGGCGATAGTAAGGGAGGCAATGAGAGCATCAGTAGCAGCGGGCGTTGAGGCGTTTAGCAGCAATGAGAGCATCAGTAGCAGCGGGCGTTGAGGCGTTTAGCAGCATTGAGACTGGCAGTAGCAGCGGGCGTTGAGGCGTCTCAAAACTGCTAGGTACCGTGGCATTGAATCCCAAGACTACTAACCGTAACGTTAAAGCCCAAGGCTACTAACCGTAACGTTAAAGCCCAAGGCTACTAACCGTAACGTTAAAGCCCAAGGCTACTAACCGTGACGTTAAAGCCCAAGGCTACTAACCGTGACGTTAAAGCCCTGCTTGGATACGCGGACGCGTCCCAGCAGGCCCTGCTCCTCGCAAATGCGTCGCATCCAATCCGCTGCTGCCATGTCATCGGGAACATCCACGTACTGATAGTACAGCAACACGCCGTAGCCTTCACTTTCCGCTTCGCTAGTCGGCATTGTACCCGTTATAGTCTCAGTCGACGCCATTGCACGCACAACACTGACTCGATTCGATATAAGCGAGTCTCGAATCTCCCAAGTCTATGCGAGTAAATGCTGCACGTCACTCGCACCCGCTCCTGGGCTCACTTGTATCGCGCTCAAAGCCGTCTCGTGCGGCAATCGCGCCGAGCGGACTTTGGACTCGACTCAGAAATCAGCTCGAGAGGAGTAAATGCGAGACCAAGCAGAGCGGACTAAAAAATCGTGTCGACCGCGCGACGAGTGGGTGAATGCTGCTGCTGAGCTGTCTCGTGCGGCGACCGCGCCGAGCGGACTTTGGAGTTGACTCAAAAGTCAACTCCAGCCGAGGGAATGCTGCTGCTAAGATGCCTCCTCCGCCAACCGCGCTGAGCGACAATTGCTACAGCTCAATCCAAGAGCCGCGCCTTCTATCGCGTACGAATAAGGCAAAACGCTTCAGACGCCAATAGGCTGGCGGCTGTGGTGAGGGCGCGGAAATTTCTTTTTTCACATGGAGAATGGAGCATTTCCTGTCCTTTCCGTTCCTACACCTCTTTTCAGACAAGCCTCCTGTCAGACGCGCGCGGTACTGCACGGTGCGATTTCAACGCAAGCTGGTTCAATACGTTTCAGAATGGTGGAACCTGGGGCTGAAAAGAGGTTTGACTGATAAGGGGTCCTAGGAACACGCTCTATGTCCCCGTATTTGCCACAAAGTGTGGAGCCAGTAACTATATGATAACGCGTTTGTGTGAAACGCAATAATTCCCAAATTCAAAATCCTCATCCGACTTGTTCCAACCCCTCATCTTTCATGTCATAACGCGTCACCTCATATCGACTCCTGCCACTCCCACCAATGCTTTGATTCTCACTTGTACCTCCCACGCTCCCACCACTTCCAACGCCGCATTCGGCGCCGCGTATTGCGTGGCATACCCGATAATGCCCGTGGCCATGGAATCCATGGCTGTTACTAGCCGCGTCGCGCTAACGACAAACAGCGCCAGCCACCAGCAACAGTGTTACGTCCCACCAGAATTTCGCGCACGCGGTACCAGCGGCGCCGCCGAATTGAGAAATTTCCCGCCGGCCCATCAAAGTTGTGCTAGTTTCCATCCTACGTGGCATTTGCGACGTTTCGAGAGTTCCACGTGTCATTCAGCGAGCGATCCGACGTGTCAGCTTCAGGCACCGCAATTTCCGTGCGTCCAGCGACTACTGCGAAATTCACGACTAAGGACAAGCTTCGCGAAGAACTGCTTTATAGGCGATGGTTACCAAATTTCGCGAGATTTGCGACGGCAAAGACGGCTCCGCACTGTAGAGCCGAGTCTGGCTTCCCCCGCATGCAGCCTCCCCTCGCTGAATCCCTCGATCTCTGCATCTGAACCGTCAATTTCCTGTCAATCTCCACCGTCCATTCCCAACCAGGCTCTGGTGGCATCCATCGCCGCATCTCAGCCGTCCATTCCCTTCGCCCTGCCATCTCAGCCATTGATCCCAGCAAGCGACACGTGGGGGGTATGGGCCGCGCTGCTAGTAGCCGCAGCCATAGGTTTCTGGTCGGAGCGCCATACCGATTTAGGACGCGCTTTAAGCGGCCCGTTAGTCGCCACATTAGTAGGCCTAGCCGCGAGCAACTTAGGCCTGATCCCCTGCGAGGCGCCTGCTTATAACGTAGTTAATCGCTTCCTGCTGCCTCTAGCCGTTCCTCTGCTGTTATTTGCTGCCGACCTAAGGCGGGTGATTAAAGACACCGGGCGGCTTCTTCTGGCGTTTTGTGTGGGAGCAGGTGCGTTAGTGCATGCTTGCGTTCCTCCTCTCCCACTGCGTGCATTTTTTAGTCGACTCAAAAGTCACCTCGTAAGTCCTCCTCACTCCTTCCTCCTAACTCTCAACTCCTTACTTCCCCCCCCTACCTCTCCCTCCTACCTCTCCCTCCTACCTCTCCCCTCCTACCTCTCCCCTCCCGCCTCTACATTCCCATCACTACCCCCCCTTCCCCCTCCCCCCCTTTCCCCCCTTCCCCCTCCCCCCCTTTCCCCCCTTCCCCCTCCCCCCCTTTCCCCCCTTCCCCCTCCCCCCCTTTCCCCCTTCCCCCTCCCCCCTTTCCCCCCTTCCCCCTCTCCCCTTTCCCCCCTTCCCCCTCCCCCCCTTTCCCCCCTTCCCCTCCCCCCTTTCCCCCCTTCCCCCTCCCGCTCCAACGCAGTCCGTACTATCTTTGGCACCCTGGTGGCCTATGCCGCCCTGCCAATGCAATGTCTTATAAAGGCCTTCTAACGCCCACTTATTCCCCCGCCCCCCGCTTCTAACACCCACCCATTCTCCGCCCCCCCCCTCCTCCCCCATACAGTCGGCACTATCTTTGGAACCCTGGTGGCCTATGCCGCCCTGCCGCTGCGATCGCTGGGCGGCGATGGTTGGAAGATAGCGGCTGCACTGATGAGCCGGCACATAGGGGGAGGTGAGAGAGGGGCGGGTGGAGGCGGGGGGGTGGAGAGGAATGTGTAACGGTGGAAAAAGGTGCAAGGGAGCTTTGAGGCGTCTCGAAACGGGGGTGTGTAATGGTGGGAGAGGGATGCAAGGGAGCGAGCAGGAGCGGATGGTTGGAAGATGGTGACTGCACTAATCAGCCGACACATAGCGGGAGGTGAGAGGGGGGGGGTAGGAGGGGACTTTTGAGTCGACTCCAAAGTCACCTCATAGCGGGAGGTGAGAGGGGGGGGGGTAGGAGGGGACTTTTGAGTCGACTCCAAAGTCACCTCATAGCGGGAGGTGAGAGGGGGGGGTAGGAGGGGAGGGCGGGAGAGAGAGCGAGGAGCATGGGGTGCATGGGGTGCATGGGGTGCATGGGGTGCATGGGGTGCATGGGGTGCAATGAGGGGAGTTTGAGGATTCTTATTTGTACTCGTGGAAAAAGCTGTACGTTACTGCAGGGCTGGCAGCAGACAATCTGTACGTTACAATGGTAACAATTCCCACTCTCATCCGCCCTCTCCGCCCTCTCCCTCCTCCTCCCTCCTCCCTCCTCCTCCCTCCTCCTCCCTCCTCCTCCCTCCTCCTCCCTCCTCCTCCCTCCTTCTCCCTCCTACTCCCTCCTCCCTCCTTCTCCCACCTTCTCCCATGCTCTCCCCAGCTGTCAACTACGTGGCAGTGACAGAGGCGTTACAAGCATCCCCATCGGTGGTAACTGCAGCGCTGGCAGCAGACAACCTGCTCTGCGCGCTCTACTTCACCACGCTCTTTGCCCTCGCTGCCAAGATACCGGCAGAACCCATCAGTGGTGGTTCAAGCAGTGGTGGTAGTGGCGCTGCCAACATTTCGCCCGATTCGCAGGTGCGTGTCGCTGGCAGCAGACAACCTGCTCTCTGCGCTCTACTTCACCACGCTCTTTGCCCTCGCTGCTAACACTCCACCTCAAGCCAGTGCTGGCTCTGGCAGTGGTGCTGATGCTGCTGATGCCGTGGGAGGGTCAGTGGATGCCGTGAGAATTCTCAAAAACATCCTCACAGGTACGAGGCCCTGCTTCTGGCGTTGATCTTTTTGGCTCTACTTCACTTCACCACGCTCTTTGTCCTCGCTGCCAAGATTCCGGCTGAAGGGGATGGCGGTGGTGCTGCTGATGCTGCTTCGGATCCCGCTGATGGGCGCATCTGAATCGTCCCAGGTACGAGCCTCTACTTCTGGCTTTGGTATTTCGCAGCGTGGCTTCACGAACCTCACTGCCCTCGACGCCAAGATACAGGCGGAAGGGGATGGCGGTGGGTGGTGCTGATGCGAGCAATGGTGCTGGTGCTGCTGACGCACGCGCACCAGGCTCAGCACGATTCGGAGTGAACGAGCCAGCATCAGCACAGGTACGCTGTCCCCTGTACAGCACAGGCACAGCCAGCATCAGCACAGGTACGTTGCTGTGTCACGGTAGTAGCAACCTCTGACCCCTTTCTCCCTGTACGCTGTCCCCTGTGTAATGAGTCGATTTTTTAGTCGACTCAAAAATCGACTCATTACACACGGAGCAACCTCTGACCCCTTTCTCCCTGTACGCTGTCCCCTGTGTAATGAGTCGATTTTTTAGTCGACTCAAAAATCGACTCATTACACACGGAGCAACCTCTGACCCCTTTCTCCCTGTACGCTGTCCCCTGTGTAATGAGTCGATTTTTTAGTCGACTCAAAAATCGACTCATTACACACGGAGCAACCTCTGACCCCTTTCTCCCTGTACGCTGTCCCCTGTGTAATGAGTCGATTTTTTAGTCGACTCAAAAATCGACTCATTACACACGGAGCAACCTCTGACCCCTTTCTCCCTGTACGCTGTCCCCTGTGTAATGAGTCGATTTTTTAGTCGACTCAAAAATCGACTCATTACACACGGAGCAACCTCTGACCCCTTTCTCCCTGTACGCTGTCCCCTGTGTAATGAGTCGATTTTTTAGTCGACTCAAAAATCGACTCATTACACACGGAGCAACCTCTGACCCCTTTCTCCCTGTACGCTGTCCCCTGTGTTTCTCCCTGTGTTTCGCCCATTTCCCAGCCCCCCCTCGTTCGCTCGATTTCTCAGCAGCAGGAACTGCTCTCTGCTGGCGGGGTGTCATCCGCGCTAAGAATGTGCACTTTGTGGGACGAACCATCTCCTGCGTTGCGTTTTGAGACCACCTCAAGACGAAAATGCTACACCACGAATCTGCACTTTGTAGGAGGAACTGTCCCCTGCGTTGCGGCTCTTAACCTTCTCTCTCTTCCCCCATCCCCAGGTCCCACCCTACGTCTCAGCAGCAGTAACTGCTCTCTGCTGGCATGGTGTCATCCTCGCTAAGAATGTGCACCTTGTGGGACGAACCATCTCCTGCGTTGCGGCTCTTAACTGCTCTCTCTTCCCCCATCCCCCAGGTCCTACCCACCCTCTATTGACGTCTCAGCAGCAGCAACTGCCCTCGCCCTCTCAGCTTCCCAGTGCTGGCTTGGCGTGCTGCAGCCAGGTCCTGGCTAACAGCGCTATCCCTTGTGGCGGTGGTCCCTGCATTTCACTGGCGGCACCATCCCGTGTGTCACAGCGCTAGCATCCGCTGATCCCTTTCTCCTTCTAACCTGAACCCTGTGTCTCTGCCCCCCCCGTGTCTCCACCCTATCTCCCAGCCCTCTTCTGATTCGTTCGACGTCTCAGCAGCAGCCACTGCTCTCGCCCTCTCCGCTTCCCTCTGCTGCCTCGGATCCCTCCTAGCCAGGAAACTTAGCTTCACAGGAGGCACCATCCCCTGTGTCACCGCACTAAACCTCTAAACCCGCTCCTGAACCCCTCTGTCTTCCCCCACCCCAAGCCCCACCCTCTCTCTATGTCTCAGCAGCAGCCACTGCCCTCGCCCTCTCCGCCTCTCTCTGCTGGCTCGGGTCCGTGTTTGCAAGGAGCCTTCACTTCACTGGCGGCACCATCCCCAGTGTCACGGCGCTAGCAACCTACCTCCCATCCGTTTCCTCATCCCTGCTCCCCAACCCCTGTGTCTCCCCCCATCTCACAGCCTGCTAACCAACCCCTGTGCTTTTCCCCATCCCCCCATCCCCATGCCCCATCCCCCGTCCCCCAGGCCCCCCCCTCTTTCGACGTCTCAGCAGCAGCCACTGCCCTCGCCCTCTCCGCCTCTCTCTGCTGGCTCGGGTCCGTGCTTGCAAGGAGCCTTCACTTCACTGGCGGCACCATCCCCTGTGTCACAGCGCTGGTGCTCGCATTCGCTACAATCACACCTGGCCTGGCTGCCCCCCTGGTTGCCCCTGGGGAGAAGATGGCTGCGCTGATGCTGCAGGTGAGGTGTACACCCTTTGCTACTCTCACCCTTTGCTACTCTCACTGCATTTTGTGGGAGGCGCCATCCCTTGTGTCACGGCACTGGCAGCACCATCCCTTGTGGGGTGTACACCCTTTGCTGCAATTACTGCACCTTGGGGGAGGGAGGCACCATCCCCCGTGTCATGGCGCTTGTGCTGGCATTCGCCACTCTCACACCTGGCCTCGCTGCCCCTCTAATCGCCCCTGGGGAGAAGATGGCTGTGCTGACACTGCAGGTGAGATTTACAGTTGTTGCTAGAGTCACTCTGTATGGTCTTACATTCTATTATTGTCACGCCGCTGGTGCTTGCCTTCGCTATACTCACACACCCAGCCAGGCTGTCCCTCTGATTCTTCCTGGGGAAAAAATGGCTGCTCTAATGCTGCAGCCTGCAGGTGAGACCAGATGTTTTGCTGCTATAATCACGAGTTAGGGTGTGGTGGCTGCTTTGATGCCGCGGCGTGTTTTTGAGAATTCTCAAAAACACCCTGCTAATGCTGCAGCAGGTGAGACCGGATGTTTTGCTGCTATAATCACGAGTTAGGGTGCGGTGGCTTCTTTGATGCTGCAGCGTGTGATGGCTGTGCTGACTTGTTTTGAGGCGCCTCAAAACTAGGCTGCTTTGATGCTGCAGCGTGTGATGGCTGTGCTGACTTGTTTTGAGGCGCCTCAAAACTAGGCTGCTTTGATGCTGCAGCGTGTGATGGCTGTGCAGAGTTTGGTGGCTGTGCTGACGTTGCAATCGGGCTCTAAATGCTGACACTGCTTGTGCTAACTGCTTTTGAGGCGGCTCAAAAGCTGCTCTGACGTTGCAATCGGGCTCTGAATTGATGACACTTGAGTCGACTCAAAGGGCTCTGAATTGAGGACATTTGAGTCGACTCCAAGGGCTCTGAATTGAGGACACTGCTTTGCTAACGCGACCTTCCTACGCTGCTCTGAATTGATGACACCGCTTGTGCTAACTTTCGTTACAGCCATGCCTCGCCCCATCCCAACCCCCTTCCCCTCTCTCCCCCCCCTCCCTCTCAGGTGTTCTTCGCCTCAGTCGGAGCCAACGGCAGCCTCTCCTCAGTCCTCTCCTCCGCCCCCTCCCTCTTCCTCTCCATCCTCCTCCAGCTCTCCCTGCACCTCCTCCTCACCATCTCCCTTGCTATGATCCCTCTTCCCCGCCCTACCCCCACCCCTCCCCCCCTCTCAGGTGTTCTTTGCCTCAGTCGGTGCCAACGGCAGCCTCTCCTCCGTTCTCTCCTCCGCCCCCTCCCTCTTCCTTTTTATTCTCCTCCAGCTCTCCCTGCACCTCCTCCTCACCCTCTCCCTCGGCCGCCTCCTCTCCTTCCCCCTCAAGCCGCTCCTCATCGCCTCCAACGCCAATGTGGGCGGGCCGACGACAGCAGCCGGGATGGCAGCTGCCAAGGGGTGGCGATCACTGACTGTTCCGGCCGTGCTGGTGGGAATTTTTGGGTACGCTACAGCCACATTTCTGTCGGTTGTCATAGGGCACACTGTCTTAAAGCCCATGCATCTGAAAGCAGTGCTCTCCTGACAGGGCTGCTGCCAGCAGCAGTAGCACCGACAACAGCAGCGGGGATGGCTGCTGCCAAGGGGTGGCGATCTTTGACTGTTCCGGCGGTGCTGGTGGGTATTTTAGGGCTTCAAGCCATAGCCATGTTTCTCTCAGCTGCTGTAGGGCACACCGTCTTAAAGCCCATGCACCTGGCTGTTCTGGTGGGGGTTTTCGGGTATTTGGCTGTGTTGGTTGCGACAGTTACTTGAAGCGCAGTTATCGGGCACACAATGCTCAAGCCCTTCGAGACAGTCATGTTAAGACTAGAAAGAATGAGTAGACGAAGGGAGAACAGAGGAGATATAGTGTTTGGGTTGTACCCACTAAGAACATACCCTATCTAGCCTATAACTTCTGCATAACAATATATGTAAAAGTTGACAAGTGATGCCTCATAGGGTAATAGGGCATACGGTCTTAAAACCCATAACCTACTCTAGAGATTCTTTTAGGGTTTAACCAGCACTAGGAGGAAGCTACAGTAGGTACCAGCCTAGGAGCGCTTGCCATCCCCGTCAATCCAACCCTTCCCTGCAATTAAATTGCTGTTCAATGCTGTCTCCACTTCATAATTTAGTGTAATGCAGTTTACACTCTGTTGTAGTGTGGTGTGGTGTAGACCCTACAGTCTGATTATTATATCACAGGGCGAACAGCACGGCAGCTATGATAGCAATAGCTAGGAAGACGTACTTGAAGCAAGCAACAAGGATGACTATAGTGGAGACAAGCACCTGCCAGGAGAGGTAGAGCAGAGCGCAGGCAAACACCCCGGCTAGAACCACCACTAGGGCGTTCTCTGTTGAAGGCGCTAGCCAATCAGTGTCCATGCCTCATATAAGGCTATACCTCCCCCTCCTCTTCCTCCTCCTCCCATGCCTCCTCTCCTCCTCTTCCCCCATTCACCTCCTCTTTCTCCCCCCCCCCCCTCCACTGTATCCACAAGAAAAAATCACCTAACCTTATAGGGCGAATAACAAGGCAGCTATGATAGCAATAGCTAGGAAGACGTACTTGAAGCAAGCAACGAGGATGACTATAGTGGACACGAGGACCTGCCAGGAGAGGTACAGCAGCGCGCAGGCAAACACCCCGGCGAGAACCACCGCAAGGGCGTTCTCCGCTGATGGCGCAAGCCAGTCCGTGTCCACGCCTCCTATACCTCCCCCTCCTCTTCCTCCTCCTCTTCCTCCTCTTCCTCCTCCTCTTCCTCCCCCTACTCCTCCCCCCCATCCTCCTCCTCCTCTCCCTCTGCTCCCTCCTCTCTCTCCTCTCCCTCCCTTATTGCTACCTTTGCCGAACCTAGGAAGCCACGACCAATCGAATCTGTTTCTGCTGCTGCTGCTGCTGCTCCTGCTGTTGCTCCGGTTGTTGCTACTCCACCTGTTACTATTACTGTAGTTCGGTGCACTGTAGCTTCTCTCGTTATAATCTTCTTCGTCTTCTAGGACTATCCCTGACCATCGCTCCGCGTCTGGCTCCCGACTCGCACGGCATACACTGGTAACGCGTTGTCTAGTAACGGAGATTCCAACGCGTTGGACTGGGTTGGCTGCAAACGAGGATAACTGGCGTGGGTGACTGAGTGATGGAAGCGCAGCAGCCGGTACTGACGCACAAACCTTGTGCAGCTGCATGGCTTACCAACCTACTGCTAAGAGCCCGAAGTTTGACTAATGCGCTGTGTCGGACTTAATGATATCCGTGCGTGCGCTGAGGGGAATTTCGGTGGGTGGTGCGACGGCGACGGAGCAAGGGCCGCGAGAAAGATGACTTCTGAGTCGACACGTCACTACCTAGGTCGAACGGCGATCAAGGTTAATTAGTAGCTAGCTGCAAGGATTTTCTCGAACGGACAGCTTACTGGCTACAAAACCGCCTCGCTCTGCATCTTTGGGCTGGAATCTAGGCGCGAATGAGAGCGCGAACAGTGCAGGGTGTAGTGGATTGTAGTGGATTGTAGTGGGGTTTAGTGGGATGTGGTGCCAAGAATAAACCCCTAGGGGGGCCGCGGCGTGCGGTCCGGGTGAGCTTTTTATTTTCTGCCCGCGGGCAGAGAATACCACAGGTTTGAGCAAACTCTCTCCAACCCCTGCACATTCCAGGGTGTACTGCCAACAACGGATATGCGTTATGAGATGCTCCAGACCAAATATAACGGGCCAACATTTCTTTAAAAAAGGCTTGTGAGATTATACATCAACATAGGTGATGGCCATATGCACTAGTGTCACCCATTGGTACAGAGCCTATACTTGTTCTGTCAACAATTCAACTGCAAGTGAAAGATCACCATTTGTAGCACTCAACGCTTCTTCAGCCGACAACTGTAAAGAGGGCAAATCCAAAAGAGAGGAGAAAAACGGACAGGAAGGATGGGTGAATGGCAAACCTACAAAATAGCGGGGAATCATGTGTTGAGGACGGAAAAGCAACATGTCGCGGGGAGTGTATAGACCCTGCACATACCTGGGTGAAGCCCATGTCGCATAGCTGCTGCACAGCTGCTGCTCTGTCAGTGGCATTATGCGAGTCGGCATAACTAGCACTGCGGGTTGAGGTGGCAGGCAGCTCGGGGTGGCCTGAGAGGTGGGCCTGCTGGTTCTGACTCAGTTGAGGTTCAGAATGTGCCCAGCCGCTCGAGAGTAATGTCGCCCTGAAAGTAAGAAGGGGGGGAGAAGAGAGTGGAGAGGGAGTGGGGAGAGATGAGAGGGAGTGGGGAGGGGGGGATGGCACAATGCGAAGACGAAAGCAATGGCCACGTGCTGGCATAGCAATGGCCAAGATGCTGCGTCGTACGCACCTTCCCATGGCAGCAGCGGCGGCAGCAGCACTGGCAGAGGCAGCAGCAGCGTTGGGCAGAGGGTAGTTGGGCGCATCGTGAGACGCTATCACTGCCACCCCCACACTCTCTCTTGCTGCTGCTGCTCCTGCCAGTCCTTGTGCTTGTAGTGGGAGTGCCTGTAGCGGGGGTCCTGAAAAGGGCCCTACAGTAGCTGTCCCTGCTAAGGGTGGCTCCCCTGGTGCTGCAGAGTCTGCTAATGTCCGCCCCCGTCCAGGGAATCGCTGCAGGGGTCAAAAAGCACACATACACGTAAAGAGATATATGTGAAGGTGATTTTTTTTCAGAATTCTCAAAAACACCATGTAGAAACATATATATTATGAGCTGAACGTGGTAGTGCCCCTGGTGCTGCAGAGTCAGCTAGGGGTCCGCCCCCATCCAGGGAATTTCTGGGGGGATATGATGCAAACGCAAATGCATGTAGAAAGGTACATACTATGTGAGCTTGAGGTGGTTGCCCCTGGGTCCTGAAAAGGGCCCTGCAGTAGCCAGGGGCAACCACCTAAAGCTCATAGTACTTATCTTCCCTGCGAAGTGTGGGCCCACCAGTGCAGCAGAGTCTGCAAGGGTTCGGCACCCCCTAGGGAACCTCAGCATGAGTTCAAGCAGATTGACTCAGATGGCATGACGATGGTGCCGATATGAAACTGGCCCAAAAAACCGTTGAACAAACCGCAGTTCAATCCGGTGCAACACCTTACAACCACCTTACAACCATGTGTGCTACAACCATCCCTCCCGCATGCTACAGCCGCTATAACCACAAATGAACACACCGGGTCTGCAGCAGTCGCTGCAGCTTGCATGCCCCCTTGACCAGCACTCTGCCCCCACCCTTGTGCCTGAAATGAAGCCTGCGGATTAGCCGAACCCACAGGAGCCCCTGCTGAGAGCGAGTGGACATTCGAGAGGGGCCCCTGGCTGTATACCCTTTGGTTATGCGATCCCTGCTGCTGCTGCTGCTGCTGCTGTTGTTGCTGGAGTAGTCTCTGCTGCTCCTGCTGCTGCTGCACTGCTGCAGCCACAGACCGCCATCTCTCCTGCATACGAGCCACGGATGCCTGCATGCTGCGCCACGTGGCGTGCAGGGATTGGCTGATGCTTGCCGGCCTGTGGTAGGATGTGGTGTTTGGGAGGTGGGATGTTGGAAGGCCGGATGGGGGGAGGGGGGAGGGGTGGTTGGGAGGGGGGGAGAGGAGATGGGTGCGATGATGGTTCGTGGGTGTGAGTGCAGTGTGGTGTTTGGGAGACCAGATGGGGGGAGGGGTGGTTTGGGGCGGGGGGGAGGGGTGGGTGCGAGGGCCATGTGATGTTTGGGAGGCCAGATGGGGGGGGGGGGGAGAAGATGGGTGCACGGATTGAGGGAGCAAGAAGATGATGAAAGGATGATGTGAGACGGCGGTATTATGATGCTCTGCTCTGCCACAGGGAATTCTGGACGAAAGAACCGCTCGGCCAGTTGCTTCGCTAGACAAGACCAGGCTGCTTTTGAGGCGACTCAAAGGCTTCCGTTGAAGAATCAACCAGCGCACCAAAGGGACGAGAGGTCCCCTAGGCTGGTGAAGGCAGCAGCGCTGATGGGACGCCCCCCAGCAATCGACGCTTTACCAGAGAGAGCGTGAGGAAAAAGCAGTCGGCTGGAGTGCATGACAAGATAGGTTTGAGCGCACCGAAGGGACGAGAGGTCCCCTAGGCTGGTGAAGGCAGCAGCGCTAATTGGATGTCCCCCAGCAATGAACCCTGGCCGGCGAACTATCGGTGCCTGATGGGACACAATGGGTGGGATTATATGATAAAATAAGTTAAATGATTCATTTAGTACTTTGAAGGCATTACGACTTACAAGCTTGGGGCATGCTAGAGATACTAATCAGAATGTGAGCTCACAAAAGATCGAGCTCCATGTGGCGAGGGCACACAAAGTCAGGTCTAGTCACGAATACGGGAGTCAGAAAAGGATATAGCTTTATACCGCCAGGGTACTCACTAAGAATCGCGATGACTCCAGGAAATTCAGAGTGGCTGAAGAGGGTGTGACTATAGAGAGGGAGCCACGCACGTCTGAGAGGAGAGACGGGAAGGAGGAGAGAGGGCGGAAGGGGGTGGAAAGGAAGTTACGAAGACCAGTCACTCGAGAAATATAGAGGAAGAGGAGGAGAGCAAAGGAGAGAAAGGACGATGTTTAGGATGATGGCCTGAGGAGAGGAGGTGGAGAGTGGGTGAAGAGAGGGTGTGACAACAGAGAGGCAGCCAGGCAAAGACGGACTGATGGCAAACTTTAAAGTAGAAAGTGAGCTGGTTTTTGAGAACTCATAAAAACCAACTTCAAATCAGAACGCGAGGGAGGGCGGGAGCTCACAAGCTAGGACTGAAAGCATGCCAATCAGGTGAGGTGAGCGAGCAGAGGAGAGGTGGAGGGGAGGAGGAGGAAAAAAGGGGTCATAAAGAACAGGGGAAGACTGACGGCAAGTAAAACGACGGGTGTGAGGAGAAGGGCAGCTCACACGCTAGGCCTGAGAGTACGCCACTGAGGTTACCGAGAACGAGGGGAGGAGAAAAGGAGGGCAGACGCAGCAAGCATGGACTGATGGCAAGAGAACAGACTCATTAGGGGGTGTGGGGCTGCGTGCGAGAGAGGGTTATTTAGAATTCTCAAAAACACCCTGCAAAATCAAGGGCTGCATGGGAGTAGACATGGGCAAAATGCGATTGCGATTTAAATCGCACCGCATTGGGGGGCGATTTAATTAAATGCGATGCGATTTAAAATCGCATCGCGCGATTTAATTTCTGGGAAAAAAAAATGGCACATCGCGTTCTGCGTGCGATGAATATTAAAACCGCATGCGGTTTTTAATTAAATCGTGCGATGCGATTTAAAATCGCATCGCCTTGTAAAACATAACGAAAAAACACCCAAAAAAACCAGAAAAAACCATGGCTGTCGGGAAATTGAATCACGGGCAGTCGTAAGCTAGAGTGCAAATAAATAGTGTGGTTTCGTAGTGGGTTTCAGAGAGGGTTTCAGTACGGCATCACCCGCGATGGAAAAAGAAATCGCGTATCGCATTTAAATCGCGTTTTCCAGCGCGATTTAAACTAAATCGCGCAATAAACAATTTATCGCATCGCGCGATGAATTATTAAATAAATAAATAAATAACGCAATCGCAAAAACGCGATTATGTGCGATGTGATGCGATGCGATTTTTTTTGCCCATGTCTACATGGGAGAGAGGGTATTTAAGAATGATAAAAAACACCCTGCAAAATCAAGGGCTGCGCGGGTGGGAGAGAGCGCACATGCAAGGCCTGAGAGCACTCCATTGAGGTTGCCCAGCAGAGAGACGGAGGGAAGTAAAAAGTAAGTTGGCTGAGAATAGGAGTACGAGGGAGGACGGGAGCTCACAAGCTATGCCTGAGAGCACGCCACTGAGATGACTGAGCAGAGAGGCGGAGGAGAGGAGGAGGGAAAAGGGGGGCACAAGCAGCAAGCACGGACTGACAGGAGCAAAATGGCTCGTGCAACAAATCTGAGCGACAGGCCGACAATGTACAAACATGGGAATAGGGGCTCACTCACATGCTAGGCCTGAGAGCATGCCACCGAGGTGACCCAGCAGAGAGGCGGAGGGGAGAAGAAGAAACAGAGGCCGCAAGCAACAAGCACGGACTGGCAGCAGCAGAAGGGCTCAAGCAACTGGTATGAGGGAGGAAGGGAGCTCACATGCTAGGCCTGAGAGCATGCCACCGAGGTGACCCAGCAGAGAGGCGGAGGGGAGAAGGATAAACAGAGGTCGCAAGCAACAAGCACGGACTGACAGCAACAGAGCAGAAGGGCTCAAGCAACTGGTATGAGGGAGGAAGGGAGCTCACATGCTAGGCCTGAGAGCACGCCACTGAGGTGACCCAGCAGAGAGGCGGAGGGGAGGAGGAGTTGGAATAGCACGAGGAGCACCCAGGGGTACCTGTGAAACCGAGGGAGGGGAAGGTATGGGAGGCGAGATGAGCATGCCACTGAGGTGAGGAGGCAGAGCAGAGAGGCGGAGGGGAGGAGGAGTTGGAATAGCATGCAGAGCACCCAGGCCAGAGGTACCTGTGAAACAAAGGAGACAAAGGAGACAAAGGAGACAAGGGTATGAGACACATCAGAGGTCACAGTTGAGTTGGTTCTTGAGAATTCTCAAAACCCTGCAAAAACCCAACTCGACGGAGCACCCAGGGTTACCTGTGAACGAGAGGGTGATGAGGTGACGGGACACGGCAGAGGTCAAGTTTTGAGGCGCCTCAAAACTAGACTCCTAGCACCCAGGAGTACCTGTGTTGTTTTGAGGCGCCTCAAAACAAAACAAGACTCCTAGCACCCAGGGGTACCGGTGAACGAGAGGGAGATGAGGTGACGGGACACGGCAGAGGTCACAGAAGAACAACAACCAAGAGTGGTCAGTATGTGAAGGGTGGAGAAAGAGAGAGAAGCAGCGGGAGAGGTCAGAGGACACCGGATCGAGGAGAACCTAGAGAGGCCTGTCAATGGAAGGGTGGGGAAAGAGAGAAGGTGAGAGTATTAGAAGGGCTAAAACTGCATTGAAAAGTAGTAGCTTTTGATTCAACTAGAAAAGGCTAATTTTGTGTCGACTCGAAATCAGTAGCAGCACAGCTTTGAACCTGGCAGCTGCAACGTTGAACAGTCACGGCGGACTCTTACCAGGCAGTTAACACCGTGAAGAGGCCGAAGACACAGCATGGGAGAATCAGAGAATGAGAGAAAGTAACAAACTCAAACTCAAACTCAAACTCAAACTCAAACTCAAACTCAAACTCAAACTCAAACTCAAAACCAAGGCACCTTAAACTCGCCTCAAAAGGGGCGTGTCTTACTTACCAGGCGGTTGACACCGTGAAGAAGCCGAAGATACTGCACAGGCGGAATGGGAGGAATGGGGGGAATGGGGGGAATGGGGGAAATGGGGGGAATGGGGGGAATGGGGGGAATGGGGGGAATGGGGGGAATGGGGGGAATGGGGGGAATGGGGGGAATGGGGGGAATGGGGGGAATGGGGGGAATGGGGGGAATGGGGGGAATGGGGGGAATGGGGGGAATGGGGGGAATGGGGGGAATGGGGGGAATGGGGGGAATGGGGGGAATGGGGGGAATGGGGCACAGAAGAAGGAATGGGTCGAATAACACAGCATGGGTGGAAGACGAGACGAGATGGATTGGCAGGGTGTTTTTGAGAATTCTCAACAACACTCTGCAAAATCATGGATCGGCATACGATGGTAATTTCCTGCGAAAACCAAATCCAGATGACATGGATCGGCATACGATGGTTATTTCCTGCAACTTAAAGGGGGGGCGGCTACACTTGTAAGCAGGTTCAGGGTTGCAGGAAAGGATTACCCTTACTTTACTACAGATGACTTGGGAGAATTGACGGAGGAGAGAAAATAAAAGAGAAGAGAAGAGAAGAAAAGAAAAACAGCCAAACATCCACGTCCCTCTACACAACCCGCTGCGAGCACTCCAGAGAAGTCCGCCCACCCCACCAGTGCGAGGAGTCTATTTTTGAGGCGCCTCAAAAACAGAGGCGCCTCAAAAACAGAGAAGTCTCCCCACCCCACCAGTGCCACCACCGTAGAAGCATGTTGACGCATGTCCCAACTCACCTCCTGTGACTGCCCCCTCCAACGTGTAAATCCAGCACAATGAGCGCAAAGAGCACACCGGAGAAGCCGATGCAGCACTCCCCACCCCACCACCGCCACCAACCCAGCAGCACTCCTGGGAAAAATGCTAAAAGAGAATGAATAGCTGCATTGAGGAGGGCGAAGAGGAGGAGGGCGTGCAGGAGACGCAGCGAGCCCAGGTGGCGCTCGAGAGGGGCGGCGAGGGGGAGGAGTGTGGAGAGGTTGAGAGCGATGTGGAAGAGTCCCTTGTGGAAGACGATGGAAGTCAGGGCGCGGTAGACTGGGAGGCGGGAGAGGGGAGTAGGGGGGGGGGGGGGGAGACAGATGAGAAGGGGGGGGGGAGAGGACACGCCAGGGGAGGAGTGTGGAGAGGTTGAGAGCGATGTGGAGGAGTCCCTTGTGGAGGAGGTTATGGAGAAGAGAGTGCGGTAGAGGGAGAAGGGGGGAGAGGGGAACGGGGGAGGGAGGAGATTTGGAACACAGGAAGCAGAGAGTGAATAGGAGTGTTGAGAGGTTGAGAGCGATGTGGAGGAGTCCCTTGTGGAGGAGGATATGGAGAAGAGAGTGCGGTAGAGGGAGAACGGCGGAGAGGGGAACGGGGGAGGGAGGAGATTTGGAACACAGGAAGCAGAGAGTGAATAGGAGTGTGGAGGGGTTGAGAGCGATGTGGAGGAGTCCCTTGTGGAGGAGGATATGGAGAAGAGAGTGCGGTAGAGGGAGAAGGGGGGAGAGGGGAACGGGGGAGGGAGGAGGTTTGGAACACAGGAAGCAGAGAGTGAATAGGAGTGTGGAGAGGTTGAGAGCGATGTGGAGGAGTCCCTTGTGGAGGAGGATATGGAGAAGAGAGTGCGGTAGAGGGAGAACGGGGGAGAGGGGAACGGGGGAGGGAGGACATTTGGAACACAGGAAGCAGAGAGTGAATAGGAGTGTGGAGAGGTTGAGAGCGATGTGGAGGAGTCCCTTGTGGAGGAGGATATGGAGAAGAGAGTGCGGTAGAGGGAGAAGGGGGGAGAGGGGAACGGGGGAGGGAGGAGATTTGGAGCACAGGAAGCAGAGAGGGAAGAGGAGTGTGGAGAGGTTGAGAGCGATGTGGAGGATCCCCTTGTGGGAGAAGATGGAAGTCAGGGAGCGGTAGACTGGGGGTGGGGGGGAGGGGGAGTGTAGTCAAGGGGGAGGGAAGGGGAATGGAGGTCAGTAGGGTTCACTTCTACTGAGACTTTAACGAAAGAAGCATGATACATGCACGAAACCCAGCTAAAAAACTTACCACTTGGATTGCTCAACGAGGTGGGTGCCCGGCTAAATCCCATTTTGGAAATTGGAATCAACAACCTGGTGGCGAGTGAACATGTCTCCATTCGATTTTGAGTAAAGGTGCAATTTGAGTGAAGGTGCAATTTGAGTGAAGGTGCAATTTGAGTAAAGGTGCAATTTGATTGAAGGTGCAATTTGAGTGAAGGTGCAATTTGCGTCGACTCAAAATGCACCTGAACAACCTGGTGGCGAGTGGACATGTCTCCATTCGATTTTGAGTAAAAAACAAACAAAGGCGAGAAGCAGACCTCCCGGAAGCTGTTGTTTTGCAGACCACCAAGAGCCGTGAACACAGCAGCCACAAAGAAAGAGACACTCACAGCCCACCTCCTGTACCCATTGAGGCCGTTCTGTCACTCCCCTTGCAGCACCAGCACGGTCAACGAGGGCGAGAAGCAGACCTCCCTGAAGCTGTCGGAGCCCACCAGCAGGTCAGCCACAAACACAGAGGGCTAGTGGCCAGCGCACGCAGGCAACAGGAAGGTACTTTCCCTCACCTTGCCAGTGCCCCACACCGGACGAGGGCGAGAAACCGACCCTCCTGAAGCTGTCGGAACCCACCAGCAGGTCAGCAACGAACACAGCCACACAGTCAACAGGCAACAGGCAGGGCCTTTGACTCACCTTGCCATTGCAGCATGGTGAGAGAGGGCGAGAAGAAGCCCCCCCTGAAGGTGTCGTAGCCCAGCAGCAGGTCAGCAGCGAACACGGGAGCACCACACTCAAGGAGGGCGAGAAGCAGACCTCACGGAAGCTGTCGTAGCCAAGAAGCAGGTCAGCCGCGAACACAGCCGCGCAGAGGGCGAAGACAGAGGCAGATGGCCCACCTCTGGTCCCCAGCCAGCCCACACCCACAGCCCTCAACGCACCTTGCCAGTGCACCACGCTCATTGCAGGCGAGAAGCAGACCTCCCTAAAGCTGTCGTAGCCCACCAGCAGGTCAGCCGCGAACACAGCCACACAGACGGCGAAGACAGAGGCCGTTACCAGCGGCACGGCCAGCCACCACTGGTGAATGCGCGTGCCTATGCTTGCCTAACGGAAGGGAGGGGATGGGAAGGGATGGGAAGGGATGGGAAGGGGGTGGGAGAGGCCTGGGAAATGGACGGGAGAGGGGTGTGGGGACAGCCACACAGACGGCGAGCACAGAGGCTGTTACAGTGGCACGGCCAGCCACCACTGGTGAATGCGCGTGCCAATGCTTACCTGAGGGAGAGGAGAAGTTGCGGAGGTGGAGGGGGTGTGCCGAATATGTGAGTGCCGAAAACGGGAGTGCCGAATACGGGAGTGGCCAATACGGGAGTGCAGACTATTCTTGGATAACGGGGAATCCCTACCGGTTTAGAGGCAGGAAGAGCGAACCTCTGTTGCGATGTTGGATCTCATGTCGACCGCACGATGCTCGAATGCAACGATCGAATGGACGGCTCGGATGCAAGGGTTGTATAAGGGCCGAAACCAATCTGAAGCTAGAGCCGGTTTGAAGCTAGAGCCAGTCCGGAGCTCGAGCCGATCCGAATCTAACGCCGATACGAATCTAACGCCGATCCGAATCTAACGCCGAACCGACAAAAGTGCCAACCCGCCACTCAAAAGAGCTGCTCAAGTATACCGATAAGCGTCTGACTATGCCAGATTTTAGATGTGCGCGGTAGATGGCCTGAGAGTGCGCGGTTTGACGAGAAAATAGCACTGGAGAAACGTGTTAGACACGAGAGGAACTACTAGTGCTTGTCTGTCAAAGAGACCTCGGGAGTGCACCAGATTTCAAATTGATCCGTCGGTGTCAAACGCGTTTGTGGTACATTACACAATAAGGCGCACGGGTAACATTTACCACATTGGGCTCAGTGTGGTGCTCGCTCGGTCCGCGAGCTCAATGTGAGAAAATCACGGGACAGGCCGCCAGCCGAGCCATGGCCTTGGGAAGGGTTACATGGTAGTGCGACGAAACGTGAAAATTCGCGACCAATAATAACGCACGTCCTAAACATGCACAGTTAACCAGCGACAAAATGGGGAGACCGTTATTTCGCAGGGGGGACTTCGCGAACTCTAGGTTTCGCATGTAGCTTTCGTCACTCATTGTTGGATTTCGCCCTATGCTGTGCGAAGTTCGTGTGGGTGCTGTTTCCACTTGAGCGCGGCTCAATGTTGTTTTTGAATTTTATGTTCAATTTCTGAATTTTCCTGTGACATTGAGCCGCAGGCTCTGGATTTGGCTCCACTCGAGCCGAATATCGCCCCCCCTTACAACGAATGCATGAGATATTCCGTACTGGTCAGAAGCAACCAGGGCCTATTTTATCAGAGTAATTTACTCTGCTTCTCTGAAAATCAGAGTCGTCTTTGAAAAGTACTCTAGGGGCCCTGAGTTAATATATATATATTTACTATGATTTTATCCGAGTAAACCTTTGTACCACTCTGATGGTCCGTGTATAGGGGGTACCGTATATATGTGATTATGTTCCTGTCCCCTATACCTACCTGTGCCCATGTGTCCCGCAGAACGCGTCATGTCACACGCACCGGCGAAATCATCATCTGGTCCGTGCTCGAGGTTGTGTGAGGGGGCTCAATGTCCCTTCACCAAAATCACCTCGCCAATTGTGCTGGAAGGTGCGTGAGGGCGTTGATTGGCCCTTCGCCAAATCTAGGGGTCAATAGAGATGCGTTGTTGGCTGTGTGAGGTCGTCTTGGGCCCTTCTGTTAAAATTATATAAGTTATAATTTAATATAGGCTTGGTAGGTTGTTACTGAACCTTTCTGTAGAGGGTACAAACCCCTCCTTGTACTCCTCTCTCTTCCTAATCGATCCCCCTTCTTTCTCGACATTCTCTCCTACCCGCTCCTAGATCTAATTTCCTCACGCCATTCCATGGCGGCATTCCTAGTATCCTAGCTAAGCTAGTGTCCTAAGTTTTAGGAACCTAGTCTCCTAACTTCCTGAGATGGTATCAGAGCAGGTGACCGTTTACGGACCTGCTCTCTACGCTTCCGCCGCGTACTTAGTCGTCGTTCATTCCTGCCGTGCCGCCGTGGCGGCCATGCCCGTTCCTGCCGTGCCGTCGCGTCGTGACGCATGGCGTCGATGCCACACTGCTGCGACGCCGCCGTGCATACCGTCGCAGCGGCGACGTCCCACCGCTGCATCGACGCCACGATGTGTCGGCGTCGTAATGTTGTCGTGGCAGCGTTGTCGGACGGCAGCTTGCCGCGCGACGTTCGTGGCGCCGCCTCACCTGCTGCCCGTACGCCAGCCTCAAGCGTGAGGCTGGACCACACCCCGCCCCCCTTCCCTTGTGTCCTGTATCTTGTCGCAGCCGACGGCTGACTCCCGCCGGCCGTCCCACCGTCGCGGGGCCTGGCCACGTCACTGAGAAGTGCGGGTGCCGCCGCCGCCGCCGCTGTTGTCGAAGCCGCCGCCGCCGCCGCTGTCGACGCTTGCCTCGGGGCCACGCAGCCGCACGCCGCCACCGCCGCCGCTGTCGACACTGCCGCCGCTGCTGCCGTCGCCGCCGCAGCCCCTGCGGTCGACGTCGCCGCCTCACGCGCCGTGGTGTCGACCGACCTAGTGTCGCTGTCACTGTGGCTGGAATGGGGGTGCTAGGTTAGGGGGTGTGTGGTGTGTTGGGTGGGTGTGTGACTACCAAGCCTAGGGGGTGTGTTAAAATTATATAAGTTAGAATTTAATATAGGTTTGGTAGGTCGTTACTAAACCTTTCTGTAGAGGGTACAAACCCCTCCTTATACTGCTCTCTCTTCCTAATCGACCCCCCTTCTTTCTCGACATTCTCTCCTACCCGCTCCTAGATCTACTTTCCTCACGCCATTCCATGGCGGCATTCCTAGTATCCTAGCTAAGCTAGTGTCCTAAGTTTTAGGAACCTAGTCTCCTAAGTTCTTGAGACCTTCACCGTATTTGGGGCCAACGTGTGCTTGCAGGGGGGGTGCAAGATTTCCCGTCCCCGCCCCTGCTGTGTCGACCTCTCCTGCCAGCTCGATTCCCCCTACCCCTACAATCTCGGTATCCAACGCCCATACAATCTCTCGATACTTCCCCTTTGTTCCACCCCCCATCTCCCGATCTTGCCCCGCACGTCTAGAGGACCCTGCTGCAGAGAGTTACTTAAAAAACCCCCCTGCATTGTCAATGTAAATTTTTGAGAGAGAAAAAAAAACCCTGGAAAATCAGAGGAACCATTGGGCAGCACTCTGATTTTCAGAGTGATAGAAAAAAGCCACTCCCTAATTCCAGAGTAGTAAAAATCCAAAAGTAGGCCCTGGAACAGGGCTCTAGATTGGTTTTGAGGCTTCCTGATCCATCAGGATTCTCCCATAAAAAAAATCTGAATTTTCAGGGTCCCCCCCAAAAAAATCATGAGCCATCAGAATTACTTAAAAAAAATAATCTTGATTTCTCAAAGTTTCTATACATGTTTTAGTTAATGGATTATGTGTGTTCAAGTCTTGATTGTTGAGGGTGCTGGGAATTCGTAGCGAATTCTTGCGCGTTGGGCGAGATTGGGGGATGGGCAGGAATTGACAATTGGTGGGGGGGAGAGTGGGGAGGGCTGAGTAAGGGGGGGGGGGGGGGCGACGAGATTGCAGGGGCGGAGGGAATCTCTTCCCTCGCAGAGCCTCAGAACCCATGCTCGATACAAGTCCGAAATTTCAGGATCCCTTACAAAAAAAACCTTAGCTAACAGATATCCCTTACAAAAAAACCCTGAAATTTCAGGAAATGCCAAAAACAAAACCCTAGCAAATCAAGACTGGTACCCCTCAACACCCTGTTTTTTTCCTGAATCAGGAAAATTTTCCTGACTTCTGGGGCAGGCCCCACGTTTGGTTTTAAGGTACTCTGAAAGCTCAGTGTCTTACTTGAGAAAAAAATTTCCATCAGTGTGGACTAGAAAAGAAAAGCTTTTTCATCAGCGTTCGATTTCGAATGTTCGCTTTCTCATCAGGGTTGACAGTTAATTTTACACTGATTTTCTATCTTCAAAAAAATATTTCACATCATTTAAATTCAGCTACTCTAGTTTAACTACAATATCTACGAATTTACCAAAAGCTAAAATAGGGCAATGCCGACGTAGTCATGCGCCATACTAACATGCTACACAGAAACTTTACAGCAGGTTCTCAGCTACACAACCATTTCACTAGTTCACTACCCAGAATCGTCGTCATCGTCTAAACGGTCGACTACCTCATTCCCCACGAGCTCATCTTCCTCATCGTCATCGACCTCAACCTCCTCCAGTTCCTCTGCCACTTCCTTCCCCTTCCTGCTCGTCGGACGCTTCTTCGGCCGGGCTGTCAGTGAGAAAGGTCGTCGCTTCTTATAACTCCTCCAAATAGACACCACCTCTTCCCAATCCGGCTCATAATCCAGCAGCGACATGGCTATGAGATCCGACAGCCGCGCGTCTTTGATAGCCCCGCGCTGCCAGCTCTTGATAACATTCTGCCGGGAGAACCAGCGCTCACACTCCACAGTGGATAGCGGCATGACAGCAACCGATACCCACAACTTCGCAAGGTTCGGGTAGGCATCCTTCCAGTCAGGCGTTTTGAGCATCGCAGTAAGGCCTGCATGGAAACTTTTCTCACACCTCGGGGCAGCAGCTCGAACGAGACAGAAGTTGCGCAGCTCCTTGACGGCCCTACGCTTGTCGATACCTGCCCATATTCAACAAGGACATAATATAGCTATTAAAGTGATAGCAAGTACATAGTAGACTCAAACATGCGGCAGTGACAACAACATACCGGGCAAGATCTCTTCCGAATGCTGCGCCCGAAACAAAGCCACCAGAGACATGAGATGTTCGAGGCAGAGGGCGTTCCGCTCCTGGCGAGCTAACGGCCAGTCAAGCGAGATGAAGAGGCGCACTCCGGACAACGAGTCGAGGTCGCCCAGTCGATCCAGCAGGTTTCCCACGATCGATTCCGCCATAGCCGTGCAGAGGTCCACACATGCGTTGTGGGTGAAAGGACCATTGTAGCCTTCAATCGCGTCGTCGTGCAGAAGGTACGTGTGCGTTGTAGGGCGGCCATCAGCATCCACCCCTTGAACAGTCACCTGCCGTGATCCCCCTTCCCCATGGAGCCGTAGGAATGCAGATAGGCGATCACTGAGCCCGCCACCAAAATCGTCGCCTTAGAATACGTGTAAACACACTCCGAAAAGGATGCAGCAATCAGCACCATCTCACCTCTCGCTGCTGGAACGTCTTGTTCAAGACGTTCAGCTGCTCAAGCATGTCAGCGAGGAAAAAAAGCAAGAACTGGAACATGAAGCTTGTTGCAATCTTGTACATCCTGGCATCACCCAGTTCATGAAGCATGACAATCACACCAGGCAGCACCGCCACCAACCTCAGGACGGCCTCACCGCGAGATAGCCAGCGGACATTAAAGATGCCCTGCAGCTCAAGACTTGTCTGACAGAGCAGCTCCTGCAGATCTAGAAAGCGCTGGTGCCAAGGTCCCGAGCGTCCAAGGAACTCTGCCAACCACCGGATGAAGGCATCTATCATCCCAAACTGTGGCAACGAGTCTGCGGCATCCTTCGCAGCCAACGCCTCCCTGAAATTAACGTACACGAAATAGTCAGCTTCTTTCCAGGCAAAAACAGACACTGGAAGCAAATCAACAAAGACATGTACCTGTGTGCAATGCAATGGCAAGAAACGAGGTGAGGAATGCGCGTGCGAAGCCTTGCCACAAGCCCATTGCGTACGCCCGTCATCACGGCCGCCCCGTCTGTGCTGATGCCAGTCAGGCGGGAGAGGTCGATGCCGACAGTTCCAAGGTGTGAGAGGAGCAGGCCAAGAAGAGACGCCGCATCCGCTCGGTCTACAGTCAGCAGTGCAAAAAACTCTGTGACGATCGTGTAATTCTTGACGAATGTAGCGTAGACGATGAGATGTTTCCCACGGCAGCGATCGGTTGACTCGTCGCAACTTAGACCCACATAGGGACTAGCCCGAATGTGGTCAAGTTGGGTTGTCTGCAACCAAGTTGCGGTTGCTTGTGTGAATTCCCCGAAGCCATATCTGCATAAATTATGTGGAAAGGACACAATTGTAAAAAGTGTACTGTACGCACTGGTAAACAACATCAATAAACATTATGATGTTCAGTTAGAATAGACCCAACACTTACGCGGTATAGTAGCTCCCGTATCCCTTCTTCGGAAATCCTTTCACCCCCTTCTCCGCGAGGTACTTCACTAGCCGAACCCACGCTTCAATTGGCTCGTTGTTCTCCGCAATTGAAGAGGAGAGCGTCGAGGAGTGCGATGGCTCGATCCTTCTCTATGTCAGGTGCCGCTGGGTGCTTGTCAATGCGAGGTTGTCGGGTGGCAGCTTGCAGGAGGTCGTTTTGCCGCAGCATCGCCAACTTGTGCTTGTTGGTGGACGCATGCCGCTTGAATGCCTGGTTCTGCACATCAGTAGCACCCTTTCCCTTACGACCACACTTCCCGGTATCTCCGGCATGCTCTGAGCACACAGTACACTTGAAAGCAGGAAACCCCCCGGGTGTTTTGGTTAGAACGAGCCAAGGGTAACGTTCCTGCCAATGCATCTTGTACTTGCCAAGAGCATCAGAGTACAACAACTCAATGACATTGAAGCTAGGTTCAGAGGAAGTAGTATCGGCGGTGGAGTTGGGATTGGCGGCTGATGTTGTCGCAGGACAAGCAGTGGAGAGGAACGGGAGCTTTTCTTGACGGTAGCGAGATGCCCGAACTGCCGCGCCTGCACTCGACTCAGGAAGATCTTCCATGCCATGCATGCGACGTCCACCATCTCCTTCAGTGGCTGTGGAATCACTCCCTGCGAAGTGTCAATAACGTTATTAGTAAACAGTTCCTTTTAAGCGATGGGAACAACTGAATCAGAAGTCTCACCAGTAGAACATTCAGGTCGTGCTCGAAGGCCACAAGCAGCACTACTCTCGATTACACCGTTGGCAGGGTCAGGGTTCCTGCCAGTTGCCAACATAGTTATTAGTAAACAGCTTTTTGTAAACCATGGATACAACAGAATTTAAAACCACGGCTCACCAATAAACACACCAGCAAGTCCTGCTCGACGAACACCAGCAGCCCTGCTCTCGAGTACAGCGGAGGCAGGGGTTGGGATTCCTGCCACATATCATTAGATTTATTAGTAAAAGGTTACGGTTAAAGGATTCAATAGAACCAGAAGCTAAAAACACTACTCACCGGTAGCATAGTCAGATCCTGATCGACAGGCACCAGCAGTGCTATTCTTGGGTACAGCGGGGGCCGAGGTAGGGGTTCCTGCCATACGAGGACAAGGTTATTAATTAAGACTTGCTTGTGATTGACTGGATACAATAGAAGCAGAAACAGGACTCACCAGAAACAAAGTCAGGCCCTGCACGGCGAGCTTCAGCCATGCTAGTGTCGGGTTCAGCTGGAGCTCCAGCCGCAGTAGTCTCAGGAACGGCGGTGGCAGAGGTGGGGATCCCTGTCAGGAGACGACACAGTAAACAGCAGACGTTAACACCCAGCCTTGTTTCCTGATATCAACGCACAAAGCCATGTCAAGCACACTTACCAGACTCAGACTGACGTCCTGCACGGCAAACACCAGCGGCGCTAGTCTCAGCTACAGCAGTGGTCGGAGTCTCCAACCACTGCTGTACACACCCAGCGGCGCTAGTCTCACGTGGAGTCTCCGGCGTGTCGTCCGCACACACCCAGACGGGCGCTGGTAATGTGGAGTTCGGTGGAAGAGCGGGAGAAGAAGGCGCAGTAGGAAAGCTAATCACCTCGGTTGGCGTAGCGGTAGCGAACGAGTCAGCCACTGATGGCATGGGTGAGGCAGACGCCAGGTGGGATGCTGAGACGTTTGAAAGTATATTCTGCTTGGAGGAAGGCGGCAGTGATATTAATAGGAACTCTAGCGCGCTTTGGGGAGCTGCGACGGGAAACTTAGTTTGAGAGGGCTCGTCTGGAGCTGGCGCGTCACCATCGACACAGTTTCCCCCAGCGACAGCCATGGCGAGAGCAGGCTGGGAGGAAAAGGCTGCTGGTGCTGGGTGAGCTGAGAACGCGATACATCAGCCTGAGAGGCTGCACGCTAGGGTGGGGCAAACGAAACTGGGTGACGTTTTCCCATGGGCTATTCAGCCCTCGTCATGATCAACAGCTTCGACTGTGCCAGGCGGGTTGCTCGGTAGGGAGGGAAGAGCGTCATGGGGAGGACGAATTGTGTGGCAGGTACGGGCCGTTCGTGGGCACGATGCCAGGTTCAGTGCTGGCATCGTAGCGCGATGCCAGTGCTGTTGCTGTGAGATCATAAACTACCTCACCCATTGGCTGCAAATACATGATTTGGCTAAAAACCAATGGGGCTGCATGGCGGCTGCGCGAAATTTACAGCGCGACAGCATTTCACGCCTCATCCAGGTATTGCTGTACAATTTGTTGCGTGACTGACGTAGGAGGAGGTCAGCAGGCACTGACCAAAATAAACTTCCGTGAATCTCGCAGTTTCCCGTTTCAGGGTTGTCCCGCGTTACTGCGCGGATCGCTCAGTGTCGATAAGCAAAAAAACGTTTTTCCATCAGTCTTGTGCTAAAAAAATAGGCTTTCTCATCAGGGTCAGTAGGTACAAGCAAACACCCTGAAAAAAAGCGTAAAAAGCGTAAAAATCCTGATATCGTGGGGCCTGTTCTGGGGGCCTGCCCTGGAAGCAACCACATTATTGCATGATCAAAACAGTTTATCAGGCGCAAAACATCTCACAAAACAGTCCACTAGACGCCTTCTCTGGTACAAGTTATAAATCAATAGGGAGTAACTATGGTAGCACACTTCCCCCCGAACTCATCTCTTACACTGCGGATACCCACACGCTATATTAGAAACAACCTCATACACGACCACACCACCACCGCATACACCCTAACCTAGTTACACCTCCCTTGACTACTGGTAACCTGAAGCACTTAGCATCGCCCCTCCCAACAACAGTTGCCTGCAGCCTGAACCTCCACATCCCTGGCCCTCCAAACACGATTAGGCTCGGCGATTCCCATAAGTTGCAGCAGAGCAGAGGTCCGCTCTTACAGTTGCCGGAACCACTTCATCCCTCCCTGGCCCTCCGATCCTAACATCTTCCAGTCGTCCTCCTCTCCTCGCTGTCCTTGTTTCGGTCAGACTCAATCCTCGTCAGCACCCACCAGCGCCCGCCCCCTCGTGATGGATCACTAATTCCTTCCACCCTCATCCCCCTCTAGTCGCTCCAATCGTCCTCCTCGCTGTCCTCATCCACCGGTGCCCGTCTCCTCAAAATTGCTCCAGCCCCATACCGCCCCATACCGCCCCTTACTGCCCCATACTGGCACCCATCCGCCCACGAGTCACTCCAGTCGTCTTCCTCACTATCCTCATCCTCATCCACCGGCGCCCATCTCCTCATGATCGCCCTGCCAGCATTGCCTGCGCAGTACCCCCCCCCACCCCCCCCCTCTTGGGGCACTCTCCCCCCCTCCTCCCCTGCTGCACCTTCTCTTCTATACCCCTCTAGTCCCTCCAGTTGTCCTCCTCATTGTCCATCCACTGGTGCTCTCCTCCTCGTTATCGCCCCTGCCAGCCAGCATCGCCCGCGCAGCCCCCCCTACCCCTGGGGCACTCTCCCCCCCTCCACCCCTGCTGCACCTCATCTTCTATACCCCTCTAGTCGCTCCAGTCATCCTCCTCGCTGTCCTCATCCTCATCCACTGGTGCTCTCCTCCTCGTGATCGCCCCTGCTAGCATTGCCCGCACTGCCCCCCCTACCCCTGGGGAAACCCCCCCCTTCCACCTTCCCTGGTGCTTCTAATCACTCCAATCATCCTCCTCGCTGTCCTCATCCTCATCCACTGGTGCTCTCCTTCTAGTGATCGCCCCTGCCAGCATTGCTCGCGCTGCCCCCCCTACCCCTGGGGCAACCTCCCCCCCTCCGCCCCCAGCTCCTCTTCTCTCCTCCTCGCTCTCCTCACTCCCCTCCCCTTCCTCGTCCTCTTCCTCCTCACCCTCCACTGCTGCGGTTTTTGCTGCCGCGTCCTGCCTTTGCTGCTGTTGCTGCTGCTGCTGCTTCTCCTGCTGCGCTTTCTGTTGCTTCTCCTGCTCCCGCTGCTGCTCCCGCTGCTCCCTCTGCTGCTTCAAAGCGGGCTTCGCCTTCTCCCTGGCAGCCTCCTCCTCGGCCTTCTTCTTCTTCTCATACTCCACCAGATTCTTCTTGAAGAGATCCACAAAGTCTCTCAGCACGCCAAAGACTGGGGGAGGGAGGGAGGAAGGGCCACAGCGAGAGGAAACAGGGAGGAAAAACAGGGGGCATAGGCTCAGTGCGCTTCCCAGCAGGCTTCACAGCGGGCTTCACAGCGGGTTTTAGCTTCTCTCTGGCAGCTTCCTCTTCCGCCTTCTCCTTCTTCTCATACTCCACCGGATTCGCCTTGAAGACATCCACAAAGTCCGTCAGCACGCCAAAGACTGCCAGCGAAGTGAGGAAGGGGGGAAGGGAGGGTTTGGTAATCATTCAACGCCTCACAGCACTGTTCAGCATCCTCCTCCTCCTCACCCTCCGCCTCGGCCTTTGTCTTCTTCTCATACTCCACCAGGTTCTTCTTGAAGAGATCAACGAAATCCCTCAGCACGCCAAAGACTGCAGGAGTGAAGGGGGAAAGGGAAGCAGGGAGGGCAACCAGAGAGGGGGTCTCGCTTTGATGGAGGTGCCTCAAAGCACAAACTAACAGCCTCCTCCTCAGCCTTCTTCCCCTTGTCATATTCGACCAGTTTCTTCTACGGAGATCAACAAAGTCTCAGAATGCCAAGACTGCAGGGGAAGGAAAGAGAAAAAGGGGAGCAGGGAGGGCACCAGGAACGCCAGAGGGTGCAGGCGCCACGGAACCAAGGAAAGGCTGCAGGGAGGCGAGGGGTAAAGAAGCTCTTGAGAATTCTACAAAATCAATTCAACTCAAGAAGCTCTTGAGAAACTCTTGAGAATTCTGCAGGCAGCACTTGAACGAAGGAACGGCAGCAGGGAGAGGTAAAGAAGCTGCATAACTTGGCTGGTATGAAGGAGGCATTGGGGAACATACTAGAGGCGCACTTGGCTGGTATGATCCGAGCAAAACCTAGGGTAAGGCGCACCAGAGTCACGTAGCGCACACTAGAATTTCAAGTGAGAAGACTGTTTCACGACGGGCCGGCCGCGCCAAACTTACTAAGTGTGAAGGACGTCGATTTGGGGTCCGAGCCAAACTTTCGAGCGAGATTCTCAGCACTGGCGTTCTGCAGGACGGGAGAAGAGAGAAGGTGCAAGAGATGAAAGAAAGGAGGTTAATCTCGATGCTGCAGCAGCGCAAAAGCCACCCCCGGCTCGATGCTGCAGCAGCGCAAAAGCCACCCCCGGCTCGATGCTGCAGCAGCGCAAAAGCCACCCCTGGCTCAGTGTGTGTGTGTGTGTGTGATGTGCATGCTTAAATGCACCTCAACAAGTGTCAGAGAGGGACTCTCACCATCGCATATATCAGGCCGTGCACGTTGCCGTGCCAACACACCACATTTTCGTCATACAGCAGGCAGCTGCATGGCCCTCTGTGTGTGATGTGCATGCTTAAACGCACCTCAACTCAAACCATGCCACGTACCCAACACAAGCCTCACCATCTCGTCTATCAGCCCGTGCTGGAGTCGTAGATGTATTACAGGTGGGCTGCGGAGGCCTTATTTCCATCTAGTCTGTCGGTTAGTACAACAAACCGAACCCCATGAGCCCATGCACGCTGGCGTGCCATCGCACCACATCGTCCTCGTAGAACAGCTGCATGGCGCCAAGGGTACGTGATGTGTGTGCTTGGATTGGACGCCCCTCAACCCACCGCCAGAGAGGGACGCTTACCATCTCGTCCTTCAGGCTGTGCACGTTCCCATGCCATGCCATGCCATGCCATGCCATGCCATGCCATGCCATGCCATGCCATGCCATGCCATGCCACACCATGCCACGCCATGCCACGCCATGCCATGCTGTGGACCTACCATCTCGTCTATGAGCCCGTGCACGCTGGCTTGCCATCGCACCACATCCTCGTCATAGAACAGCTGCATGGCTCTATGGGTGTCGTCTGCATGATTCAACGCGCCTCAAACCACTACTAGCGACCAACTCTCACCATTTCATCTATCAGCCCGTGCACGCTGGCGTGCCATCGCACCACATCCTCGTCGTAGAACAGCTGCATGGCCCTCTGTGTATCCGCATGCTTCAATGGTAGCTCATCTTCCTTCTTCTCCTCCTCCTTCTTCTCCTCCTTCTCCTCCTCCTTCTTCCCCTCCTCCTTCTTCTCCTCCTTTTTCTCCCCCTCATCCCCTTTTCCTCCTCCCTCTCCCTTCCCTTCCTTCTCCCCCTCTCCTTTTGTCTCGCCACTCTTCTCACTATCTGCCTTCTCACCATCCTTACCCTCACCCTCCCCCTTCTCCCCCTCCTCTTTCGTTTTCTTCTCCTTCTCCCTCTCCTCCTCCTTCTTCTTCTCCTCCTCCACCATCTTCTCGCACTCCTTCAGCTCTCGCTCGACCAGCACCTTCCCTCTGTCCAGCTCCCCGACCACCTCCGCCAACCCCTTCTGGTCCACCTGCATGGGTCGAACAGGAGAAAACGGTAAGCAGAGGAAAAGGCTTGCTTGCATCACTCAAGAAGCACCTTCCCTCTGTCCAGCTCCCCAACCACCTCTGCCAAACCCTTCTGGTCCACCTGTAAGGGTACACAGAAGGAAGGGAGGAAACAGGGAGAGTTTTGAGGCACCTCAAAACTCAAAATGAGGCGCCTCAAAACTAGCCACCTGTAAAGGTACACAAAAGGAAGGGGGGAAACAGGGAGGGGAGGGCGACAAGATTTGATCTCGCACCAGCCGCTTGCACTCCTTCAGCTCTCGCTCAACCAGCACCTTCACCTTCCCTCTGTCCAGCTCCCCAACCACCTCCGCCAATCCCTTCTGGTCCACCTGCGAGTGGGTACGGGGAGAGCGTGTGAACACGTGGGGAGCAGTGGCAAACAGAGGCAAATGGCTGACCAGCTTGACACCACCATCCGCTCGCACTCCTTCAGCTCTCGTTCTACCAGCACCTTCCCCCTGTCCAGCTCTCCAACCACCTTGGAAACGGGGAGGGTAGGGCAACAAGTTCAGATTGAACTCGCTCTCTCGTTCCTCCCCCACCATCCGGCCACACTCCATCAGCTCTCGCTCTACCAGCACCATTTCACATCCAGCAGGTTGCGAGACCCGTCAGTGAAAGTCCGAACACTTGCCTTGCCTTATCCCCATTATCAAATTCCTCACCCCCCTGCTGTAACCTTCCCCTCATCCCAGCCTCGCCCACCTTGATCCCACCCATCAACCCACCTTGATCCCACCCATCAACCCACCTTGATCCCACCCATCAACCCACCTTGATCCCACCCATCAACCCACCTTGATCCCACCCATCAACCCACCTTGATCCCACCCATCAACCCACCTTGATCCCACCCATCAACCCACCTTGATCCCACCCATCAACCCACCTTGATCCGCACCCATCAACCCACCTTGATCCGCACCCATCAACCCACCTTGATCCGCACCCATCAACCCACCTTGATCCCACCCATCAACCCACCTTGATCCCACCCATCAACCCACCTTGATCCCACCCATCAACCCACCTTGATCCCACCCATCAACCCACCTTGATTGCCTCGTTCAGCAGGTTGCACGGCCCATCAGAGAGCTCTCGCCTCGCTTACTCCGCCAGACAATAAACTCAGTCCCCACCCACCCACCTTCCCCCGTCAACTCACCTTGCCCCACCCACTCACCTTACCCCACCCACCCACCTTGATTGCCTCGTTCAGCAGGTTGCGCGACCCATCTGTGAAGTCCTTCCAGAAGTAGAGCCACTCGGGGCGGCACTCGCTCAGCACCTGCAGAGGGGTAGGGGAAGAGACAGAAGGAAAGGGAGAGTGGAGGGGGAGGGGGAGCATGGTGAAGCAATCGAGATCCATCAGTGAAGGCCTTCCAGAAGTAGAGCCACTTGGGCCGGCACTCGCTCAGCACTGATGGGGACGAAAAGGCGGGGCGGGGCAGAGAAGGGGTGACAAAGAGAGAGGTGGAGGAAGAAGCATCGTGTAGCATCAAGAGCCATCATCAAGAGCCATCATCAAGAGCCATCATCAAGAGCCATCATCAAGAGCCATCATCAAGAGCCATCATCAAGAGCCATCATCAAGAGCCATCATCAAGAGCCATCATCAAGAGCCATCATCAAGAGCCATCATCAAGAGCCATCATCAAGAGCCATCATCAAGAGCCATCATCAAGAGCCATCATCAAGAGCCATCATCAAGAGCCATCATCAAGAGCCATCATCAAGAGCCATCATCAAGAGCCAGCATCAAGAGCCATCATCAAGAGCCATCATCAAGAGCCATCATCAAGAGCCATCATCAAGAGCCATCATCAAGAGCCATCATCAAGAGCCATCATCAAGAGCCATCATCAAGAGCCATCATCAAGAGCCATCATCAAGAGCCATCATCAAGAGCCATCATCAAGAGCCATCATCAAGAGCCATCATCAAGAGCCATCATCAAGAGCCATCATCAAGAGCCATCATCAAGAGCCATCATCAAGAGCCATCATCAAGAGCCATCATCAAGAGCCATCATCAAGAGCCATCATCAAGAGCCATCATCAAGAGCCATCATCAAAGAGCCATCATCAAGAGCCATCATCAAGAGCCATCATCAAGAGCCATCATCAAGAGCCATCATCAAGAGCCATCATCAAGAGCCATCATCAAGAGCCATCATCAAGAGCCATCATCAAGAGCCATCATCAAGAGCCATCATCAAGAGCCATCATCAAGAGCCATCATCAAGAGCCATCATCAAGAGCCATCATCAAGAGCCATCATCAAGAGCCATCATCAAGAGCCATCATCAAGAGCCATCATCAAGAGCCATCATCAAGAGCCATCATCAAGAGCCATCATCAAGAGCCATCATCAAGAGCCATCATCAAGAGCCATCATCAAGAGCCATCATCAAGAGCCATCATCAAGAGCCATCATCAAGAGCCATCATCAAGAGCCATCATCAAGAGCCATCATCAAGAGCCATCATCAAGAGCCATCATCAAGAGCCATCATCAAGAGCCATCATCAAGAGCCATCATCAAGAGCCATCATCAAGAGCCATCATCAAGAGCCATCATCAAGAGCCATCATCAAGAGCCATCATCAAGAGCCATCATCAAGAGCCATCATCAAGAGCCATCATCAAGAGCCATCATCAAAAATCAAGAGCCATCATCAAGAGCCATCATCAAGAGCCATCATCAAGAGCCATCATCAAGAGCCATCATCAAGAGCCATCATCAAGAGCCATCATCAAGAGCCATCATCAAGAGCCATCATCAAGAGCCATCATCAAGAGCCATCATCAAGAGCCATCATCAAGAGCCATCATCAAGAGCCATCATCAAGAGCCATCATCAAGAGCCATCATCAAGAGCCATCATCAAGAGCCATCATCAAGAGCCATCATCAAGAGCCATCATCAAGAGCCATCATCAAGAGCCATCATCAAGAGCCATCATCAAGAGCCATCATCAAGAGCCATCATCAAGAGCCATCATCAAGAGCCATCATCAAGAGCCATCATCAAGAGCCAGCATCAAGAGCCATCATCAAGAGCCATCATCAAGAGCCATCAGTAAAGTACCTCCAGAAGTCGAGCCACTCGGGCCGGCACTCACTCAGCACATAGGCATAATGGCGAGGTAAGCCTAGGCACAGCAGACATGAGCACAAGCCAAGCCAAGCCCGGTTCGGCTCAAGCCAGGCCAGGCAAGTCCTTCCAACGAGCCGAGCCGAGCCAGGTCGGCTTGTCACAAGCCAGCCAGCTCGGGAGCCACCTTTGGCTTGGCTTGGCTTGGCTTGGCTTGGCTCGCCCGCATAAATCGCATCCGTGATGTTGCGTGTGGGATGCGGTGTGGTGCGGTTCTAGGTGGTGATGCGGTAGCGCAACCCTTGTGCAACGGAATCTAAGTAGGTGGAGTAAGGTGGGTGGGGAGGCGTGTATTCAAGGGTGGATTGCTAGGGATGGCCATAAATAACGCATGGTGCCAGACGCATATCCGCCATTAATAATCACGCTGCTTCTGTGCAAATCTGCCTTTGATTTTTATGGTAAACCGAACCAGCGCAACCTCAGTCACGCTGGTCGTCGACGAGCCAGCACAGAACCCGTGTCGACGAGCCAGCACAGAGCCCGTGTCGGGGCCTGTCGAGCCAAAGAACTGGCACCGACTCGGCTAAAGGGAGACTGCGAGCCGAGCCCAGGACGCAGCTCGACGGGACGGCTCGGCTCGGCTCTGCCCAGGCAGTAAGAGCCCGCCAAGAGGCTTGGCTCGTGAACTGTCGCGGAAATTTTGGTTTTTTTTTCGCGGTCAGCCGGTGCGTATTTTGGTGAATCTACACCTAAAACGCAGCGTGCGAATTTTGCTCGCGTATAAACGCAAAACGCAAACTGAAATTTGTGTATTTTCCAACATAGCTATGCACCCATTGTATACATGAAAAGAAGCCATGAAGCCCTTTGTGTTGGCCCCCTTGTTGCGATCATTGGCAGCGAATCCAACCACCTTGCCTGCAAAATCGGTGCACCCTCACTCAACACCAGTCATGCGTCCAACTCACCTTGATCAGATAAGCCATGAAGCCCTTGGTGTTGGCCACCTTGTTAAGATCATTGGCGGCGAATCCAACCACCTTGCCTGCAATTGCCAAGGTACAAAAGGGCAAGGTGCGAGCACAAAGGCCAGACTTATTGCAAGCATACAGCCAAGACGTCAAGACGGGACGGAAAACAATGGATTGACCAGGTAGAAAACGTGACGACGGATTGACCAGGTAAGTTGGTATTTGAGAATTCTCAAAAACCAGTTTACAGTCGAAACGTAAAGAGGGGACGAAAAACATTGGATTGACAAAGTAGAAATGTGACAATGGATTGACAATGTAGAAATGTGACAATGGATTGACAATGTAGAAATGTGACAATGGATTGACCAGGGGGGAATGTGCAGGTGGGTGACTGACAGTGGCGGAGTGGAGACATGGTGGAAGGAGGGGGGGAGGGGAACACATGTCACATCGCACATGTGCGTCACACACATATCACATGTGGCACACACATGTCACGTGTGTTACGCACACATATGCCCTCGCATAGGGAACATGCAATAGCAGAAAGAGCACGTCCAGAAAAGCAGCAGGGGACATGCTAACGAGGTGCCTTTACTTTACAGTCGACTCTATGGTAACCCCCGGAATGTGCAATAGCAGAGGGTAACTACCCAGAGGGCAGAGGGAACATGCCCTACAGAGCAGCAGGAAAGGCCCTACCCCACATCCCCACTCACCCTTCTTGGTTCCTTCATTGAGTTTATTGCCAATGTCTCGCACCACCAGCAGCACGTGCTGCAGCTTCTGGGACTCTTGGATCTAGGGGAACGAGCGTTGAGAGATGCAACAGGCGAAACGAAGGGGGGGAAGCACAGCACAGGGGGAAGCACAGCACAGGGATCGGATATGATGGTAGAAACATGTGACATTAGGGAAAGGGTATGAGATAGTGGCAGGGTGAATCATAAGTCGACTCAAAAGAAACATGTGACAATAAGGAGCAGGTTACCAGCAATTTGACGGAGGCAGGGGGGATGGGGCCAGGGGGAGACAGGAAAGGGGGGCGGGGAGGGGGGCGGGTTGGGGGAAAGAGGGGGGGGGGAGAGGAGGGGAGAGAAGGTGAGAGAGCGTACCTTTTGTGAAACCAGAGTGACGAACTTGATTGTGTCTGCAAGCTCTGGCGCCTGGTGGACATTGGTGCAGGGAAAGGGGGAAGGAGAGGGAAAGGGGGAAGGAGAGGGAAAGGGGGAAGGAGAGGGAAAGGGGGAAGGAGAGGGGAAGGGGGAAGGAGAGGGGAAGGGGGAAGGAGAGGGAAAGGGGGAAGGAGAGGGGAAGGGGGAAGGAGAGGGAAAGGGGGAAGGAGAGGGAAAGGGGGAAGGAGCCGAGGGGAGAGACGGGAGCGAGGGGGAAGGAGAGGGAAAGGGGGAAGGAGCCGAGGGGAGAGACGGGAGCGAGGGGGAAGGAGAGGGAAAGGGGGAAGGAGCCGAGGGGAGAGACGGGAGCGAGGGGGAAGGGAGGGAAGAGAGAAGAATGAGGAGAGTGATGAGGGAGTGCGGCGAAAGTGAGTGACCAACTTGATTGCGTCTGCACCCACCCTCAGCTACTCAGCTAACTCTATCAAAAAACCACCACTCAGCCTCTTTATCACCCACCCACTCGCCCTCTCTGCCCCACCCACTCCCAGTCACCCGCTCTTCCAGGAGATGGTGGTGTCAAGCTGGTCCAGAGGAACGCGTTGAACTCCAGAGCTTTGAGCTTTGAGCTTTGAGCTTTGAGCTTTGATCGCCTCAAATCTAGTCGGTACAAAAATACCCTGCACGTGCACCCACCCACTCGCCCTCTCTCTGCCCCATCCCACTCACCCTCTCTGCCCCATCCCACTCACCCTCTCTGCCCCATCCCACTCACCCTCTTCGCCCCATCCCACTCACCCTCTTCGCCCCATCCCGCTCACCCTCTTTGCCCCATCCCACTCACCCTCTCTGCCCCATCCCACTCACCCTCTTTGCCCCATCCCGCTCACCCTCTTTGCCCCATCCCGCTCACCCTCTCTGCCCCATCCCACTCACCCTCTTCGCCCCATCCCACTCACCCTCTTCGCCCCATCCCACTCACCCTCTTCGCCCCATCCCGCTCACCCTATCTGCCCCATCCCACTTATGCTCTCTGCCCATCCCATGCACCCTCTCTATCACCCCGCCACTCACGCTTGGTCTGCCTGTTCAATGAACTCCTAGACCCTAAACCCGCCCACTCACCCTCTCCGCCAGGAATATTCTGTACTGTAAGACCTTCAGCTTGGGCTCCAGTCGCTGGACCCCCAGCAGCGCTCGGAAGAGCTGTGGGCACCGGATGAGGGAGAAGGGAGAGAGGGCAGAAAACTTTAGTGGGTTCCACTCGCTGGCTTGGGCTCCAGCCGCTGCAGTCCCAGCAGCGCTCGGAAGGGATAAGGGATTGGCGAAAGGGGGAAGGGGCAGAGAATTTAGTGATCACCGCTTGGTGCACCCTCAATATGTTTTAGGCGCCTTGAAAGCAGGAGGGAAAGGGCAGAGAATTTAGTGATCCCCGCTTGGTGCACCCTCAATAGCACTAGGAAGAGATGTGGGGGGTGGGATGGGGCCGGAGAAGGGGGAAGAGGAATCAGTGGCGGTCCTTGCAAAAGTGGAGACATTTTTTAGAATTCTCATAAATTACTCCACTTAAGAGGAGTCAGCGGTCCTCGCGAAAGCACCCTCCGCGCTCGGGGGGAAAGAAAATGGCACCTACTCCAGCATCGGCCAGCTACCTTCCCCACTATTCACTTCCTCCCCCCCAGTAGCTATCTTCCCCACAAGATAGAACCTTCCCCACCAGTCGTTACCTTCCCCAGCACGCACCTGCTCGCATGGGCCCAAATCCTCCACCGTCCGTTCTTTAAGGATTCTTAAAGAACGATCACTTTCCCATGAACTCCTGACAGGGAGGTGGTGAGAGGAGAACACTGGATACCCCCTAGTACCAGCAGCCACATCCCCAGTAGTAGTCACCTAGTACATGCCTTCCCCACCAGTTATAACTACCTTCCCCAGTACGCACCTGCTCACAAGGGCCCAGGTCCTCCACGTTCCCTTTGAACTCCTGACAAGGAGGGGGGGGGGGGGGGGGGGTGGGGGATGGAGAGAGGGAGAAGGAATGAGGAGGAATGGTGAGATGGAGGCAATTTTTTAGGCGCCCCAAAAATATGAGGAGGAATGGTGAGATGGAGGCATAGAAGCAAGGGAATGAGACAAGATGACTGCTGCTGAGTCAAATATCTGTGTTATGAGTCTATTCTAGAGTCGACTAAAAAATCGACTCATAACAGATTGCTGAGTTAAAATCTCTTGTACGCGTGTGTAATAAGCCACCCACAAATACAACTGTGCCACCAGAGTTTAAATCTCAGTGTACTAACCGGATGTCTGGTTTGTATCGCTTGGCCAATTGTGTCTCCTGTACTGTGTCTCAGCAGCCTCTTCTCCCTCTTTTGAGTCGACTCAAAAGTCAGCTCGTTTTGAGTCGACTCAAAAGTTGGAGTCCACTAAAAAATCCGGTCTGTACCGCTTGGTCAACAGTGATCACTTGGCCAACAGTGATCACTTGGCCAGCTGTGGACCTGTGGTCACTTGGCCAACAGTGATCTCTTGTACTGTGTCTCCTCAGCCTCTTCTACCTCTCGTCCTGGCCATACTTCACCGGAGTTTCAGCTACAGGTATGCACGCATACATGCATGCGCCACACACTATATGTCTCACCCTCAGCGGCTGCTTCTCCTTGTTGTGCAGGCCATACTTCAACTAGGCTTGAGCATGAACCCGACCCGACCCGACCCGACTTTGCCCTACCCGATGTCGGGTTCGGGTCGGGTCGGGTCGGGTCAAGTCGGGTCGGAGTTTAGGAAATGTCAACCCGACCCGGGTTTAATAGGTCGGGTACTAATGGACCCGATTTCGGGTCGGGTCGGGTTGGCATAGGGGCAGGGACGGGTAATAAGCCGACCCGACGGGTCGGGTTTTGTCGGTCGGGTCGGGTCGGGTCGGGTCGGGTACCCGAGGGTCAGGTCGACCCTCCGCAAATCTCGACCCGACCCGTCAAAAAGTCGGGTTCGGGTCGGGTTACCCGACCCGACCCGACCCGTTGCTCAAGCCTAACTTCACCACCAGGCTGACCACTCGCCTCGCCACAGGTGTGCGCCACGCATACATCGATGCACCATATATAGACATGGGCACAAGCCGAGCCACGAGCCTTTTTGTTTGGGATCCGGCTCGACTCGAGCCGAGCCGGCCGGCTCGACTCGGTTCGTACACAGTGTCCTCGTCGAGCCGGGGTCGAGCCGGCTCGTCCCCGGCTCGATTTCGAGCCTGGTGGCTCGCCATTCAATTTCAAGGGTAAAATTTCCCCCTCGACAATACGTGACTCCCATTTCTCTCTCCCTCCAACAACTCCTAGTCTATGTTTCCGCAAACGCTCTGGCGGGGCAGCCTTTAGCGTTTAAACGGGTAAACGCTAAACGCCCGCCCAAAATGATTGACGCAGTATTTTTGTCTGCGACACTGCGACCTGGCGAATTCAACCAGACATTCGCCAATTCGCAATCCCAAACTTTGACGACCTAAAAACCCATCCAACCCTTTTGCCCCGCTCAACCGCACTGCACTCTATTGCATCTACGACTTACAACCTAACCTCTAACACCCTCCTTCCTCCTCGCAAGCAATCCACTTCCCGTCAATTCCGCGAACCCTAGAATTCTGCGCGCACCAATTCTGCGAGCCCTATCATTAGGTTAGTTAGCGCGAGGAATCTTACGCAAAGCGCGTGCTAGGCGAGCCAAGCCGATCCAGCTCGCCGTCGAGCCAGCCCTGGCTCGCCCACAGAAATGCGAGCCGAGCCAGGGATGTTTGGTGCCCGGCTCGGCTTGAGCCGAGCCAAGCTCGACGGCGAGCCGGCTCGGTTCGACCCCTGGACGAGCCGAGCCGAGCCAGGCTTGGCTCATGCCCATGTCTAACTATATATGCACACACACATTAGGTCTCACCCTCAGCAGCCTCTTCTCCCTGACTCGAGGTCCAACAGAGCCCACAGCAGGCTGTCGCACCACTCATCCCACGCACACGTGTACCATAACCCACCCACCCATGCATGCACCCTACATACATACATACAGCTACACCTGTGACTCACCCTCCGCAGCAGCCTCTTCTCCCTGTCGTCCGGACCCTACTTCAGTATGATATTCACCAGGCTGTCGCACCTCATCCCATAAACACGCATGAGCCACAGACAAACCCAACACACACGTGCCATACGTGCGCAATGCGCCTGAGACTCTCTCACCCGCAGCAGCCTCTTCTCCTTGTCGTCTGGGCCATACTTGAGCAGGGTTTCCACCAGGCTGTCGCACCACTCGCCTATGGTGGACGTGTCAACACTCAGCACAGCGACCTGGATGGTGGGAGATGGGGGGGATGGGGGAAGTACGGGAGAGGGAGGGGGGGAAGAAGGGGAAGGGGGGAGGGGGTTTGAGATGACAACAACTTCTCAAGGGGCGCAGGAGTCTCTTCACACCACTCGCACCACTCACACCACTCGCACCACTCGCACCACTCGCACCACTCGCACCACTCGCACCACTCGCACCACTCGCACCACTCGCACCACTCGCACCACTCGCCTATGGTGGACGTATCCACACTCAGCACAGCAATCTGGATGGTGCAAAGGGGCGGGCAAGATGACAGTTGGTTGAGAGGGCATGCGGGTGGTTGGGAGGGAGAAGCCAGGCTGGCGCACCACCACAAACCTATGGTGGACGTGTCCACACTACTCAGCACAGCGACCTGGATGGGTGGGAGGGAGATGAAATCGCTCACTCCTGGCTGCACAATGGAAATCGCGGTGCGCCGAAATGACTGTGTGGCAGCAGCGATAGTGATGAGAGGAACAGATGGACAGAGAGAGATCCGACGGAAGGGGGGATTTTTTAGGCGCCTCAAAAATCGTTTTTTGAGGCGCCTCAAAAAGCAGCGACAGTGATGAGAGGAACGGATGGACAGAGAGAGATCCGACGGAAGGGGGGGGGGGGGGGGAAGGGGGGAGGGGGGCAGCACAGTCATCCCACAATCTGGTGGGGTTGGAGAGAGAGAGGCGAGTGGACGGGGGGGGGGAGGAGGGGTCCATACCACTCGAGAGAGGTGAGTGGAGGGGGGGAGAGGGGTCCATACCACTAGATCGTTCGGGTGAAGCTTCATGCTGCGAAGGGAGATCTCCACATTCCGTGACTTCTGCATGTCGATCTGTGAGCGCGGGGGGGGGGGGGGGGGGGGGGGGGAGGGGGATGGGGGGGGGAGCGAACGAGAGACTATGAATCATCTCAACCAGCTTCATGCTGCGAAGGGAGATCTCCACATTGTGTGACTTCTGCATGTCGATCTGCCAGGGGGGGGGGGGGGTGGGGGCACATGGGCAAAATGCGATTGCGATTTTAAATCGCATCGCATTGGGGGGCGATTTAATTAAATGCGAGCTTCATACTCAATTGATGACCAGGCGGCACGTTGGGCATCTTCATACTGCTGCTATCAATGCCAGAGAATCAAGGGAGTGCATTGCACACTTTAGAGAACAGCACAGTGCGCCCACTTACAATGCGGATGACTTCCTTCTTCACCGGCTGTTCGGCCTTCTTGAAAACAGTCTTGGCCTTGGGCTCAAACTGCTGCCTCAGCTCTAGAAGTGCACAGTAAGTAGCTGGGGTACTAGTGCACAACTTATAGTGCGGATACAAGTTACAACACTTACAATGCGGATCACTTGCTTCTTCACTGGCTGCTCGGCCTTCTTGAAAGCAGTCTTTGCCTTGGGCTCAAACTGCTGCCTCAGCTCGCCGATATCAATGTCAAAGTCAAGCTCGCTGCCAGCAGTGGGGGAAGTGGGGAAGAGGGCAGATATGGGATGCGGTGGAGACAAGGGGATGAGAGAAAGAAGAGTCGTGGGCTCAAACTGCTGCCTCAGCTCTCCAATATCAATGTCAAAGTCAAGCTCGCTGGTAGGGGGAGGCGGGGAAGAGGGCCGATAGTAAGGATGAGGGGACAAGGGGACGAGGGAAAGAGAAAGAGTCAAGGGCTCAAACTGCTACCTTAGCTCGCGAATGTCATATCCATGTCAAAGGCAAACTCGCTGGTGGGAGGAGGGGGGGAAGAGGGCCGATAGTAAGGATGAGAGGACAAGGGGACGAGGGAAAGAGAAAGAGCCTTGGGCTCAAACTGCTGCCTCAGCTCGCCGATATCGATGTCAAAGTCAAGCTCGCTGGTGTTGGGTGGGAGTGGGGAGAGTTTTGAGTCGACTCAAAAGTCAAAGTCGAGCTCGCTGGTGTTGGGTGGGAGTGGGGAGAGTTTTGAGTCGACTCAAAAGTCAAAGTCGAGCTCGCTGGTGTTGGGTGGGCGTGGGAGTGGGGAGAGGGCAGATACGGGGCGAGGGGACGAGGGAAAGAGGAAGAGCCTTGCGCTCAAACTGCTGCCTCAGCTCGCCGATATCAATGTCAAAAAAGAGCTCGCTGGTGGGGGGGAATGGGGGAAGGGGTGAGGTCAGGGGTGGGGTTTTAAGGTGAAGGGCGGGGGGGATTTGGGGGGGGGGTTAGAGGGGATTTGGGGGGGAGAGGGGAAACGGGGGTGATGAGAATAAGCAACTAAGAGGGCAAGTCAAGTGAAATGGATTCCACCAGCGCTCTTCCACCCACTTCCTTTTTTCCCACTACAATCCCCATACTTACGAGGCCATTTGTTCCCCCCCCCCCCCCTCTCCAAGTCCACAAGCACACTTCCCCCCCAATTCCAAACCAATTCTCCCCAACTACAACCCCCCGGTCAGCCAGTTCCCCAACTTACGACGCCCATATGGTGCCATCCGCGTTCGTCACTCCCCCCCAGTCCACCAGCGCTCTCTTCCCCCCAAACGCCCCCCCAGGGGGGGGAGGCGGACCCTTCCCCTTGAACCCAGGCGAGGGCGGAGGGGGAAGTCCCCCCTTGGCGCCTGGGGGAGGCGGGGGAGGGGGAGGCCCTGCCCCCTTTGCACCTGGGGGAGGCGGGGGCGGGGGGGGACCCTTTCCGCCAGGGGGAGGGGGAGGCGGAGGGGGGGCTTTGGAGCCTGGGGGCGGCGGAGGGGGAGGGGGTCCCTTGGCGCCGGGGGGACGGGGAGGAGGAGGGGGCGGGGGAGGCGCACCTTTGCCCCCAGGAGGAGGCGGAGGCGGGGGTGGGGGAGGGGGAGGAGCCTTTAAGCCGGCATTTCCCAGTGAGGCGTTAAGGGGAGGGGGAGTCTTAGGGCGGACGAGGCCAGGGGGGAGGGGGAGGCCGGGGTAAAGATCCGGCCCCGCCCCTCCCCCTTTTCCCTCTCCCAACTTCCCAGATAATGACCCTCCCCCTGCTCCTCCTCCCGCTTTCTCTTCACCCTCCTCCCCAACCCCTCCCCCTATCAACCCAGCAGCCGATTTCAACCCCTCCCAAGAGACTCCCACCGCTTTCGACCCCCCAATTCCTCTCTTCGCATCCTTCACCTGGGTTCCAAAACCGACAATCGCCCCTTCCTCCTCGTCACTCTCCCCTCCCTCATCGCCCTCCTTGGCATTCTTGCTTTTTTTCACCCATTTCTTTGCCACACCTGCCACTTTACTTAAATCCTCCTCCGCCTCTAGATTCTTTTTAACCTCGGGTAGCCCAGCCAACGGGGGAGTAGTAGATCCCTTAGGCGTCAACGCATCATTTTTCGACCTGCCCAAATCAGCGGACAAGTTCTCTCGGGAATTTCGCCTGCCCAGGGCAATGAAAGACCCTTCTTCGTCTGCTGGATCCACCCTGGAGCCATCCCCGCCGCCAGGACTCGCTACAGATAACCTGCCCGGGGCCTTTTTAGCCCTGCCCAGGGCAGCAAACGAGGTCTTTTCACCTGCCCCACCTGCCCCACCTGTCCAACTCGTGTCACCAGTGGCAGCAGCACCATCCCCCTCGCCACTACTCACACCAGTAATGTCCCCTTCCCCCCCACTAGATGTACTCCGCCGAGCCCTACGCACTGCTGCTGCTGCCACTGACTTACTCCCCCCGTAACCCAGCCCTTTCCTGCCCTTCCCCCTGCCTTCCTCCCTCTCCCCCAGTTCTTTGAAGCTTCTACGTTCCTTCCCCGTGCTTTCCTCCCCCTCATCTCCCGCTTCCCCTCCCCCTCCACCTTCTTCCGACTCTCCCCTTTTCCCCCGGCTTCCTCCCCTCAATACGCTCCCCGCGACCCCCTCTCCCCCTTCCGCCCCGTCCCCCCCTGCCCCTCCTGCCCCTCCTGCCCCCCCTGCCTTTCCCCCCGCCTTTCCCCCCCCCTTTTCCCGCCTCCTCCTCTCCCCCAAACTCCCAAACTTCCGCTCAACCACCTCCCCTGCTTCCCCTTCCCCCCCAGCCTTCCCCCCTTTCGCCTTCCTCCTCCCCGGCCTCCTCCCGTCCTCACTCCCGCTCCCCTCCCCCCAAAAGTCCATCTTCTTCGTTTCTTCCCTCACTTTCCTTACAAGCACCTTCTTTTTAGTCTGCTTTCGTTTAGAGCCCCTAGGCGCAAGCCCCTCTAGAAGATGCAGCCCCACGACCCCCTCCGACTGCCTCATAAATACTTCTACTTCAGTCTTAAACGCCTCCTTTCCACTCCCTGCTGCTCCCCCCGCTGCCCCCACTCCTCCCCCCGCTGCTGCCACTGCCGCTGCTGCTGCTGCTGCCGATGCGAGCACCCCATGCTCGTTACTCGCAAACGACGGGTGAACCCCAGACGCCAGCGGATGCGGGGGCGTGCTCGGGGCGAACCTGGTAACCCTATTCGACGAAGAAGTGGACGAAGGGGTAGACGCGGCGCTGATGCTAGTGATCCAGTTAAACCCCGACGCCGGGCCCAAAACCTCCTCGAAATTTACCTCCATTTCCGAGTCAGCATGGCTGCTTAGATCGTCATCATCATCGTCATAATACTGGAAAGGGCTTCTCCCTCTGCTGCGCCCGCTCCCCGCCTCACTGCTGCTTCCCCCCCCGCCCTCCCCGTTCTCGTGGAAACTGCTCGTAGGGGTGCCCCCTCCGGTGGACAAGGGGGTAAGATTTCTGCCTCCCCTTCCGCCTCCCCCTGCGCCTCCCCCTGTGCCTCCCCCTCCGCCTGCCCCTGCGCCTGCCCGTCTCCTCCCCCCGCCCTCGCCCCCGGAGGAAACAGACGCGGAAGCCTTCCCCCGCTTGCCTATATCCGCGAACGTTGCGCCGCCTCCCCCTCCTCCGCCTCCCCCTCCGCCTTCCGCCCTGCCTCCCCCTCCGGAGATCGTCGCGGAGGTTGCGAGGCGTCGCGGCTTGCGCACGTGCGTATGGCCGTGGACGTACCCTGGGGTCGGCCCTGCGTGCGGCCCTGGGTTCGCTCCCAGGTTCGTTCCTGGGTTCTCTTCTTGGTCCGATCCTGCAGCAGGTGCCCGTGCGACTGACGCCTTCGATCGCATCAGCTTTGGCCGCGACGCGTGCGACGACGATGAGGCGTTCGCGGAGGCGTGTTCTGGTCGCGCGTCTGTCGCCGGTAGGTCGTCGTCCGTCCATTTCTTGGACTTGGAGAGCGTCGCGAGGAACCCCAGCTGCGAAACGGGCGAAACAGGGACATTTTTGTAACCAAAAAACAAAAACAAAAACAAAAACAGTAGCGAGGCGATGGACAGAGCGAAATGTGACGAAAAAAACGACAGATAAGGGCATCCTATGCTCGAGCCCGCTAAAGCGTCCTACCTGGAAACCCGATGTGCATACATCGCGTTATCTCTACAGCGCGGATGGAAGGTATCTGAAGCGGAAACTCGCCGGAATCGGCAGCAGGGGTTGCTTCGCCAGGACTTATGTTTCTTAGGCTACAAGAATATATCGGGTACGCCTATAACGGAGATACCTGAAGCAGAGATACAGCGGAGATAACTGAAGCGCCGGTACTTGTAAAGAAGGTACCTGTAACGGAGCCTCGCCGGAGTCGGCAGCGGGAGTTGGCCCATCTGCCGACGGCCGTGCGGAACATTCTGGAAACCCTAATGGCATGTATCGGGTACCACTATAGCGTAAATCAAACTGTACCCGTAGCGGAGGTACCTGTAGCAGAGGAACTTGAAGCGGAGGTACCTGTAGCGGAGCCTCGCCGGAGTCGGCGGCGGGAGTTGGTCCATCAGCCGACGGCTGATCAGAGGGAGACGACGAGGCGTCGCTTTTGACACCTCGAGATTGCCGAGGGCGGTACGGAGACTTCTGCTGAGCCGACTCAGAAGTCGTTTCATTACTATTAGGACCTCGAGACTGCCGAGAGCGGTAGGGAGACTTGTGTTGAGTCGAATCGGGAGTCGCGTCACTACTAGTGACTCCCCGGGATTGCCGAGGGCGGTACGGAGACGTCTGTGGAGCCGACTCAGGCGTCGTCTCTTTAACATTATGACCTCGGGATTGCCGAGGGCGGTACGGAGACGTGGGGCCGGGTCGTTGGGTCCTACTCCTGGCGTCCTCTCCCTCCTGATTGTCCCCCATTTCGCGTCGCCTCGCTTTGCTTTTTAAAGACTCCTCCTTGACTCTAGAAACACCCCAAGGCTAAACTACTATAAGCGTATGACCCAGCGGGGCCTCTCCTAAACTGCTGCGCGTTTCAGCATTATGTCAGCTAAACTCCTGTTTTAACTCCCAGCAGGATGCTACCTATTTTAACGCTCCTTCTTCGTGGGAGCCTGATATCGCCCTAACTCGCGAAACCCGATGACGAATGATCTCCCACGTTCACCCCGGCACACGCTCTAGTTACCGAGCAGGGCGCATAGTTCACGCATTAGGGTTACAGGACGGGGCTCACGGCTCACGCAATGAGGCGACTCAACACCACCTAAGCATTAGGCTTCCGTAAATCAACGCAGCGCGATCACTCTTACGACAGTGCTTCTGCCTCCGCAGAACCCGCGTAACCCCTGCTCCTGCCTCAACCTAAAACATGGATCGGGCTAACTACAACTAGTGGACACTACGGGCGTGGTACATCGGCGTTCCACGAGGGTCTGCTCGAACGGGTACCACTCTGAACCGCACTGTATTTTACTGAAACAAGCAGTACCGTGTTCAACCAGTTCGAAAAGTCTGCTCGAACATGACTCATCCTATCACAGGGGTGCTGTGTGTGTGTAGCATGACTGAAATGAGCTGACTCGAGATCCCCTATCAGTCTGAGTCTCCTGCGCTGACTCGACTCTCAATTTTCCCTGAAGCAGTTCGTCAATCCCTAAGGGCGTCGCACGAGTACCCACGCAGTTAGAACCGTACTCGACCGTTCTGCATCCTCATCAGACCTTCACAAAACATCCCGAAACCTACCCCACGAAACGAACTGCATATGTACTGGGACTGAAACAGCAATAGCGGATTGGCTGGGAAAACCACGGCAAAATCGGGGGATGGTGGATGGGGAAGCGATCAGGTATGCTCCACTGCGCTACATACCATAGTCGAGTGCATTGCCAGCCGGAAAGGAAACCATTTCACCTATTCAACATCTTTGTTATATATAATATGAAGAAGCATTCTTGTGAATCGATGGGATGTCCGGCACTACATGGAGATTCCATGGTTGGCATACATCTTGCTGTTGAAATAACTAGGTAGCTAGGAAGCCATGGAATGGCGAGATGTTTAGCTAGGGGGAGAAGTTACGAGAGAAAAGAGAGGGACTAGGAAAGAGGAGGAGATAGAAGAAGGGTGGGTTGTCCCCTCTACAGTAGGATCCAGCTTGTAGAAAGCCTACCAAGCCTCAACAATTAGATATATAAAATACATAACTTGACACACCCCCTAGGCTTGGTAGTGACAAGCCCACCCAACCCGCAACACCCCCATGCCCTTGCACCCCCTAGCCCGTGCACCCCCATGGCCAGCCGCAGGTGGGGCTATTAGCGTAAGAAAATATGACTAGACTGAGATTGTACAAGGGGATGTAGTCTAATGGGTTGTACCCTATAGAAGCATGCACCTAGCTAGCCTTTACTATATTTTATTATATATTGGCATTATATATTTAATCTACCTGTTTGTATGTAGAAGTTATATGCTAGATAGGCTTGAGTTCTTATGGGGTACAACTCCAACCCTATATCTCCTTTGTTCTCTCCTGTTTCTCGTCATTCTTGTATCCTAACATGGTATCATAGAAGGTTAGGTCCGCCCACCTGCTTCCCCCCCTCGCCATAGCCTACTGCTCCGACGTTCCCTAGCCCTAGCGCTTCATCGGCCCCTAGCGTGCCCGCCGGCCCCTAGCGTCCCAGCCGGCCCCTAGAGCACATGCTGGCCCCTCGCGCCCCTCACCTGCCCCTCACGTACCCGCCGCCCCCTAGCGCCTCCGCCGGCCGCATACCCGCCGGCCCTTAGCGCGCCCGCAGACTGCCGGCCGTCCGCCCCTCGCGTAGCCCGCCCGGCCCCTCGCGTAGCCCGCCCAGTTCGCCGAATGGCTTGTCGATCTTTGTCCGCACCTGACAGATCAGCGCCATGATGGGCACTCCCTGATTGTGCATGTTGATGGCTTGCTTCCCCGGCCCCCCGCGCCTGATCCCCTCCTTGCTGGTCCCACCACTGCTGAGCGTGAGGCTTTCTCTGTTGCTGTGCTTGCTCACAATGTCTGGGATTCCCGCGATGCTGTAGCGCAGCTCGCTATTAGTCATGCTCTTCCCCTGTCTGAGCGTCCGCGCTTCACTGCTGTCGCAAACGCCAAGGATTTCCTAGATGCAGCAATTGCTCGCTCCTCCACGCCTGCCTCTACCTCTGCTGGCCGCTTGATCCTACCCATGCTGTTCCCAGATCTTGCCACGTTTCCCAATGTCGCTTTCCTCGCCACTCACCTCCGTGCACTAGACACTGACTACCACGCTGCTAGCACTGCCGCCCAGCTCACTGCCTTGCGCCCACCGTTTTGCGCTACCCTGTACCTTATTGCTACGCGCCTGCCTAATCGCTTAGCCACTGCCGGCGACTAGTTCCTTAGCCAGCACCCTGATGACCTCACCCTGACCGCCTTTGTCACTGCCCTGTCTAAGATAGAAACTCGCCAGCGCACTATCGCTCAGTCGAGCGGTGTTGCGGCAGTCCCTATCTTTCAGGGCTGTGCTCCCTCCCAGTGCACGTAAGCTGACGTTTTCGCTGCAGAGGCGGCTGCCCCTGCTGCTGAGGCCGCCGCTGCGGTCTCCCCGCAGCAGCGACGGCGTGGGGGCAGTCGCGGCCCCAAGGGAGGGCGAGGTGGTGGCGCTGGTGGTGATAGTAGTGGTGTCAGGGATAGTGGTTCTGACGAGGGGGTTGGGGGTGGTGTCCAGGAGCAGCCCCAGCAGTAGCAATCGCAGCAGCATCAGCAGCCGTGGGACCGCCTCCCGCCGGGCTGGCCAGGAGCCTCTTGAGGCGGTGGCGGCCCGCGCAGCTCGGCGTCTACCGGCGGCCTAGGTGCTGTCAGCTGCGAGTACCAGCTCCAGAGCGGGCCCCTCCACACCACCGTGTTCTGCCCCCCGCACCCGACCGCCCGCTGCTTCCATTGCCTCGACGACCTCTTTCGTCGCCACTTTGGCCCGGCCCCGGACCTCCCTGACTGGCCGATTCTGCTGCGCCACGGTGTGCATGTCTTTGACTTAGACATGGATCAGATTAGTTATGCCATGCATTCTCTGTATGCTGACGCTTCTAGTGTGTCCGTATTTTATTACCCTGTGTTATATAGCTTAGGCGTAGCACCTGTGTGTAGTACAGACTCCCCTGCTGTGTCAGGTGTAGGACCGTTTGTCCTGTCTAGCCTGGGCTCCACACTCGCTCCTCTTTCGTCTGCCGCTACTGCTTTGCGGCCCTTCACACTTGACTCCTGTGCGTCTGCCTGCTTCTTCCATGACCACGCCACCCTCACGCCACTTGCCGTGCCAGCTGCTGTCATCCTTGCTGACCCTTCGTCTGGTTCTGTCGTAGCGCGCAGCTACACTACCCAAAATCTAGTGGTCCCCTTGGGTTCCCTTACAGGCCTGCACATCCCTTCGTTCTCTAGGAACTTAGTTGGTGTCGGCTGTCTTCATGACCTCGGCGTCACCACTACATTCCCTGGTCTCAAGCGGTACGCTGTTTGTACCAAGGCTGCCTCAGGTTCCCCCCTTGCGACGTTCCCCCGGGACCTGGTGTCTGGCCTGTTTACACTGGACACTACTTCCCCCCCGGTTGGCGCATCCTCCCCGGGCTCTTCGTCTACCCAGGTAGCTGCGGCTTGCCCGTGTCGGTCGCTCACCCACCCGTCGCTTCTGTGGCACCACCGCTTAGGCCACCCTGCACTCCCGCGCCTACGTCACATGTCTCAGCACGGTCTCGTCCTAGGTCTCCTTGCGTCGCTTCCTGCCCTTCTTACCTCTGTTGTGTGATGTCATCATATGCTATCACATTCTGTCTGCCTCCCATCCCTTGTTTGAATTCGCATGTATGGTTTGACTGTGTGTGAAAGAATTTATGTGTGGTGTGTTCTGGAGTTTGGGAATGTGTTTTGTGTTATTTTGTCTGAGCATGTATTTGTAATGATAGATCTTGAGAAGATCTTTCTGACGCAACAAGAATCGCTTCAATCGGAGCAAGAACGCGAAAGCTATGAAGATTCAAAGTTCATGAGCTTGCGTTACAATTACGGCGGTTACAAAGTGAAGTTGTGGGGTGACTCTATATGGAGTTGGGACCTTTGGAGTTGGGGAAATTTGTCACTCTACTGTAACAGCTGCAAATTGGTTGGGAACAACCAAGCTAGGTTGGCAAGGGTGGCCAACTTGGATGGATTGGTTGGGAAGGGACAAATGTCAAAGTTCGGGTTCCAATAGGGAGGGAATCTTTGTGCTTATGGGGTTTCCTTGATTGGGGACTCTCTTAGGACATTCCCTCTCATCCCTATCTTCTATCCCAACCTTTCTCTTGCTCCTCTAATTCCTTGTGAGATTCTTGAACTTTGATTGAACTTTTGAGATTGAGATAAGTTCTCCTCCTACAGCTTACCCCCCAGTGCGTCGAAAGCCATAGCGTCGCGAATACTTCATCAATCAACGTGATTCAAATTGGGAACGGTATCTGAAATTAAGAGCTACAACATCTCCAAGTTTCGCAACATTCCAACAGCTAGTTTTTTGTCGACGTCGTTTCTTGTGAAGACGACGTTTCTGTCCAGAATTTCGGATTTATATTTTGAGTATTTCTAGCTCCTAAGCACACCTAGACTCCGTCCTTAATCCTAACAACTTCGCCTGCGCCGCCGTGCATGCCCTGCGTTAAGGGCTGGCTGCACCGTGCTCCTCACTCCTCCTCGCTTCGTCCTGCTGCCGCACCCCTTCAGACCCTGCACCTGGACGTCTGGGGCCCAGCCCCCGTCCCTGGACCTCGTCACGAGTGCTACTTTCTCATGCTCGTCGACGACTTCACGCGCTACACCATGGTGTTCCCCTTAGAGCGGATGGCCGACGTGCCTGATGTCCTTATCCAGTGGTTCGTAGCTGCACATCTCTACCGCGGTCTCCCTATGCTGTGTCTCCACACTGACCGTAGCGGCGAGTTCGCCTCCGGTTGGCTTGGACAGTTCTGTCGTGTGGAGGGCATCACCCAGTCGTACACCCTACCGAACTCTCCGTAGCAGAATGGGATCGCTAAGCGACACATCGGTTTGGTCATGGAGGTGGCTCGTACCTCAAGGATTCATATTTTCTGTGGTCGTTCGCTATTCGCTACGCCGCTCACCAGCTTAACCTGTGGCCGCGCTCCCAGCGGCTTCAGGTTTTGCCGACCCTTTATTGGACCGGGTTCCCTGGTGATGTGTGTGCGTTCCATGTCTGGGGATAGCTCGCTCACGTTCATGCCTCCGGCACGCAAAAGCTCATTGCCCGCACTGTCCCTCCTCATTTTCCCCCTTATTCATCTGACTGGCACTTTTACCACCCCCCGTCTCACCGCTTCCTTCACTCGCGTCACGTCACTTTTGACGAGTCTGTCTCCTTCTACAACCGCTTTCCTCACCAAGGTCTTCCGGCTTCCCCGCCCCTGTTTTTGGTTCCCACCGCCCCCCATTAGCCCTTGCCCCCCCTCCCCCCCGTCCTACCCCGTCTGGTGTGTCTCACGTCACTCCCCTCCCCACGGTTGTCCCGGTTGAGGAGTCGGCTGACTTCGGTGGCCACGCGGCGCAGTTTTCACCGCCTGTTTCTGCCCCGGTATCTCCTCCTTTGCCGCCGCCGCAGTAGCCTCAGCCGTCGCTGCCGCCGCTGCCGCAATAGCCGTCCGTGGGCTCTGGGGGTGGTGCAGGTGTTGGAGAGGGTCTTGGTTTAAGGGGTGCTAGTCCTCGGGTTACTGTTGTGGCTTGTCTTGGAAGTCTCGGGGGTGGCACCGGTGCTAGAGAGGGTTCTTGTTCTGAGGAGGTTGGTTCTGGGGGTGCTTGAGTGGAGCTTCCTGGAGGTAGCAGTGGTGTAGCTGGAGGTTGAGGCGTTCACGTGGAGCAGCAGCAGCAGCAGCCGCACCAGTAGTCACCGCCGGTGTCCGCCCTTCGCCTGCTCGGCCTTCCCTCCTTTGACCGCTCGCCTGCGCCTCCCCCGCCCCCTCCTCCTCTTCCTGTCTACAGCCCTGTCTTTCCTCCGCCGAACTCGTCTCCGGCTCGTCTTTCCACTCGTTCTCCTCCTGTGTCTCCTCCCCTGTCTCCTGACCCGACGCCTCCTTCTCACGCCTGGTCTTGTTGCACCTCCCGTGCTCGTCCTATTTCCCCCGTTCATTGCTGGCACCCTATGTTGCTCCGTTCCCACACGTCTCATCCTTCCCTCCTCCCGTCGCCTCCTCCATCCTCGCTTGTTGTCGCTCTGTCTGACAACCTCTGTGCCGCTAGTCCTCTTGTTCCTCTGGTCCTTGCCTTCCTCGTTACCGACCCGTCTGACTACCCTCATGCCGGTAGTCCTCTTGACACTCTTGTCGCTGCTGTCGCTGACTTCGCCTCTACCCGCCACCTTGACTACACCACCACTCTGGTCTCTGAGCGTGCCCGTCCTCTGTCCGTCGAGGGTGCTGCTGCCCTTGGCAGTGACGTCCTAGAGGACAGGCAGTACGAGCTTGCTTTCCTGTCTGAGGCTGCTCCCCATCTCTGTTCCATGCCGCTAGTCCCTGAGGGTGACCCAGACGCCTTTGACATCCCGACCCCTCGCACCTACGCTGAGGCGACCTTGGGACCCTGGCCCTCTCAGTGGATAGCTGCGATGGAGCAGGAAATGGCATCATGGAGATCCACCGGCACCTACATCGACCCAGTTCCCCCGCCTGGGGTGAACGTAGTCGATGGTATGTGGCTCTTCAAGGTGAAGCGCCCCCTGGAGAGCCGCCTGTGTTCAAGGCGCGCTATGTGGCTATAGGATTCAGTCAGCGCGAAGGGGTGGACTTCTTTAAGACCTTCGCTCTGACCCCGAAGATGACTACTCTTCAGGCGCTGCTACACGTAGCAGCATAGTGTGACTACGAGCTCCACTCCCTTGACTTCTCCACGACTTTTCTTCAGGGCAGCCTACACGAGCAGGTCTACGTACGCCGTCCGTAGTGCTTCACTGGTACCTTCCCTCCTGGGACCTAGTGGCTCCTCTGGCGCCCGGTCTAAGGCCTGCGACAGGCGCCTCATGAATGGCACAACACGCTGCGTGCTATGCTAGCTGACCTGCACTTCTTTCCGTCCTCTGCAAACCCGTCGCTCTTCGTTCGTGCTGGCTAGACTCCGTTCTACATCCTTGTCCATGCTGGCCAGTAGACCACACGCTCTCAGCTCCAGTTCCTGAGGACTCAGCAAAGCCCACTGGTCCTGGTCTCGCTTTGTGGAGCCAGGCATACACCGACTACAGCACTGGTCGGCCGCTAAGAGGGTTTTGCGTTATCTAGCAAGTACATCGGGCATGGGGCTAGTGCTGGGAGGACGCAGCCAGTGGTCCTTACTGGGCACACAGACGCTTCTTGGGCGGATGACGCTGAGACCCTCAGGTCCTCCCAAGGCTACTGCTTTAGCCTTGGTTCGGGTGCCATCTCGTGGATGTCCACTCGCTCTAGCTATGAGGCTGAGATCTACACCAGTAGCTACACACTTGCTAGGACCTTGATTGTGTACTCCTCTGTATATACACCTTTCAGACTAGCCTTGTTGCTTTGCTCCCAGTGGCCGGACTAGGAGTGCCGCCTTGGTTTGCTCTTCTCTAATTTATACTCTTGCTGACTAGTCTTTGGACCCCTGCCTCAGAGGTTGGACTAGTAGTGCCACTCTGAGCTGCGTGTTCCTTGCTCAGCATTGCCCCTTATCTAACATAGGGGGTGTGTCAACTTATCCATCTGTTTGTATGTAGAAGTTATAGGCTAGATAGGCTTGTGTTTTTAGGGGGTACAATTCCAACCCCATATCTCCCTTGTTCTCACTTGTTTCTAGTCATTCTTGTATCTTAACAGACACACCCGCTAGGCTAGACTAGGGGAAGCGACTAGCAAGAGTACAAACTAGACAAGTGTAACCCAGGGCGGCACTACTAGTCCAGCCACTGGAACAAGAGCCACAAGGCCAGTCAAGATAATATAAGTAGCAGAACACAGTCCAGGTGTTGCCAAGCGAGATGCTACAAGAACTAGACCAAGCTGTACACAATACCGCTGATGATCTTTCAACGCAAGTGTCTTCATAAAGATATCAATTGTGTTGGTATCTGAGGCCAAGTGTACTACACGGGCATGGCGGTGCGCTGTAGCTTGCGCAGGAGGAAGTACTGCAGCTGAATGCGCTTTCCTCTGCCCTCCAACCGAGGCACGGTACACAGGAGAATCATGGCCCTGTTGTCAGCGTACAGGACCGGGGCAGAGCTAGGCTGATCACCTAAGTCTGTAAGCAAGAAAGTCAGCCAACAGAGCTCCTGTGCCGCCATGGCACCAACGTAGATCTCGGCCTCGCAGCTCGACTGGGCAACAGTCGACGAGCGGGTGGACCACTACGAGATGGCACCTGCACCAAGGCTAAAGCTGTAGCCCTGAGCGTCTCAGCGTTGTCCGCCCATGAAGCGTCTGTGTGCCCTGTAAGGACCATTGGCATGCGTCCTCCTAGCACTAGCCCCATGTCTGATGTACTTGCTAGATAACGCAAAACCCTCTTAGCGGCCGACCGGTGCTACGATCGGTGTTTGCCTGGCGCCACAAAGCGAGATAGGATGCTGAGAGGGAATGCGAGATCTAGACGAGTGCAAGTCATCAGGTCCATGAGGCAACCCACCAGCTCTATGTAAGGACCACTAAAAATCTGCAGACTCCTCCGGAACAGGAGCTGAGAGCCTGTAATCTACTGGCAGAGGTGTGGGCTGTGCGGAGGAGATCTCAAGGCCGAAGCTCTGAAGGACCTGGCACACCAAGTGTGACTGTGTGAGAGTGATGGTATGCACTGCCCTGTCCCTAGAGATCTGCAGGCCAAGGTAACGGCGCAGCTCTTCTAGGTCAGTGCAAGTGTGTCCCCTCAGCAGCTTAGCCTTAACGGAGGCCAGTGTGTCTCTGTCTGCTATAGCAAAGACCAGGTCGTCTACTTAGACTAGGATGTCAAACCGTATCTAGCCAGCATGAACGAAAAGTGAAGGGTCCGCAGACGACCGGAAGAACTGCATGTCAGCTAATGTAGCACGCATCGTGTCGTGCCACTCCTGCGGTGCCTGCTGAAGGCTGTAAACCGAGCGCCGAAGGATCCACTCGGTCCTTAGGGGGAAGGTGCCGGTAAAGCCTTGTGGACAGTGCAGGTAGACTTCCTCGTGCAAACTTCCCTGAAGAAAAGCTGTCGAGAAGTCGAGAGAGTGCAGCTCGTAGTCACGCTGTGCTGCTACATGTAACAGCGCCCAAAGAGTAGTCATCTACGGGGTCAAGGCAAAGGTCAGGAAGAAGTCCACACCCTCTCGCTGACTGAAGCCTCTAGCCATGTAGCGCACCTTGAACATAGGCGGCTCTCCAGGGGGTCGCTTCACCTTTAAGAGCCACCGGCCATCGACTACGTTCACCCCAGGTGAGAAAACTGCGTCACCGAATGCTCTACTGGATCTCCAAGATGCCATCTCTGCATCCATTGCTGCATGCCCAAGGTCCCGAGGGCGCCTGAGCGTAGGTGCGAGGGGTCGTGATGTCAAAGGCTTCTGGGTCACCCTCAAGGACTAGCAACATGGAGCAGAGATGAGGCGCGGCCTCGGACAGGAAAGCAAGCTCGTACTGCCGGTCCTCCAGGACGTCACTGCCAAGGGCAAGGGAACCCTCGACGGACAGAGAACTAGCAGGGTCAGAGACCACAGCGGTGGCGTAGTCAAGGTGGTGGGTAGAGGCAAAGTCAGCGACAGCAGCGACACAAGTGTCAATACTCGAGACAGGAACAGACGGGTCGGTAACGAGGGAGGCGAGGACCCAACGAACAAGAGGACTAGCGGCATGAAGGTAGTCAGAGAGAGGAGGCAGAGCGACAAGAAGCGACACAGAGGAGGCATAGGGATGAGGGGAGGAGGAGACGCGTGGGAACGGAGCAACATAGGGTGGGAGCACTGTACAAGGGAGGCAAGATGAGACAAGACGTGTGACGAAGGCATCAGATCAGAAGACATGGGAGGAGAGAGAGGAGGAGAACGAGGGGGCAAACGAGCCAGAGACGCGTCCGGCGAAGACAAGCCGGAATGACAAGGCGGTAGACAGGCAAGGGAGGCTGCAACGGAGGAGGCGCAAGCTGGTGGTAAGGGGAGGGAAGGTCGAGTAGGCGAAGGGCGGACACCGTCGGCGACTGCTGCTCCAGCGGCTGCTCGACGCCGACACCAGAACCTCCAGCTATACCACGGCCACCTCCGAAAGGCTCCACTCCAGAACCCCCTGAATGAGAACCCTCTCTAGCACCAGGGTCACACACGAGACCGCCGCGACAAGCCACGACAGTAACCCCAGGACTAGCACCTCCAGAACAAGAACCCTCTCCAGCACTGGTGCCACACCCAAGACCACTGCGACGAGCCATGACACGAACCCAAGGACTAGCACCCTCCTCAACACCCGCACCCCAAGAGCCGATGGACGGCTGCTGCTGCGGCTGCGCTGGCGACGGCGGAGGAGGAGACACTGGGGTGGAAACAGGCGGCGAGAACTGCACCGTGGGGCCACCATAGTCAACCGGCTCCTCGACCGGGACAATCGACCGGAGGGGAGTGACGTCGGACACACCAGACAGAGCAGGGCGGGGAGGGAGGGGAGCACAGGCTACCGGGGGAGTGGGAACCAGAAATAGGAGCGGGGAAACCGGGAGACCTCGGTGGGGAAAGCAGTGGTAGAAGGAGACAGACTCATCGAAAGTGATGTCATGCGAGTGAAGGAAGCGGTGAGACGGCGGGTGGTAAAGGTGCCAGTCAAACGAGTTGAGGGGGCATCCCCAAGGGACAGTGCGGGCAGTGAGCTTGTCCGTGCTAGAGGCACGAACGTGAGCGAGGCATCCCCAGACGTGGAACGCAGATGCGTTACCAGGGGACTCGGTCCAGAAGAGGGTTGGAGAAACCTGTGGCCGCTGGGAGTGTGGCCACATGCTAAGCTGGTGAGCGGCGTAGCGAACAGCGAACGGCCACAAAAAATGGGGTGCACCGGCATGGATCATGGAGGTATGAGCCACCTCCATGACCAAGCCGATGCGTCGCTCAGCGACCCCATTCTGCTACGGGGAGTTGGGCAGAGTGTACGACTGGGTGATGCCCTCCGCACGACAGAACTAGCCAAGCCGACTGGAGGCAAACTCGCCGCCACGGTCGGAGCAGAGACACAGTACGGGGAGACCGCGGTGGACTCGAGCAGCTATGACCCATGGGGTAAGTCTACCTTCCGCTCCAGGGGAAACACCGTGGTGTAGCGCGTATAGTCATCGACAAGCACCAAGAAGTAGCGCTCTCGACGCGGCCCAAGGTCGGGGGCTGGGCCCCAGACGTCCAGGTGCAAGGTCTGGAGTAGTGCGATGGCAGGGCAAAGCAAGGAGGAGTGAGGGGCACGGTGCAGCCGGCCCTCGACGCAGGGTGTGCACGGCGGTGCAGGAGAGGGAGGGAGGGCAAAGAGGGACGCAGGGAGACCTAGGACAAGACCATGGTGGGACATGTGATGCAGATGCGGGAGTGCGGGGTGACCTAGGCGGTGGTGCCACAAAAGCGACAGATGAGTGAGTGACCGAAACGAGCAAGCTGCAGCAATTTGGGAGAGCGCAGCAACCTGGGGGGACCCGGTGTCCAGGGTGAACAGGCCAGACACTGGGTCTCGGGGGAACATGGTAAGGGGGGCACCAGTGGCGGCCTCGGTACAGACAGCGTACCGCTCATGGCCAGGGAACGTAGTGGTGATGCTGAGGTCCTGAAGACAGCCGACACCAACTAGGTTCCTGGAGAACGAGGGGATGTGCAGGCCTGTAAGTGAGCGCGAGGGAACAGCCGGACAGGGAAGGGTAGTGGAGCGATGGGCAACTACCTGACCTGAGGTGGGGTCTGCAAGCGCGACAGTGGCAGGGGTGGCAAGCGGCTTGAGGGTAGTCTGGACGCGGAAGAAGTAGGCAGACGCACCGGAGTCAAGTCTGAACGAGAGTGAAGTAGTAGCCGGTGGTGGCAGAGGCGCCAGCGTGGAGCCTAGGCTAAACAAGGCTAATGCTGCAGGGGAGCCTAGACTACACACAAGAGGCACACCTACACTAGGCAACAAAGGGTAATAAGATCCTGTCACACTAGATTCTTGAGCATACATGACATGCAAGGCAGAGGACAGCTGATCCATATCCATCTCAAAAACAGGCACATGACGGCGCACCAGACTAGGCCAGTCGGGAAGGTCCGACGCAGGGCCGAAGCGGAGACGAAAGAGATCGGCGAGGTGGCGGAAGCCGTGGGCGGCAGACCACACATAGTGCCGCAGAAGGGGCCGGTCTTGAGCTGGTACTGGCAAGCCACTACGCCAAAGCTGGCATCCGATGCCGAGATGTGAGGGCCGCCACCGCGGCCACCACCACCAGATGCACCGGGCCACCCCCGCGGGAGGCGGCCCCACTGCTGCTGCTGCTGAGTCTGCTGCTGCTGTTGCTGCTGCTCCGAGGCATTAGCCCCAGTCCCCTCGTCGGAACCACCATCACCCCCCCCACCCCCTTGGGGCTGCGGCCCTTACTCTGACGAGGCTGCGCTGAGGCCGCAGCAGCAGTCTTAGCAGCAGGGGCTAACTCAGCAACAGCAGCAGAGAAGTCAGAGTAAGTGCATTGAGAGGGAGCACAACCCTGAAAGATAGGGACCGCCGCAGAAAACCCCTTGACAGAGCAATAGTGCAGTGGCGAGACTCTATCACGGACTGGGTGGTGACAAAGGTGGTAAGGGTGAGGTCACCTGGGTGCTGACTAAGGAGGTGGTTGCGGGTGCGGGCAATGGCAAGCCGGTTTGGGAGGCGCGTGGCAATGAGGAAGAGGGTAGCGCAAAACGGCGGCGGAAAGGCTGTGAGCTGAGCCTTAGTGCTAGCGGCGCGGTAATTAGTCTCTAGTGCGCGCAGGTGAGTGGCAAGATTGGCGACAGTGGGGAAGGACACAAGATCAGGGAACAGCATGGGGAGGATCAGGCGGCCAGCAGAGGTGGAGGCAGGGGTGGAATAGCGAGCGATGACTGCATCTAAGAATTCATTGGCGTTTGCTACAGTGGTAAAGTGTGCACGCTCAGACAGGGGACGCGCGTGGCTGATAGCATGTTCTGCGAAAGCGTCGCGGGAGTCCCAGACAGTACGAGCAAGCGCAGCAGCGGAAGAGGCCTCATGCTCAGCAGCGGTGGGAGCAGCAGGGAGGGCAACAGGCGCAGCGGGGCGGGTAAGCAGGACATCGACATGCACTGCCAGGGAGTGACTGTCCTGGCGCTGACCTGTAAGGTGACGGCGAAGGTCGACGAGCCACACCTCGAAGTCGATCGCGTGATCCTCCCCATCCTGGCGGAGCAGTGAGTCCACCATCACTGCAGCTGCAGCAGCCGACGACCGCTGACAGGTAGAGGAGGAAAGGCGGAGGAACAGTGGAGTGAGGTGGAGTGCGGCAGAGAGCGGTGGAGAGCAGTGGAGTGAGGTGGAGTGCGGTGGTGAGAGATGAAGAGTGGTGAAGTGGAGTTGAGGGAGGCGGAGTGCGGTGGAGGGAGGTGGAGTGCAGTGAAGAGTAGTGGTGACAGCTGGCAGGAGTGCCGGTGCAGAGAGGAGCGAGCCAAGGCCGGGAAGTCGGGGGCGGCAGTGCGGCACGGCTGCGCTGGGGCGCGGCGGTCGCACGGCTTGGGGCCGGTGCAAGTAGGTGCCGGTGGGGCCGGGAGCCAGCAAGCTAGGTCCTGGCGGGTACAGGGGGATGGCTGGCATGAGGCCAGCGAGCGCGGGGCTGGCGGGTGCGGGGCTGGCGAGGCGAACGTGGCCAGAGGGGCGCAGGGAGCTAGCGGGGCGAGACCGGGCGCTACGAGTCTTGCGGGGCGGATGGGGCTGGCTGGGCGCGAAGGGGCCAGCGAGGTACGACAAGGCCAGCAGGGTGCTACGGGGCTAGCGGGGCGTACGGGGCGAGCTCGGCACCAAGGGGGACAGCAGCGTGCGCAGGGGCCAGCGAAGTATGACGGGGCCAGCAGGGCACGAGGGGCTAGCGGGGCGTACGGGGCGAGCTAGGCGCGAAAAGGCCAGCAGGGCGCTACGGGGCTAGCTGGGCGTATGGGGCTAGCTAGGCGTGAAGGGGCCAGCAGGGCGCGCAGGGGCCAGCGAGGTACGACGGGGCTAGCGAGGTACGACGGGGCCAGCAGGGCGCGGCAGGGCTAGCAGGGCGTACGGGGCGAGCTGGGCGTATGGGGCTAGATAAGGCGCGAAGAGGCAAGCAGGGCGCGCATGGGCCAGCGAGGTACGACAGGGCCAGCAGAGCGCTACGGGGCTAGCGAGGCGTACGAGGCTAGCTGGCGTACGGGGCTAGCTGGGGCGCTAAGGGGTCAGCGGGGCGCTAGGGGGCCAGCTGGGTACTAAGGATCGGGGCGCTAGGGGCTAGGGCGGAAGCGGGTGGGAGGACCTACCTAGCGTGATACCATATTAGCGTAAGAAACTATTACTAGAATGAGATTGTACAAGGGGATATAGTCTCATGGTTTGTACCCTATAGAAGCATGCACCTAGCTAGCCTATAACATATTTTATTATATTTTGATAGGGGCTTCTACCCCTCGTGCGAAGCGGTGATATCCCCGGCGGGTGGCGACAACGGCATCAACGGTGGCTTCAACAACGACGATAGCGGCGGCGGCTTCTACGGCGAAGGCGAAGCCTGTGGCACCTGGCGGCATGGCACGACCCGACAACGACCGGGTACGAAGGCATCAGTTGCTGCGGGACCAAAAAAAGGAACATGCAGGTGGGGGAAGAGGGGGGGGGGGTGGGGGGGGGGAGGCGAAGCTGCAGCAAGGAGCCATGGCTGGTGCGGCGCTGGCTGGCGTGCGGGCAAGCTGGCTGGCGTGCTAAGACGGTGCGTGACCCGTTGCCGCTCGTGCGTTGGCGCGTCAACGCCGCCACGGCAGCACGACGACGTCGCCACGACAGCCTAAACATGTTCAATGAGTCCGATTCCGCGAGTCTGGACTCGGTCTGGACTCGTCAAATGGCAACGAGTCGAGTCAAATTTGGGGGCCCAGACTCGAGGAAACTCGACTCGTGGGACTTGGACTCGTGTGAGGAATCGACGAAGGACTCGTGGCGGAATGGAGCCAATCGCCATCGAAGGAAGGCGGATGTGGGCAGAATCGCGAATTTGGTGGAGATAGGGCTATTTCGATTAGCATTAGGGCGGAATGGCGGATTTGACTCAACATGGGGTGGGTGTGTTTGAAATTCAAATCGAGGCAGATCGAGAGTGTAAGCAGAAGCAGATTTCCCATGTTTCGTCACTAACCCCCGAATCTGTTGAGTTGCTTCTAGAGAGACGCGGATTCTGTCGGGGACTACTAAAGAGATGCGGATTGGAGGGAACGAAATAAAGAAACTGCATATTATGGCGGGTTGATGTTAAAAGAATGTGGATTCTACGAAACTGTGTCGAGGTAACGGGGAGGCAAGGTTGGAGGGCGGATCTATGGGAATACTTGGCTCTAAGGTAGGCTACCTTAGGGGCGTACAAACGTTTTGACAAGTTTACTACTTTGGGAGGAGGTTGAGTCAGGGGTCGAAAAAGAAGGGCTTGGAGTGGATGCTTGTCAATCTGCTTGCGGAAATCGTCCGATTGGTGGATGAGATTTCTTGGCTGATTTTTTCGTAACAGTGTGCTGAGTAGGCAATTGTCATTTCCGAGTCCAATCCATTCGTTTTTGCGCGATAAATTTGGACCCCAACAGTTGGAACATAAAATAGGCAGGCACTGGGCGAAACTACAAATTGCACATGCACCCCTTAAAACGCTTTCGCCATTCCGTTACCCAATCGTCAAGTGTTTGCAAAAGTGGATGCGCCTTGGAACATAACCAAATCTGCAGCGACGTCAAACGTTTATTCTGCTTCGGTGTCCTAAAGAGCATCACAGATACATTTTCATACGTAAAAAAAACCTGCAAACCTACAACGGTTAAAGAATCGTTTGCACCAGAAGAAGCTTAAGTAGAGGAACCGACACACTAGTTAGGCATACACATTACTTACCTATTAAAGACTAGTCTTCGCAGGTTTCGATTTATACTGGTCAGAGTAGTGTTAGCCTTCAAGCGTTTACACACCCCCTTAGTAATTTTAGCCACCATGGTTTCACGAGAGGATGCTGGTCCTTCCAACCAAAACTCAGACAACCACCCTGAATTCGCCCATCTGGAGGAATCACCTTCCAACAAGAGGAAGGAGCCTGATCCCAAGTCTGGCATATGGAGGATGTTTACCAAGCTCAACGTCAAGCCGCCAAAGGCTAGGTGCAACATATGCAAGAATACTCTAGTTGTGCCTTGTGGCTCAACCACCTCACTCCACAAGCATGGGATTGGCTCCCACGATAAGGACTACGTGCGGCTGGTCGAGGGAGGGATTCCTTTTGGTCCGGGAGGCATTCAATTCAAGAAAACCAGTGTTGGCTCCTCCTCGAATGACATCAAGCGTGCGTTCAACGGACATGGGCCGTTCACAGATGCCGGCCATCGGGAGATGCTGGTGCGCGACTTTACTAAGCTGATGCTGTCATTTTCCATAATCGAGGACGACTTGTTCAAGGCTTGGGTGGCATACTTGAACCCAGCTGCTACGCTACCATCACGTGCAACACTTCAACGAGACATTCTCAAGACCTACCATTCTGCCTTCCTCACCTTGAAAGAAGAATTGCAGCACTTGGACCTGTGAATTTTGATCACGTGCGACCTTTGGACCGTTCCCAATGACAAACTGTTTATGGCCATCAGCGCCCATTGGTTGGATGCGAAGTTCATCCAACAGACGATCCTCCTTGACTTCATCTACTTACCGGGACATCACACAGAAGAGACAATCAAAGAGGCGTTCGTAGACATGGATTACAACAAATGGGGGCTCGGCGACAAAGTGATGGCCATCACGCTCGATAACGCTTCCTCCAATGACACGTTCATTGGCTTTTTGGTGCAAGAGAATGGCTTTCATCAAGACCGGCAAATTCGATGCTTTGAGCACGACGTGAACTTGGCCACGCAGCAGATTCTTCTTCAGCCGAGCATGGACAAGGCTCTCGAGAAGATTCGAGCCTTAGCTAAACACCTTGGGAGCTCCACTCTACGACGGGGCAAGTTTGAAGACATTTGCACCCGATATGACATCACGACAAAATCGTTGAAACACGACACACCTACACGATGGGCAAGTGTGCACGCCATGCTTGAGCGTGCCAATACATTGTGACCGAATATTAATGCGTACTTGGGCGAGGTGACTAGTGACGTCAATGATGTGTTGCGCATGACGGTGATGGAATGGGAGGCGGCGCGAGTCATCGAAGATGAGATATTGGCTCCCTTTGCCGTGGCAACCAAGGTGGCAGAGGGATCCATACATCCCACCATCTCTCTATATATCCCATTCTACAACCAACTCATGGACCACCTTGATTCTCCCATCAAGGAGAAAAGTGCTTACTCCGCCGCATGCCGCAACGCTCTTGCCAAGATGAAGGATTATTACAACAAGTCAACCGAGGAGTATACCGTAGCAACCGTTTTGGATCCGCGGTTGAACCTCGAGTACTACGCGGCGGGAGCACAAAATGCCCACGGCCATGTCGTCACCGACACCATCAAGGCAACGGTCATCGCGGCATTTCAAGCTTATGTCCTGCAAGGTACCGCCGGGGAAAGTGACCTAGGCATAGAAAAGTAGTGAGAGGCTTTAGGCTAGGAGAAAATGTCGAGAGAGAAGAGAGTTGGACTAGAAGAGAAAGGGATACAAGAAGGGGGGGTTGTACCCTCTACAGTAGGATTCAGTACACCTACCAAGCCTACAATTATATATGTAGATATATATACATAAATAATATCATTTAACACACCCCCTAGGCTTGGTAGCCGAAAGCACACCACACACACAGCACACTAAGCCACACACCCCCTAAGCCTAGCACCCCCATACTCAGCAGCAGCGACGGCTACTCCACCATGGTCAACCCCTCGGCGTGGGAGGCGGCGACGTCGACAGCGAGGGCAGCGGCGGCAGCGTCGACAGCAGTGGCGTGCGGCGGTGTGGCCAGCAGCACCAGCTGCTGCGGCGACGGCGGCGGCTTCGACGACAGCTGCGGCGACGGCGGAGCTCGCAGCACTCGGCGGCGTGGCCGGGCTCTGCGACAGTGGGACGGCTGGAGCGAGTCAGCCATGGGCTGCGGTGAGGAAGAGGGGACGCAGGGGAAGGGGCCAGGGCTTTAGCAGTGGAGCCCGGGAGCATGCCGCCCCGTGTGGCGCGCTGGCTGCATGCGGGCATGCTGGCTAGTGCTAAGACCGGGCGCTGGCCGCTGCCGGGCGTGCCGTCCACGCGCTGGCGCGTAGACGCCGCCACGGCAGCACGACGGCGCCGTCACGGCAGCACGACATGGCCGTGGCGGCAGCGCAGAAACGACAGGAGGGAGGAGCGGACTTTGTGGAAGCGGGATGAGCAGGCTCGAGCAGGCGGACCTGCTATGAAACCATGTTAAAGAAGCTAGGTTAAGAGTTAGGCATAGAAAAATAGCGAGGGGTTTTAGGCTAGGAGAAAATGTCGAGAGAGAAGAGAGTTGGACTAGAAGAGAGAGGGATACAAGAAGGGGGGGGTGTACCCTCTACAGTAGGATTCAGTAACACCTACCAGGGCTACAATTGTATATATATACACATATATATATATACATATAATAATTTAACAGGTCCATCCCGTCCAACACATCTCGTAAGGAGCTCAATGACAAAGCAAGCTCCTTCTTGAACCAAATATTTCGGGGGAGGGAAAGGGGCGGTGGTGAGCGTAATGGGCCCTTGGCCCAACTCAACAAGTACCTTCAAGGGGAGCAAGTGACCTTGGAGGATCATGCCACCTTCCATGATTGGTGGAGGGTTAACCCACGTAGGTTTCCCCTTGTTGCCAAAATGGCCAGAGATTATCTTGCTATTCCCGGTACCTCGGCGGACTCGGAGCGAGCCTTCTCGGTTTCTCGTCACATGATTACCAATTACCGTCACTCTCTTCAACCCGAAAGTGTGCGTGCATGCATGTGCTTGCGTTCATGGAATAATTTGAAGGCATAAGATGGCTTTACTCTAGCACCTAGAGGTGAGTGTAGTGTAGGGCCTACTTGTAGGCATTGTTACTGTTGTGCGTAGCTTTGCTTGTAGGCATTATTGGGAAAATTCATTGCAAGGCAAGTGTCAAATAAAAGTACTAGTCATTGCCTTTCTAGTGATTCTTTTGAGGTTTGAGCGTGCATCTAACGATTCGGAGTAATACTCGGGATCGACTCGAAATTGACTCAGAATCGAGCCGAGAGAATAGAGGAGTAAAATCCAGTATAAAATATTCAAAAAACTGATTGGGGAAAAAAAAAAAAAAAAAAAAACAACTCAAACTCGTGTTTGGATAGCAGAATGACTAGAAACAAGTGAGAACAACAGAGATATAGGGTTGGAGTTGTAGCCACTAAGAACACAAACCCATCTAGCCTATAACTTCTACATACAAACATATGTATTAGTTGACACACCCCTTAGGCTAGATAAGGGGCAGTGCTGAGCAAGAAACATGCAGCTCAAGGTGGCACTACTAGTCCAACCTCTGAGGCAGGGGTCCGAAGACCAGTCAACAAGAGTATAAACAAGAGAAGAGCAAACCAGGGCGGCACTACTAGTCCGGCCACTGGGAGCAAAGCCACAAGGCCTGTCATAAAGGTATATATACAGAGGAGTACACAATCAAGGTCCTAGCAAGTGTGTAGCTACAGGAACTAGGCCAAGCTGCAAACAGTGCCGCTGATGATCTTTAGGAGCAAGCGCCTTAGTAAAGGTATCAGCCGTGTTGGCACCGGAGGCCAAGTGTACTACGTGGGCCTGTCAACGCTGTTGTAGCTCGCGCAGGAGGAAGTACCACAGCTGGATGTGCTTCGCTCTACCCTCAAGTCGAGGCTCCTGACACAGGAGGATCATGGCCCTGTTGTCAGCGAACAGAACCGGGGCAGAGCTAGGCTGCTCACCTAAGTCGGTGAGCAAGTAGGTCAACCAGCGGAGCTCCTGTGCCGCCATGGCACCGGCATAGATCTAAGGTTCACAGCTAGACTGAGCAACAAACGAGGAGCGAGTGGACCTCCACGAGATGGCCCCCAAACCAAGGCTAAAGCAGTAGCACTGGGAGGACCTGAGGGTCTCAGCGTCGTCTGCCCAAGAAGCGTCAGTGTGCCCAGTAAGGACCACTGGCCTGCGTCCTCCCAACACTAGCTCCATGCCCAATGTACTTGCTAGATAACGCAAAACCCTTTTAGCGGCCGATCAGTGCTGTGGTCGGTGTATGCCTGGCGCCAGAAAGCGAGCCAGGATGCTGAGAGGATATGGAAGATCTGGGCGAGTGCAAGTCATCAGGTACATGAGGCAACCCACCAGCTCTGCGTAAGGACCACTGACTGGGCTTTGCTGACTCCTCAGGAACTGGAGCTGAGAACCTGTGGTCTACGGGCAGAGGTGTGGGCTGTGCGAAGGAGAACTGAAGACCGAACCTCTGAAGGACCTGGCGCACCAAGTATGACTGTGTGTGAGTGATGGTGCGCTCTGCTCTGTCCCTGGATATCTGCAGGCTAAGGTTGTGAGAGTACGACCCCGTTACACCACTGGTTCCTTTTCCCTATTTCCTTTCCATTCCATTTCTCATTTTATCTCATCTCATTTGGTTTCCTATTCTCCATTTTCCATTATCCTTTGGCTTATCATGTTATTCTTATTATATCACCGACCAGGCTCGGGATGTACTGGTGCTCTCTATCTAGCGTAATCCTGCCGTAATCCCTTAAAGCCAATAGCCTCGCGTGGCTATACGCAGGGTGATTCTATTTTCTAGAAGGGTCTATTCCGTTAGGATAAGATAAACCTGGTTACCTGATGTACTTTGGAAGTATAAAAGCGCCTTGTATTGATCGATAGTGCAACCTTTCCTCGACACATTCGATCCTGTGACAAAGGTAGTGGAGCAGCTCTACTAGGTCAGTGCAGGTGTGTCTCTTTAGCAGCTCGGCCTTCACGGAGGCCTGTGCGTCTCTAACTGCAGTAGCGAAGACCAGATCTTCTACGTAGACAAGGATGTAGAACGGGGTCTAGCTAGCACCAACGAAGAGAGAAGGGTCTGCAGACGACGGGAAGAGCTGCAGGTCAACCAATGTAGCACGCAGTGTGTCGTGCCACTCGCGCGGCACCTGCCGCAGGCCGTAAACCGGGCGCCGGAGGAGCCACTGGGTCCCAAGAGGGAAGGTACCGGTGAAGGTAGACCTGCTCGTGTAGACTGCCCTGAAGAAAAGCAGTGGAGAAGTCGAGGGGCTGAAGCTCGTTGTCACGCTGTGGTGCTACGTGTAGCAGCGCCCGAAGAGTAGTCATCTTCGGGATTGGGGCGAATGTCTTAAAGAAGTCCACCCCCTCGCGCTGACTAAAGCCTCTAGCACGTAAGGCATCTGGGTCACCCTCAGGGACTAGCAGCATGGAACAGAGATGGGGAGTAGCCTCCGACAGGAAAGCAAGCTCGTACTGCCAAGCCTCTAGGACGTCATTACCAAGGGCAGGAGCACCCTTGACGGACGGAGGACTGTTAGGGTCAGAGACCGGAGCGGTGGCGTAGTCAAGGCGACGGGTAGAGGCGAAGTCATCGATAGCAGCGATAAGAGCATCAAGTCTCGAGAAAGGAACAGACGGGTCGGTAACGAGGGAGGCCAGGACTTGAGGAACAAGAGTATGAGCGGCACGAAGGAATTCAGTCAATGGAGGCGGAGCGACGACAAGCGAGGACGGAAGAGGCGACGGGAGGAGGGGAGGACGAGACACGTGGGAATGAAGCAAAATAGGATGGGAATGCTGAACAGGAGAGACAAGACGAGCACAAGAGGAACGGCGAGACCAGACGTGAGACGAAGATGTTTGGTCAGGAGACAGAGGAGGAGACACAAGAGGGGAACGAGGGGGAAGACGAGCTGGAGACGAGTCTGGTGGAGGGAAAACAGGGCCGTCGAGAGGAAGAGGAGGAGGGGGCGGGGGAGGCGCAGGCGAGTGGTCTGGGGAGGGAAGGCCGAGCTGGCGAAGGGCGGACATCGGCGGCGAATGCTGCTGTTGCTGCTGCTCGACGCCGACACCAACACCGCCAGCAGCACCACTGCTACCACTGGCACACTCCACTCCAGCACCCCCAGAACGAGCACCCATAGAGCGAGAATCCTCTCCAGTACCGGCGCCACCCCCAGGCCCGCCGAGACAAGCCACGATAGGAACCCCAGGACTTGCACCCTCCTCAACGACAGCACCCCCAGAGTCCACGAACGGCTGCTGGTGCTACGGCGGCGGCGGCGGTTGCCGCTGCTGCGGCGGTGACTGCGATGGTGGAGGAGGAGACACCTGGGGGGAGGCAAGTGGCGAGAACTGTGCCGCGGGACCACCAAAGTCAGCCGACTCCTCGACCGTGACAAGCGACGGGAGGGGAGTGACGTGAGACACACCTGACGGAGCAGGATGGGGAGGGAGGGGAGCAGGAGCTACCGGGGGAGTGGGAACCAGAAACAGGGGCGGGGAAACCGGGAGACCCTAGTGGGGAAAGCGGCTGTAGAAGGAGACAGACTCGTCAAAAGTGACACCATGCGAGTAAAGGAAGCAGTGAGACGACGGGTGGTAAAAGTGCCACTCAGACGAGTCAAGGGGGAAACCGAGGAAGACACAAGGGACAGTGCGGGCAGTAAGCTTGTCCGTGCCGGAGGCATGAACGTGAGTGAGGCAGCCCCAGACGTGGAACGCAGATGCGTCACCAGGGAACCCGGTCCAAAGAAGGGTCGGCGAAACCTGCGGCCGCTGGGAGCGCGGCCACATGTTAAGCTGGTGAGCGGCGTAGCGAAAGCGAATGGCCACAGTAAATAGGGTGCACCGAGGCTGCCGGTAGACGCCGAGCTGCACGGGCCGCCACCGCGGTCACCACCTCCAGAGGCTCCTGGCTAGTCCAGAGGGAGGTGGGCCCACGGATGCTGCTGCGGTGGCTGCTGTGGCTGCCCTCGTCAGAACCATTGTCCCCGCCACCACTACTACCACCACCAACGCCACTACCACGCTCTCCCTTGGGGCCGCGATGGCCCTAACGCCATCGCTGCTGCGCGGAGACCGCATCAGAGGTCTCAGCAGTAGGGGCAGTCGTAGCTACTACTGCGGAAACGTCAGCGTACATGCACTGGGAGGGAGCACAGCCCTGAAAGATTGGGACTTCCGCAACACCGCTTGATAGTGCGCTGGCGAGTCTCTATCTTAGATAGGTTAGTGACAAAGGCAGTCAGGGTGAAGTAACCAGTGTTCGGGCTAAGGAAGGTTTTGCGAGAAGTGGCTAAGTGGTCAGGCAGGCGCATGGCAATAAGGTACAGGGTAGCGCATAACGGTGGGGGAAAGGTAGTGAGCTGGGCGGCAGGGGTAGCAGTGCGGTAGCCAGTCTCTAGTGCACGAAGGTGAGTGGCGAGGTCAGCGACAGTGGGAAAAGCGGCAAGATCTTGGAAAAGCATGGGGAGGATTAGGCGGCCAGCAGAGGTAGAGGCCAGCGTGGAGTAGCGCACAACTATTGCATCTAAGAAATCCTTGGCGTTCGCGACAACAATGAAACGCGGACGCTCAGAGAGGGGAAGAGCATGACTAATGGCAAGCTGCGCTATAGCTTCGCGAGAATCCCAGACAGCGCAAGCGAGGGCAGCGGTAGAAAAGGCCTCACGCTCAGCAGTGGTGGGATGAGCAGGGAGGCGATCAGGCACGGGGGTTAAGGGAAGCAAGCCATCAACATGCATAGCCAGCGAGTGCCCATCGTGGCGCTGACCTGTAAGGAGCTGACGAAGATTGACAAGCCAGGCGGCGAAGTCGATCGCGTGTCCGTCAGCGTCAAGGCGGAGGACAGCGTCCGCCATCGTGCAGTCTCAGTGTCACGGCTCCACAGCGGCATGGCGGCTCAACGACACGACGCCACAGCAGTACAGGGACTCAGCGGCAGAGCGGCAGGACTCTCCAGTGGGAAGACCGGACAGGAAGGCCAAGCAGGACGCACAGGGCATGAGGCGCACAACAGGCCAGCGGGGCACACGAAGGGCTGGCGGGCACGCAAGGGGCCAGCGGGAGCGAAGGGCCGGCAAGGCGCACGAGGGGCCGAGTGGGAGCGTGAGACGCTGGACAGGAGCGCGAGGGGCCAGCGAGCGCACGTCAGGCTGGCAATGCACGTGAGGGGCCAGGCGGGTGCGTGAGAGGCCAGGCAGGAGCGCGAGGGGCCAGCGAGCGCACGACGGGCGGGCGAGGTGCGCGAGGGGCCGAGCGGGTGCTTGAGAGGCCGGGGAGGAGCACAAGGGGCCAGCGAGCGCACGACTGGCCGGCGAGGCGCTCGAGGGGCCGGGCGGGTGCGTGAGAGGCCGGCGAGCGCGCGAAGGGCCGGGTGGGTACGTGAGGGGCCAGGCGGGCGCGCGAAGAGCTGGCGAGTGGGCGAAGGGCCGGCGAGGTGCGCGAGGAGCCGGGCGGGTGCGCTAGAGGTCGGGCGGGCGCGCGAGGGGCCAGGCGAGCTACGCGAGGGGCCGGGGGGGTCGTTAACGGAGTGACGCGGCGGCTAGGGGCCAGCGAGCACGCAGGGGGGAGGGGCACGCTAGGGGCTGGCGGGTACGCGAGGGGCCGGCGAGTACGCGAGGGGCGGACGGGCGGCAGGCAGCGGGCGCGCTAGGGGCCGGCGGGTACACGGCCGGTGGGCGCGCTAGGGGCCGGCGACCAGCGGGCACGCTAGGGGCCGGCGGGTGCGCTAGGGGCCGGTGGGCGCGCTAGGGACTGGCTGGCGCGCTAGGGGCCAAAGGGGTACGCGAGGGGCACGTGAGGGCGCGAGTGGCCAGCGGGTGCGTTAAGGGCCGGCTGGGACGCTAGGGGCCGGTGGGCACGCTAGGGGCCAGTGAAGCGCTAGGACTAGGGCGGTAGGCTAGGGCGAGGGGCAGAAGCGGGTGGGCGGACCTAACCTACAATGATACCGTGTTAGGATAGCAGAATGACAGGAACAAGTGAGAACAAGGGAGATCTAGGGTTGGAGTTGTACCCCCTAAGAACACAAACCTATCTAGCATATAACTTCTACGTACAAACATATGTATAAGTTGACAACTCGGACTCGAGACTCGTTGAACAAGTTTACGGTAGCCCAACGCGGCGACGATGCCGTCACAACAGCACGACGCGACCGGCGACACGACAATGCCGCCTTAGCAGTACGACAAGGCCGCCATGGCGGCACGAGAATGAGAGGAGGAGTGCGAGGTGGAAGCGAGAGCAGAAGGTCCAGAAGGATTAACCTTCTCTGTTACCATCTTGAAATAACTGGATAGTTGGGAAGCCATGGAATGGCGAGAGGTTTAACTAGGGGGAGAAGTTACTGTAATCCCCCGTATATAACACCCTATGGTGGATATAAACATTCACAAAAAAAAAAATAGTGGGTATTGACAGTGGCCTGGAAAAATATAGTGCCCATGTGTTATGTAAAATGCAATTTGAATTTGAGTGCTCCAGGCCATGTATGCACACAACTGCGCGGATCGGCTGTTAACGAGACAAGCTTGCGCCGGGATGAAACTTTGTACGTTCGGGGCGTCGTTGACCAATCCTTGTTGAGTGCTGTGGTCAGGGCCAACTTTGTGACCGGAGGATTTCACTCGGGAGGAATTTTACCGTCAAATCACAACAGAATCTACGACTTCAACGGTCGAAATCCTCCCAAGTCTCAACCTCCCCTGTCGTTTCGATTTCGCGCTGCAACTTGTGTTGATTCTGTTAGAATACTAGAATGAATAAGAAATAGGAGAGTACAAGGAAGATATAGGGTTGGAGACGTACCCCCTAAGAACAAACACATATCTAGCCTATGATTTCTACATATAAGCATTTGTATAAGTTGACACACCCCCTAGGCTAGATAAGGCGCAGTGCAGAGCTAGAAACACACAGCTCAGGGTGAAAATACTAGTCCAACATCTGAGGCAGGGGTCTAAAGACCAGTCAGCAAGAGTACAAACAGGACAAGAACACACCAAGGCGGCACTTCTAGTCCAGCCACTAGAAGAGAAGCCACAAGGCCAGTCTGGAAGGTATATATAACGATGAGTACACAATAAGGGTCCTAGCAAGTGAGAAGCTAAAGGAACTAAACCAAGCTGCAAATAGCGCTGCTGATGATCTTTAGGCGCAAGTGCCTTAGTAAAGATATCAGTTGTGTTGGCACTGGAGGCCAAGTGTACTACGCGAGCCTGGCGGCGCTGCTGTAGCTCACGCAGGAGGAAGTACAGCAGCAGCATGTGCTTCGCTCTGCCCTCAAGTTGAGGATCGTGACACAGGAGGATCATGGCCCTATTGTTAGCGTACAGAACCAGTGCACAGCTAGGCCGCTCACCTAAGTCTGTGAGCAAGAAAGTCAGCCAACGGAGCTCCTGCGCCGCTATGGCACCGGCGTAGATCTCTGACTCGTAGCTAGACTGGGCAACAGACGAGGAGCGAGTGCACCTCCACGAGATGGCACCTGAACCAAGGCTAAAGCTGTAGCCCTGGGAAGACCTGAGGGTCTTAGCGTCGTCTGCCCAAGAAGCGTCTGTGTGCCCAGTAAGGACCACTGGCCCGCGTCCTCCTAGCACTAACCCCATGCCCGATGTACTTGCTAGATAACGCAAAACCCTCTTATCGGCCGACCAGTGCTGTGGTCGGTGTCTGCCTGTGGCCACAATGCGAGCCAGGATGCTCAGAGAGTATGCGAGATTTGGATGAGTGCAACCCACCAGCTCTGCGTAAGGACCACTGGGCTATACTGACTCCTCAGGAACTGGAGCTGAGAACCTGTGATCTACTGGCAGAGGTGTGGGCTGTGTGGAGGAGAACTGAAGACCGAAGCTCTGAAGGACCTGGCACACCAAGTGTGACTGTGTGAGAGTGATGGTGCACGGTGCTCTGTCCCTGGAGATCTGCAGGCCAAGGTAGTTGCTCAGCTCTCCTAGGTTAGTGCAGGTTTGTCTCCTCAACAGCTCGGCCATCACGGAGACCAGCGCGTCTCTGTCTGCAGTAGCGAAGACTAGGTGGTTTACGTAGACAAGGATGTAGAACGGAGTCTGGCCAGCACGAACAAAGAGCGAGGGGTTTGCAGAGGACCGGAAGAACTGCAGGTCAGCTAGGGTAGCACGCAGCGTGTCGTGTCACTTGCGGGGTGCCTGCCGCATGCCGTAGACTCGGCGCCGAAGGGGCCACAGGGTCCCAGGAGGGAAGGTACCAGTAAAGCCATGAGAGCGGCGCAGGTAGACCTGCTCGTGTAGGCTACCCTGAAGAAATGCAGTGGAGAAGTCGAGGGAGTGTAACTCATAGTCATGCTGTGTTGCTACGTGTAGCTGCACCCAAAGAGTAGTCATCTTCGGGGTCGGGGCGAATGTCTGAAAGAAGTCCACCCCCTCACGCTGACTGAAGCCTCTAGCCACGTAGCGCACCTTGAACTCAGCAGCTCTCCAGGGGGGCGCTTCACATTGAAGAGCCACCAGCCATCGTGTGAATTCACCCCAGGCGGGGGAGCTGCGTTGATGTAGGTGCCGGTGGATCTCCAAGATGCCCTCTCCTTGTCCATGGTAGCTATCCACTGAGAGGCCCAGGGTCCCGAGGTTGCCTCAGCGTAGGTGCGAGGGGTCAGGATGTCGAAGGCGCCAGGGTCACCCTCAGGGACTAGAAGCTTGGAACAAAGATGGGGAGCAGCCTCAGACAGGAAAGCAAGCTCGTACTGCCGGTCCTCCAGGACGTCATTGCCAAGGGCAGGAGCATCCCTGACGGACGGAGGAGGGACAAGGTCAGAGACCAGAGCGGTGGCATAGAATAGGCTGCGGGTAGAGGCGAAGTCCACGACAACCGTGACAAGCGCGTCAAGACTGGAGACAGGTGCAGATGGGTCAGTCACGAGGAAGGCAAGGATGCGAGGAACAAGAGGACTAGGGGCACAAATGTACGGGATGGGCGACGAGACCAGCCGTGAGAAGAAGGCGTCGGGTCAGGAGACATAGGAGGAGGCACAGGAGGAGAACGAGGGGGGAAACGAGCCGGAGGTGAGTCCGGCGAAGGGAAGACAGGGCCTTAGACAGGGAGAGAAGGAGGGGGCGGGGGAAGTGCAGGCGTGTGGGCAGGGAAGGGAAGGCCAAGCAGGCAAAGGGCGGACACCGACGACGACTGCTGCTGCTGCTCTGGTCGCTGCTCGTGCTGCGGCCGCTACTGTTGTGGCTGTTGCTGCTGCTCCACGCTGACGCCTGAACCTCCAACTGCACCACGATGACCTCCAGGAAGATCCACTCGAGCACCCTTAGAACTAGAACCCTCTCCAGCACCGGTGCCGCCCTGGACACTGTCGGGACAAGCCAGGACAGGCACCCTCGGACTAGCACCCCCAGAACCAGGACCCTCTCGAGAACCTGCGCCACCCCCAGAGCCCACGGACGGTGGCTGCGGCTGCGGCTGCTGCGGAACAGTGGTCGCGGCTGCGGCGGCAACCGTCCCGCAGGTAGTGCGAACTGCGCCGCGGGGCCACAGGAGTCGGACGACTCCACAACCGGGACAACCGAAGGGAGGGGAGTGACGTGAGACACACCAGACGGGGCAGGACAGGGGGGAGTGGGGGCAAGGGCTACCGCGGGGGTGAGAACCAGAAACAGGGGAGGGGAAACCGCGAGACCTCGGTGGGGAAAGCGGCTGTATAAGGAGACAGACTCGTCAAAAGTGACGTCACGCGAGTGAAGGAAGTGGAGAGACGGCGGGTGGTAAAAGTGCCAGTCAGACGAGTCAAGGGGGAAACCGAATAAGACACAAGGGACAATGCGGGCAGTGAGCTTGTACGTGCCGGAGGCACGAGCGTGAGCGATACAGTCCCAGACATGGAACGCAGACGCGTCACCAGGGACCCTGGTCGAATTAGGGTCGGCGAAACCTTCGGCCGCTGGGAGCGCGGCCACAGGTTAAGCTGGTGAGCGGCGTAGTGAATAGCGAACGGCCACAGAAAATGGGGTGCATCGGCATGAATGGAGGTACGAGCCACCTCCATGACCAAGCCGATGCGTTGATCAGCGACCCCATTCTGCTGCGGGGAGTCTGGCAGGGTTTACGACTGGGTGATGCCCTCTGCACGACAGAACTGTCCAAGCCAACCGGAGGCGAACTCGCTGCCACGGTCAGAGTGGAGACACGGCACAGGGAGAACGCGGTGGACTCGCGCAGCTACAACCCACGGGATAAGAAAGTCAGGCACGGTGGCCTTCCGCTCCAAGGGGAACACCGTGGTGTAGAACGTGAAGTCGTCGACGAGCATGAGAAAGTTGCGCTCGCGACGCGGATCAAGGACAGGGGCTGGGCCCCAGACGTCTGGAGGCATGGTCTGGAGGGGTGCCGTGGCAGGGCGAAGCGAGGAGAAGTGATGAGCACGGCGCAGCCGGCCCTCGACGCAGGGCGTGCACGGCGGCGCAGGCGAGGGAGGTAGGGTAGGAAGCGGCGCAGGGAGACCTAGGGCGAGACCGTGCTGAGACATATGACGGAGGCGCGGGAATGCAGGGTGACCTAGGCGGTGGTGCCACATGAGCGACGGGTGAGTGAGCGACCAACACGAGTAAGCCGCAGCAACTTCGGTAGACGCAGGACCCGGGGAGGACGCGCCCACCGGGGGGGAAGCAGTGGCCAGCGTAAACAGGCCAGACACCGGGTCCCGGGGGAACGTCGCAAGGGTGGCACCAGTGGCTGTCTCGGTACAGATGGCATACCACTCGTGACCAGGGAACGTAGTGGTGACGCCGAGGTCCTGAAGACAGCCGACACCAACTAAGTTCCTGGAGAACGAAGGGATGTGTAGGCTTGTAAGGGAACCCGAGGGGACCGCCGCACAGGGAAGGGTAGTGAAGATGCGGGCAACGACAGGACTAGAGGAGGGGTCAGCAAGTGCGACCGGGGCAGGCGCGGCAAGCGGCATGAGGGTGTTGTGGTCGCAGAAGAAGCAGGCTGATGCACCCGAGTCAAGCGTAAAGGACAGCGAAGCAGTAGTGACCACCAAACGAGAAGCGAGTGTGGAGCCTAGGCTAGACAAAGCAAACGATCCTACGCCTGACGCAGCAGGGAAGTCTATACTACACACAACTGCTACGCGTAAGCTAGACAACACTGGGTAATAAAATCCGGACACACTAGAAGCGTCAGCATACAGAGAATGGAGGGAAGAACTAATCGCATCGATATCGAAGTCGAAGATAGGCACACCGTGGCGCAGCAGACTGGGTTAGTCAGGGAGGTCCGGGGCCGGGCCGAGGCGGCGGAAGCAGCCTGCGGTCGGGTACGGTGGCGGCACATGATGATGCGGAGGGGCCCGGTCTGGAGCTGGTATTGGCAGCTGACAGCACCTGAGCTGCCGGTAGACGCCGAGCTGCGCGGGCCGCCACCGCGGCCACCACCCTGGCCAGCGCGGCGGGAGGCAGGCCCACGGCTGCTGCTGCTGGTGCTACTGTTGTGGCGGCTGCTGCTGCTGTGGCTGCTCCTGGACAGTAGCCCCAGCACCCTCGTCAGAACCCCTGTCCCCACCACCACTACTACCACCACCAGTGCCACCACTACCGTGCCCTCCCTTTGGGCCAAGACGGCCCCTGCGCCGTCCCTGTTGTGGGGAGACTACAGCAGCGGTCTCAGCAGCAGGGGCAGCCATAGCCACTGCGGCGGAAACGTCAGCGTACGTGCACTGGGAGGGAGCACAGCCCTGAAAGATAGGGACTGCCGCAACACTGCTCGACTGAGCGATAGTGCGCTGGCGAGTCTCTATCTCAGACTGGGCAGTGACAAAGGCGTATCTAGCCTAAAATTTCTACATACAAGCATATGTATAAGTTGACTGATTCTTCTACCCGCTTTTTGGCTGCTAATGGTAGTTGACATTGCATTTTTCATTCTGCTTCAACTGAGCGTACCTGGAAATGCACGACGAAATTATGTTTTTTGCTGCATAAAACGAGCAGGGTGTTATGTAAAATGCAACCCCCAGAAAAGCGGGTGCTCTAAAAATGCACCCTATCATCAGCTCTCCCCCGCATAAACCACCCATGGAGTGACTATTTCGGAGGGTGTTGCATACGGGGGATCACTGTACGAGAGAAAATAGAGGGACTAGGAAAGACGAGATACAAGAAGGGGGGGTTGTCCACTCTACAGTAGGATCCAGTTTGTAGAAAGCCTACCAAGCCTAAAGAACTTCACACTTGCTGCAGCAATGGTTTGCCCGAATGACAGCTGCTTCGACTACACTCACTACTGAAAAACGCGGCCATCGTGAGCAGCAAAAAATGTACATAATGAAAACCATATGGGAAAGAAAGAGTCACCACATAAGCACATCTAATATCTAACTGTCAAGCATACCTTACTTTGTTATTGTAGGCTGTATAGGTTTGCACCTTAGAGGGTACAAATCGCTAGATTATATTTGCCTATACTCACACATTCTAGTTCATTCTAGCATTCTAACATGGTATCATGAGTAGGTTAGGTCCAGCTCGCCCACCAGCGCTTCCGCCCTAGGTCCTAGCCGCCCCTAGCCGGCCCCGCACCTGTCCCTAGCCGGCCCCCGTGCCCGTCCCTAGCCGGCCCTCGCGCCCGTCCCTAGCCGGCCCCAGCAGACTCACGCTCAGCAGATGTGGGGTCAGCGGGCAGCGCAGCAAGGGGGTCAGGGCAGGGGAGCGTACTGTCAATGTGAACAGCCAAGGAGTGGCCGTCCTGCCGCTGACCAGTGAGCTGATGGCGGAGGTCGATGAGCCACGTGTCGAACTCGATCGGCTGCCCCTCCGCGTCAAAGCGCAGCACAGAGTCCGCCATCGGGAGTGATGCAGCAGCGGAGCAGTGCAGGACAGGGCGGTGCAGTGCAGCGCAGTGCGGTACAGTGCAGCGTAGTGCGGTACAGTGCAGTGCAGTGCGGTACAGTGCGGTGCAGTGCAGCGCAGTGCGGTACAGTGCAGTGCAGTACGGTACAGTGCAGTGCAGTACGGTATAGTGCGGTGCAGTGCAGCGCAGTGCAGTACAGTGCGGTACAGTGCAGTGCAGCACGTTGTAGTGTGGTGCAGTGCAGTGCAGTGCGGTACGGCAGGTGCAGCGGGGCGACGAGGTCGAGCGTGCAAAACAGGGCCAGTGCGGGCCAGTGACGAGATGAGAACGGGCCGGCAACGGGACGGGCGTGGATCGGCTGCTGGATGGGCACGGGTCGGCTAATGGAAGGGCGCGGGCCGGCTACGAAATGGGCGCCGGGCCGGCTACGAAACGGGCGCGGGGCCGGCTACGGAACGGGCGCGGGCCGGCAACTGGACGAGCGCGAGGCCGGCTGTGAGAGTACGGCCCTGTTACGCCAATTTCCTCTTTTCATATTTCCTTTCTATGTCATTCCTCATTTTATCGCATCTCATTTAGTTTCCTATTCCTTCTTTTCCCTTAACCTTTGGGTTATCCTGCTATTATCATTGTATCACCGACCAAGCTCGGGATGTACTGGCACGCTCTATCTAGCGTAATCCTGCCGTAACACCTTCATCCACGGTGAAACCACGTGGGAGCAGTTCCGCACCGACCCGTTGAAACGATTCGAGCCGATAAATTCCGGTTTCCTTGCCCGGGAAAAAAATCACCGCCAATGACAGTTCGGGAGTGTAGTGCAGTACACGCAGGAGATGGAAGAATTTTATAACCGTATTCCCGACCTGACCGAAGGGGAAAAAGTGCAGTCGTATCTCGCCGGGCTGAAAACCGAAGTCAAACGACAGATAGCAGCGACAAATTATGCGAGCTATAGTGACGTCGTGTCGGCAGCAGAGCGGTTCGACATGGTCAACGCCGGAACACGACGGGGGTGCGTCGGCAGTACGCGACAGGGCGACCGCTCGACTCACCCCACGTTCGCCGACCCGATGGAAATCGACAAGTTCGACGGTCGGCCACGTCCGAAAAACACCAACTCCACGTGTGATTGTTGTGGGGTGCCGGGCCATCGAATCTTCGACTGCAACAAAATGAAAGCCGCACGCGCAGAGTATCGGGCGCGCAACAGTGGTGGAAACTCTTCCGCTGAAGACAAAAAACGGGAATCGCCAGTGATCATCTAGCTACCGAAAAGGAAAAGATCCGAAAGCGGCCGCGGCTTCCGGAAAAATCAACTTCAACAAAGCTGATTGGACGCGAGCAAGAGGAAATGATGGGGAAAAATCTCCACCCCACGACTAGTCTTCGCCAGGGAAAATCGCAGAGGAAAAATCAGACTCCGTGAAAAAAGACTCTGCCGAGACGGGGAGACTCCTAGACGACCCAAGGAATTATAAGGATTCGTTAAAGTTATCTTATAAAGATGCTTTAATGAAAACTTATGATTCTCGAGGGGCCAGAGCCTTGGAGAAATTTCAGGATGGACTCCAAAAGAAGCAGAAAATTATGGAGATCATATCGGTACCGGAAAACTTGGGGACCAAATTAAGGAGTGTGGAAAGAAGTCGACCTTTCCATGGAGTCAACGTCCTCTCCCGTCACCAGCCCACAGCGACAACCCGCTCCCCAGGGAAGATGTCGGTGGAGCTGAAGCAGCTCAAGAGGAAGCTGGGGGTCTACAAGAAGCTGCAAAAACCCCGAACTCCTCCTTCGGATGCAACCAACTCAGCAACTTCGGCATCAAAGACGCATACAGTCGTCAAGAAGACTCCAGGACCTGGAGAAGAACCTTTCTCCAAGCAGCCTCGGCCAGCTGCCAGCCCAGGAGAAGATAGCAACGAGAAGGTGTGTACGGAATATTAGGATGTTCCCTATGATCCTATAAATGATACCATCTTTGGGTACTCCGACCAACGCCTACCCCTTGTGCTCGAGGTCATCTGCAAAGGGCGACGCCTCCAAGCACTTGTGGACAGCGGGGCATCACACACCGTATGCGACAAGGTAACAATCGACCAACTTCAAGAAGAGTACAAGCCTTCAGCATTCTCTGTAACGATGGTGGACGGCAGCAATTTACCAGTCTACGGCGAAGCAGTGTTACACCTACAAATCGGACCACTGCGCTGGAGACCTGCACTCCCCATCACCAACATAAAAGGGCTTGACTTGATCTTCAGAAGAGACTTCCTTAAAAGGTTCAACCCTAAAATCAACTGGGTAAACCGCACCGCAAGCATCTACAACAGAGGAAGGAGAGTCCTACTACCCAACTGGGACAACACAGGAGACATCCCAGTGGAGACACTCGCCAGATTCGAGAAGAACGTAAAACGAACTGACACCGGGTTCCTAGCAATAGCAACAGACGTGGAAGACGACGGGGAGAAAATCTCAAAACCTCCGCAAGAGATCCAGGAATTACTGAAGGAGTTTCAAGAAATTCTTCCCGACGACCTCCCGAACGAGCTGCCGCCATACTGAACTCATCAACACGAGATCGTGGAGGAGCCAGGTTCGAAACCGACCTTCCGAGCACCACAGAGCTAGCCGACATGAAGAAGCAGATCGAGTATCTCCTCACCAAAGGACTCATCCGACCATCCACTTCACCATACGGTGCCCCAGTGCTCTTCACACCGAAGCCGGATGGAAGCCTACGCATGTGCATCGATTACCGAGCTCTCAACCAGCAGACCATCAAGAACAAATACCCGATTCCACGAATCGATGACCTGCTTGACCAGATTTGGGGAGCGACGGTATTTTCCAAACTAGATCTGCGGTCCGGATACTGGCAGATAAGAATGGCGGAATACTCCATCCACAAAACTGCTTTCCGCACTCGGTACGGATCGTACAAGTATATGGTAATGCCGTTCGGACTCACCAACGCACCGGCAACATTCCAAGCCGAAATGAACCACATTCTATACCCACTTTTGGACGAATGTGTGGTTGTGTACCTGGACAACATTCTCATCTACTCGCGCGACATGAAGCTGCACGTCGAACACCTGCGACGTGTCTTCGACATTCTTCGACGAGAACGATTCTACGTCAAACTGTCCAAGAGCGAATTCGCCCTCGCGAAAGTCCAATTCCTAGGACACGTGGCGAGCGCTCAAGGAGTTCACGTCGACCCCAAGAAAATCGAAGCCGTACGCACGTGGAAGACGCCCGAGAACGTGAAGGAGTTACAGCAGTTCCTAGGCTTCGCTAACTATTACAACAAGTTCGTGCCTCTGTACACGAAAATCGCGACACCACTCACGAATCTGCTGAAGAAGAACACGCCTTATAAGTGGGAACCAAGACACCAGGAAGTCGTGGAGCAGCTGAAACAAGCACTCACGCCCGCACCTGTACTCATCTTGCCAGACCCCGAACGCGACTACGTCATCGAAGCTGACGCTAGTAACCAGGCAGTGAGGGCAGTCTTGATGCAAGACCAGGGGAATGGACTGCAACCAATGGCCTACCTCAGCAAGAAATTACACGGGGCATAACTAAACTACCCGATACATGACAAGGAGGCCCTTGCCATTGTCATTGCCTTCAGGACGTGGAGGTGTTACCTTGAAGAACGAAAAACAGCTGTCTACACCGACCACTGCAGCATGAAATATTTGAAGACACAACCAACCCACTCCAGGCGGCAGGTCCGGTGGATTGACTTCCTCGAGACACACTTCCACTACGACATCGTGTACAAGCCGGGACACAAAAACAAGGCAGGCGCTCTCAGCCGGCCTGCACACGTAGCTGCTATCCAGGTCGAAGGGATGAACCCACTATTCAAGGGACTCTTCACACACGGGTACACCATTGACCCCGAAATTCCCTTGGCAGAAAAGCGACACTTGCTACGGTGGGACAGTGACATCGTCTACCGGAAAGGATCGACGAAAATCTGGGTTCCCAATTACCCGCCTTTGTGCCAATTACTACTCGAAGAATACCACGACGTCCTATATGCGGGACACTTCAGTATCAACAAGACGCTCACCGGTATTGTGAAACACTAATACTGGCCCCACATGGCAGCTGATGTACAGAAGTTTGTCACCTCGTGTGATACGTGCCAGCGGATGAAGAGCAGCAAAGAGAAAAAGGCAGGAATACTATAGCCTCTTCCTGTCCGAGAACAACCGTGGCACGTGGTGAGCCTGGACTTCATCACCGGGTTACCAACTCCCACAAGCGGTCATGACGTAATCCTCGTTATCATTGACAAATTCTCCAAAATGGGACACTTTATCCCGACACACGCAACCGCACGCACCGAGGAGACACCACAACTATTTGTGCGCTACATCATCTCACAGCATGGCATCCCAACCACACTGATATTCAATCGAGACCCAAAGTTCACCAGCAAGTTCTGGAAAGAACTAATGTCTTTGCTCGGAACCAAACTCGCCATGTCATCCGCCTACCATCCGCAGACAGACGGACAGGCCGAGCGTCTCAACCAAATCGTGGAGCAACTCCTTCGCGCAGCTTGCAAGGACGAAATATCTAAATGGGACTTGCATCTACCCGTCCTGGAGTTTGCTTACAACAACGCCACTCACGCCGCTACCGGACAGACGCCGTTCTTTCTCTGTTACGGACGCAACCCACTTACGCCACAAAAACCAACAGTCTCAGCCACAGTGTAGCATGCACACGACTTCATCACAACCATGCACCAGCTTTGGGATCGGACCCACAAGCGCCTCCTCGATATTCAACAGCAACAGAAGCGCCAGGCCAATCGCCATCGCACCGACCACTCCATCACCGTGGGGGACCAGGTCCTCCTTGACACCCGCAATCTTGACATCCGTCATCTCCCATCCAAAATGCGACCTCGCTTCTGCGGACCCTTTCTCATGGAAGCACAGGTCACTCCTGTTACCTTCCGCTTACGCTTGCCAGCCACCTGGAAGATTCACAACGCCTTTCATGTCCAACTTCTGAAGCCCTACAGAGATCCTAACACGATCTTCACCGGTCGCCAACTGCCGCCGCCACCGCCCGTCCTCGTCCACGACAAACCCGAGTACGAGGTCGAGTCTGTGCTTGCTCATCGCCGTCGTCGAAATGGCGCCGTGGAGCTTCTCATTCGTTGGAAGGGTTATGATCCTTCTGAGGATAGCTGGGTTCCTGAATCTGCAATGGATAACGCTCGTCGTCCTCTTCGCGACTAAATTGTCAAGCAGGGTGTTACTTCTCCCACCCAGCTTTGAGGGGGGGAAGTGTGAGAGTACGACCCTGTTACGCCAATTTCCCCTTTTCATATTTCCTTTCTATTTCATTCCTCCTTTTATCGCATCTCATTTGGTTTCCTATTCCTTCATTTCCCTTACCCTTTGGGTTATCCTGCTATTATCATTATATCACCGACCAGGCTCGGGATGTACTGGCACGCTCTATCTAGCGTAATCCTGCCGTAATCCCTTAAAGCCAATAGCATCGCGTGGCTATACGCAGGGTGTTCCTATTTCTAGAAGGGTCTATTCCCTTTGGATAGGATAAACCTGGTTACCTAATGCACTCTGGAAGTATAAAAGAGCCTTGTATCCATCGATAGGGCAACCTTTCCTCGAGACATTCGATCCTGTGACACTAGCTAGGGACGGGCGCGGGGCCGGCGAGGGACGAGCACGGGGTCGGCGACGAAACTGGCGTGAGACCGGCGAGGGACAGGCGCAGGGCCGACTAGGAACGGGTGCGGGGCCGACTAGGAACGGGCGCAGGGCCGACTAGGGACGGGCGCGGGGCTGACTAGGGATGGGCGCGGGGCCGGCGAGGGACGGGCGCGGGGCCGTCTAGGAATGGGTGCGGGGCCGACTAGGAACGGGCGCGGGGCTGGCTAGGGATGGGCGCGGGGCCAGCTACGAAACGGGCGCAAGGGCCGGCAAGGGACTCGCGCGGGGCCGACAAGGAACGGGCGCGGGGCGGACTAGGGACGGGCGTGGGGCCGGCTAGGGACGGGCACGGGGCCGGCTACGAAACGAGCGCAAGGGCCGGCTAGGGATGGGCGTGGAGACCAGCTAGGAACGGGCGCGGGGGTAGGCAAGGGACGGGTGCGGGGCCGACTACGAAACGGGCGCACGGGGCCGGCTAGGGACAAACGCGGGGCCGGCTAGGGACCGGCGCGGGGGCCGGCTAAAGATGGGCGCGGGGGCTGCCTAGGGACGGGCACGGGGCCGGCAGCTGCTGCCCTTGCCCCTGCAGTCTGGTTGTCGCATGACGCTATCGCACAGCTTGCAATCAGTCATGCCCTTCCCCTGTCTGAGCGTCCCCGCTTTAGGTCGGTCAGGACTGCGCGCGAGTTCTTAGAGGCTGTTGTTTCACGCTATTCCACCCCGTCTTCTGCCTCCTTCGGTCGCCTCATCCTGCCCCTGCTTTTTCCTGATCTCGCATCCTTCCGCACTGTCGCTGACCTAGCCGCCCACTTGCACTCGCTAGACTCCACTTAGCGCTCTACCTGCATTGAGGCCCAGCTCTGCGTGGTCCAGCCCCCCCTCTGCGCTACCCTCTACCTACTTGCCACCCGCCTACCTGACCGCCTTGCTATTGCCCGTGACCAGTTTCTTAGTCTCCACCCCGCTGACCTCACCTTGTCTGCCATAGAGACCCGCCAGCGCTCTATCGCCCAGTCCAGTGGTATTGTGTCGGTCTCTATCCTTTAGGGCTATGCGCCCGCTCAGTGCACTTTCTCTGACGGCTCTGCTGCTGTGGCTGAGACAGCCGCTGCAGCGCAGTCCCGTCCGGGAAAGGGCCGTCGCCCCAAGGCTGGGCGCGGCGGTGGTAGTGGAGGAGGTGGTGGTGGAGGAGGTGGTGGATCTGGGGGTGCCGACGAGGGCGCCGGGCCTTGCGCCTCCGAGCAGCAGTCCCACTCCTAGAGCAGCAGCCGCCGCAGCAACAGCAGCAGCAGCCGTCGCATCAGCGGTAGCAGCAGCAGCGGCGGGTTGGTCGTCTCCCGCCAGGGTGGCCTGGCGCGGGTGGTGGTGGCGGTCGCAGAGGTCGTGCGCGCGGCATGACGTCGGGTGGTGGTTCGGGCAACGGACGCTGCCAGTACCAGCTCCTGACCGGTCCTCACCGCGGCCTCGTGTGCGGTAAGATCGGTCACACCCCCACCCACTGTTTCAGTCGCCTAGATGACCTGTTTCGTCTTCGCTTCGGCCCGTCGCTGGACCTCCCCGACTGGCTCAATTTGCTCCGTCGTGGCGTTCAGATCTTTGATATGGACATGGATGAGATTAGTTCTACGTTGTATGTGCTGTTTGTCGATGACTCTAGTGTGATTGGTCATGCTTACTCCGTGTTGCCCTATGTAGCTGTGCCTAGCTTAGACTCCCCTGCTGCGTCGGACATAGGATCTCCTGCCTTGTTTAGCCTAGGCTCCTCTCTCGCTTCTTTGGCTCCTGCCGCCACTACCGCGCTCTCCTTCACCCTTGACTCCGGCGCTTCTCGGTGCTTCTTCCGGGACTCCACTACTCTCACGCCGCTTGCTGCTCCCGCTGCCGTTTCTCTGGACGACACTTCCTCCGGCCCTGTCGTCGCTCATGCCTCCACTACCCTTCCCTGTCCAGCGGCTCCCTCGGGCTCCCTTACAGGCCTGCATATCCCCTCGTTCTCTAGGAACCTAGTTGGTGTCGGCTGCCTCCAGGACCTTGGCGTCACCACTACGTTCCCTGGTCACGAGTGGTATGCTGTCTATACTGAGGCCGCCACTGGTGCACCCCTCACCACGTTCCCCCGGGACCCGGTGTCCGGCCTGTTCACGCTGGTCACTGTGCCCCCCCCCCCTCCCCGGTTGGTGCATCTCCCCAGGTGACTGTGTCTCGTCAGGAAGCTGCGGCTTGCTCGTGCTGGTCGCTTACTCACCCGACACTCATGTGGCACCACCGTCTAGGTCACCCTGCCCTCCCTCGTCACATGTCTCAGCACGGTCTTGTCCTAGGTCTCCCTGGGTCGTTCCCCGAGCTCCCCTCCTCCCCTCTGCTGCCGCCGTGCACCCCCTACGTCGAGGGCCAGCTCCACCGCGCCCCTCACTCCTCTCCGTTCCCCCCACTACGGCACCCTTGCAGACCTTGCACATGGACGTCTGGGGCCTTGCCCCCGTCCATGGGCCGCGTCGCGAGCGTTACTTCCTCGTCCTTGTTGACGACTACACTCCTTACACCACCATGTTTCCCCTGGAGAGGAAGGCCAACATGCCTGACGTCCTTATCCCGTGGCTAGTCTGTGCGCGTGTGCACCGAGGTCTCCCTGTTTTGCATCTTCACTCTGACGGCGGTGGTGAGTTCGCCTCCGGTTCCCTTGGTCGTTTCTATCGTGCGGAGGGCATCACCCAGACGTTCACCCTGCCAGACTCCCCGCAGCGGAATGGGATCGCTGAGCGATGCATTGGTTTGGTCATAGAGGTGGCTCGTACCTCCATGGTCCATGCCTGTGCACCCCATTTTCTGTGGCCGTTCGCCGTTCGCTACGGCTCTCACCAGCTTAACCTGTGGGCGCACCCTCAGCGGTCGCAGGTTTTGCCTGCTCCGGGTATCCTGGTGACGCGTTTGCGTTCCACGTCTGGGGTTGCCTTACTTACGTTCGTGCCTCTAGCATGGACAAGCTCACCACCCGCAGAGTCCCCTGTGTCTTCCTAGGTTTCCCCCTTAACTCGTCTGACTGGCACGTGTACAACCCACCGTCTCACCGTTTCCTTCACTCTCGTGATGTCACCTTTGACGAGTCCGTCTCCTTCTACCACCCTTTCCCTACCGTGGTTCCCCGGATACTCCCCCCCTGTTCCTAGTCCCCCCTTCCCCGGTCGCCCCTGCTTCCCCACCTCCCCGCCCCTTCCCCGTCTGGTGTGTCTCATGTACCCCCCTCCCGTTGGTTGTCCCGGTTGAGGAGTCTGCGGACTCTAGTGGCCCTGCGGCGCCGTCCTCGCCGCGTGCCCTCTCCCCCGTGTCTCCTCCTCCTCCATTGCAGTTGCAGCCGCCGCAGCCGTTGTCACCGCAGCCGTCGCCGCCGTCGCAGCCGCCGTAGCAGCAGTTCGTCGACTCTGGGGGTGCTGGCGTTGGGGAGGGTGCTCGTTCTGGGGTTCCGGTCGTGGCTTTTCCTGGCAGGAATGGGGGTGGTGACGGTGCTGCGAGAGTTCCTGGTTCTGAGGGTGTTCCCTCTGGGGGTGCGGGAGTGGAGTGTTCCGGAGGTAGCCGTGGAGCAGCTGGTGGTTCAGGTGTCGGCGTTGTGCAGCCTCAGCAGCCGCAGTCGCCGCCGGTGTCCGCCCTTCACCTGGTCGGCCTTCCCTCCCCTGCCTGCGTGTCTGCGCCTATCCTCCCATCCCCTCCTCTTCCTATTTACGGCCCTGTGTTCCCTCCTCCGGACTTGTCTCCGGCTCGTCTTCCCCCTAGTTCCCCTCCTGTGTCTCCTCCTCTGTCTCCGGACCCAACGCCCCCATCTCACGTTTGGTCTAGCCGTCCCTCTCGTGCTTGTCATGTCTCTCCTGTGCGATGCTCTTACCCTGTGTTGCTTCGTTCCCACGTGTCTCTTCCTCCCCTCCTGCCGTTGCCTCCTCCATCCTCTCTTGTTGTCATGCCGCCCCCTCTGTCTGACTACCTTTGTGCTGCTCGTCCTCTGGTTCCTCCGGTCCTTGCCTCCCTCGTTACCGACCCGTCTGTTCCTCTTTCGCGTCTTGATGCTCTTGTCGCTGCTGTCGCTGACTTCGCCTCTACCCACCGCCTTGATTATGCCACCGCTCTAGTTTCTAACCATGTCTGTCCTCCGGCCGTCTGGGGTGCTGCTGCCCTTGGCCGTGATGTTCTGGAGGACCGGCAATACAAGCTTGCTTTCCTGTCAGAGCTCCGCTGGCTGACCTTCTTGCTCACCGACTTAGGTGAGCGGCCTAGCTCTGGCCCGGTCCCGTACGCTGACAACAGGGCCATGATCCTCCTGTGTCAGGAGCCTCGACTTGAGGGCAGAGCGAAGCACATCCAGCTGCGGTACTTCCTCCTGCGCGAGCTACAGCAGCGCCGCCAGGCTCGCGTAGTACACTTGGCCTCCGGTGCCAACACAGCTGATATCTTTACGAAGGCACTTGCGCCTAAAGATCATCAGCGGCACTGTGTACAGCTAGGTCTCGTTGCTGTAGCCTCTCACTTGCTAGGGCCTGGATTATGTACAGAGCTTTATATATATTTTACCCAGACTGGCCTTCTGGCCTCTCCCAGTGGCTGGACTAGTAGTGCCGCCCTGGTCTTGCTCCTGTTTTGCCTGTACTACTTTTGACTGGTCTTTAGACCCTTGCCTCAGAGGTTGGACTAGTAGTGCCGCCCTATATATGCACTGCCTCTATATAGTCTAGGGGGTGTGTCAAACATAACTTAGTATGCTATTGTAGACTACAGAGGTTTGTGCCTTAGAGGGTACAAAACACTAGCCTATATTGCCTTGTACTCTCACATTCTAGCCTATTCTTTCAGTTTGATATGGTATCATGAGTAGGTTAGGTCCCCTCCTCCCGCCAGCGCTTCCGCCGTAGGTCCTAGTCGTCTTGCCGGTCCCGTCCCCTAGCAGCCCCTCGGCCCCGTCGACCAGCGGCCCCGCGGCCCCGTTCCCTAGCGGCCCCTCGGCCCCGTCCACCAGCGGCCCCGCTGGTGGACTATATAGGTTTGTGCCTTAGAAGGTCTGTACATAATCAAGGCCCTAGCAAGTGAGAGGCTACAGGAACGAGACCTAGCTATACACAGTGCCGCTGATGATCTTTAGGCGCAAGTGCCTTCGTAAAGATACCAGCTGTGTTGGCACCTGAGGCCAAGTGTACTACGCAAGCCTGGCGACGCTGCAGTAGCTCGCGCTGGAGGAAGTACCGCAGCTGGATGTGCTTCGCTCTGCCCTCAAGTCGAGGCTCCTAACACAGGAGGATCATGGCCCTGTTGTCAGCGTACAGGACCGGGGCAGAGCTAGGCCGCTCACCTAATTCGGTGAGCAAGAAGGTCAGCCAGCGGAGCTCCTGTGCTGCCATGGCACCGGCGTAGATCTCGGCCTCACAGCTGGACTGGGCAATAGACGAGGAACGAGTAGCTCTCCACGAGACGGCACCCGAACCAAGGCTAAAGCAGTAGCTCTGCGAGGACCTGAGGGAATCAGCGTCGTCTACCCAAGAAGCGTCTGTGTGCCCAGTAAGGACCACTGCCCGCGTCCTCCTAGCACTAACCCCATGCCCGATGTACTGGCTAGATAACGCAAAACCCTCTTAGCGGTCGACCAATGCTGTGGTCCGTGTCTGCTTATGGCCACAAAGCGAGCCAAGATGCCGAGAGGGTATGCGAGATCTGGACGAGTGCAAGTCATCAGGTACATGAGGCAACCCACCAGCTCTGCGTAAGGACCACTGGGCTCTACTGACTCCTCAGAAACTGGAGCTGAGCCTGTGATCTACTGGCAGAGGTGTGGGCTGTGCGGAGGAGAACTGAAGACCGAACCTCTGAAGGACCTGACGCACCAAGTGTGACTGGGTGAGAGTGATGGTGCGTGCTGCTCTGTCCCTGGACATCTGGAGGCCAAGGTAGTGGCGCAGTTCTCCTAGGTCAGTGCAGGTGTGTCTCTTCAGCAGCTCTGCCTTCACGAAGGCCAGTGCGTCCTGGTCAGCAGTAGACAAGGTCGTCTACGTAAACAAGGATGTAGAACGGGGTCTGGCCAGCACGAACGAAGAGCGAAGGGTCGGCAGAGGACGGGAAGAACTGCAGGTCAGCAAGGGTAGAACGCACCGTGTCGTGCCACTCACGGGGCGCCTGTCGAAAGCCGTAGACTAGACGCCGCAGTAGGCACTGGGTCCGAGGAGGGAAGGTACTAGTGAAGCCCTGAGGGCGGTGCAGGTAGACTTGCTCGTGTAGGCTGCCCTGAAGAAACGCAGTGGAGAAGTCAAGGGAGTGTAAGTCGTAGTCACGCTGTGCTGCTACGTGTAGCAGCGCCCGAAGAGTAGTCATCTTCGGGGTCGGGGCGAAGGTCTTAAAGAAGTCCACCCCCTCGTGCTGACTGAAGCCTCTAGCCATGTAGCACATCTTGAACACTGGCGGCTCTCCGGGGGGGCGCTTCACCTTGAAGAGCCACCGGCCATGGACTACGTTCACCCCAGGTGGGGGAACTGCGTTGACGTAGGTGCCGGTGGATCTCCAAGATGCCATCTCTTGCTCCATGGCAACTATCCTTTGAGAGGCCGAGGGTCCTGAGATGGCCTCAGCTTAAGTGCGAGGGATCGGGATGTCAAAAGCGTCTGGGTCACCCTCAGGGACTAGCAGATGGGGAGCAGCCTCAAACAGGAAAGCAAGCTCGTACTGCCGGTCCTCCATGACGTCACTGGCGAGGGTAGGAGCACCCGAAATGGTCGGAGGACAGGCAGGGTCAGAGACCAGAGCGGTGGCGTAGTCAAAGCGGCAGGTAGAGGAGAGGTCAGCGATAGTAGCGACAAGAGCGTCAAGACGCGAAACAGGAATAGACAGGTCGGTAACGAGGGAGGCAAGGACCCGAGGAACAAGAGGACGAGCGGCACGAAGGTAGTCAGACAGAGGGGGAGGTGCGACAACAAGAGAGGACGGAGGAGGCGACGGCAGGAGGGGAGGACGTTGGAACGAAGCAACATAGGGTGAGAATAAGGAAGAGGGGACACAGGACGAGCCCGAGAGGGACGGCGAGACCAGACGTGCGATGGAGGCATCGGATCAGGAGACAGAGGAGGAGTAACAGGAGGGGAACGAGGGGGAAGGCGAGCCGGAGACGAGTCCGGAGGAGGGAACACAGGGCTGAAAACAGGAAGAGGAGGAGACCATAGAAGAGGGGGAGACGCGAGATCACGGAAGGGAAGGCCTAGCAGGCGAAGGGCGGACACCGGAGGCGACTGCTGCTGCGGCGGCTGCACGACGCCAACACCCGGACCGCCAGCTGCTCCACTGCTACCTCCGAAACACTCCACTCCAGCACCCCCAGACGAAACACCCCCAGAACCAGAAGCTCGCGCCGCACCGGTGCCACCCCCGAGCCCACCGGGACAAGCCACGATAGGAGCCCAAGGACTAGCACCCTCCTCAACGCCAGCACCCTCTGAAGGCACAAACTTCTGCCGCGGCGGCGACAACGGTGGCGGCTGCTGCAGCAACGACGACGATGGCTGCGGCGGCGACGGCGGCTGCGGCTGCGACGGCAGCGGCGGCTGCGACGTAGGGCCACCTGAGTCAGCAGACTCCTCAACCTGGACATCCGACGGGAGGGGGGTAACGTGAGACACACTAGACGGGGAAGGACGAGGAGGAGGGGGGGCAGGGGCGACCGGGGGAGGAGGGAGCAGGAACAAGGGGGGAGTAACCGGGGGACCACGGTGGGGAAAGCGGTGGTAGAAGGAGATGGACTCGTCAAAGGTGACGTCGCAAGAGTGAAAGAAACGGTGGGATTGGGGGTGGTAGAAGTGCCAGTCAAACGAGTCAAGGGGGAAACCTAGGAAGACACAGGGGAGTGTGCGGGCAGTGAGCTTGTCCGTGGCAGAGGCACGAACGTGGGCCAGGCAGCCCTAGACGTGGAACGTAGACGCGTCACCAATAGACCCGGTCCAGAGGAGGGTCGGCGAAACATACGGCTGCTGAGGATGCGGCCACAGGTTAAGCTGGTGAGCGGCATGGCGAACGGCGAACGGCCACAGAAAATTGGGTGCACCGACATGGATCATGGAGGTACGTGCCACCTCCATGACCAAACTGGTGCGTCGCTCAGCGACCCCATTCTGCTGCGGGGAGTCCGGCAAGGTGAACGTCTGGGTGATGCCCTCCGCACGATAGAAACGATCAAGACAACCTGAAGAAACACGGGCACCTAGGGAGACGCCCCAACCGGGGGGGGCGCGGTGTTAAGCGTGAACAGGCCGAACACCGGGTGCCAGGGGAACGTGGTGAGGGGAGCACCTGTGGTGGCCTCGGTACAGACAGCGTACCGCTCGTGACCAGGGAACGTAGTGGTGACGCCAAGGTCCTGGAGGCAGCCTACACCAACTAGGTTCCTAGAGAACGAGGGGATGTGCAGGCCTGTAAGCGAGCACGAAGGAGCCGCCGGGCAGGGAAGGGAAGTGGAGCTACGAGCTACGACAGGGCCGGAGGAAGGGTCAGCCAAGGAAACTGCGGCGGGGGCGCCAAGTGGCGTGAGAGTAGTGGAGTCCTGGAAGAAGCACCGGGAAGCACCGGAGTCCAGGGTGAAGGAAAGCGCAGCAGAGGCGGGAGGGGTCGAGGACGCGATGGAGGAGCCTAGACTAAACAAAGCAGGAGATCCTACGCCTGACGTAGCAGGGGAGTCTAATCTAGGCACTCCTTCACAAGGCAACACGAGGTAAGCAGGACCAATCACACTAGAGTCATCGACATACAAAACATACAGCGCAAAGCTAGTCTCATCCATGTCCATATCAAATACCTGAACACCCCTACGAAGCAAGCTAAGCCAGTCAAGGAGGTCGGGCGCCGGGCCGAAGCGAAGACGAAACAGGTTGTCAAGGCGACTGAAACAGCGAGTGGTGGTGTGACTGATCTTACCGCACACGAGGCCACGGCGAGGACCAGTCTAAAGCTGGTACTGGCAGCGCCCGTCACCCGCACCACCACCAGATGGCACGCCGCGCGCACGACCACCGCGGCCGCCACCACCACCAGCGCCGGGCCACCCAGGCGGGAGACGGCCAACACGCCGCTGCGGCTGCGGCTGCTACTGCTGTAACGGCTGCTGCTGCTGTTCCTGCGGCTGCTGTGACGGCTGCTGGTCGGGCGGGGGAACCTGCTGCTGCTCGGTGGTGCTAGGCCCGGGTCCCTCGTCAGCACCCCAAGGAGTAGACCCGGCTCCATTACCGCCTCCACCCCAACCACCCCCACCACCACGCCCAGCCTTGGGGCGGTAGCCCTTTCCAGAACGGGCCTGTACTGCAGCGGCCGTCTCAGCCACTGCAGCAGAGCCGTCACAGAAAGTGCACTGAGCGGGCGCACAGCCCTGAAAGATAGAGACCGGCACCGTACCGCTGGACTGAGCGATAGAGCGCTGGCGGGTCTCTATGGCAGACAGGGTGTCAACAAAGTCAGTGAGGGTGAGGTCTGTGGGGTGGGCACTAAGAAAGTGATCGCGGGCAGTGGCAAGGTGGTCAGGGAGGCGGGTGGCAAGCAGGTAGAGGGCATGCGGGAGAGGGGGCTGAAACACGCGGAGCTGGGCCTCAGTGCAGGCCGAGCGCCAGGTCGAGTCTAGGGTGCGCAAGTGGGCGGCTAAGTCAGCGACAGTGGGGAAAGACGCGAGATCAGGGAAAAGCAGGGACAAGATCAGGCGGCCGACGGAGGCAGAGGACGGGGTGGAATAGCGAGCAATGACAGCATCGAGAAACTCCTGTGCGGTCCTGATCGACCTAAAGGGGGGACGCTCAGACAGGGGCAGCGCATGACTGATGGCAAGCTGTGCTACAGCGTCAAGCAACAGCCAAACCGAACGGGCAAGGGCAGCAGCGGCAGCGGACTCGCGATCAGCAGATGAGGGGTCAGCGGGCAGCGGAGCAGGGGGGTCAGGACAGGGGAGCATACCATCAAGGTGGACGGCCAAGGGATGGCCGTCCTGCCGCTGATCTGTGAGGTGACGGCGGAGGTCGACGAGCCACGTGTCGAACTCTATCGGCTGACCCTCCGCGTCAAACCGCAGCACAGTGTCCGCCATCATGAGCGATGCAGCTGCGGTGCAGTGGGGTGCAGTGAATGCAGGGCGGTAGAGTGCGGTGCAGTGCGGTACAGTGCAGTGCGGTACACTGCGGTGCAGCGCGGTGCAGACGGGTGTCAGGGCCTGGCGCAGAGAAGGGCGCGGGCCGGGGACGGGGCGGGCGCGGGGCCGGCGAACGAACAGGTGCGGGGCCGACGACGAACAGGCGCGGGGGCCGGCGACTAGCGAGCGCGGGGGCTGGCGACTAGCGAGCGCGGGGGCCGGCGATGGACAGGCGCGGGGCCGGGGAACTGACGGGCGCGGGGCCAGAGACGGGGCGGGCGCGGGGGGGGGCGGCGACGGACAGCCGCGGGGGGCGGCTAACGGACGGGTGCGGACCAGGGAACGGACGGGCACGGGGCCAGCTGGCGGACGAGCGCGAGGGGAGGTGAACGGACGAGCGTGGGTCGGCGAACGGGCGGGCGCGGGGGCCGCTACGAGCGGGCGCGGGAGGGCCGGTTTCGGACAGGCGCGGGGGCCGCTACGGAACGGGGCCGCGGGGCCGCTGGTCGACGGGGCCGAGGGGCCGCTGGTCGACGGGGCCAAGGGGGCGCTACGGAACGGGGCCGCGGGGCCGCTGGTCGACGGGGCCGAGGGGCCGCTAGGGAACGGGGCCGCGGGGCCGCTGGTCGACGGGGCCGAGGGGCCGCTAGGGGACGGGGCCGGCGAGACGGCTAGGACCTACAGCGGAAGCGCTGGGGGGCGGAGGGGACCTAACCTACTCATGATACCATATCAAACTGAAAGAATGAACTAGAATGTGAGAGTACAAGACAATATAGGCTAGTGTATTGTACCCTCTAATGCACAAATCTATATTGTCTACAATAACATACCGTATTCCCCCGGATATAGGCGCATCCCTTATTTGGCCCACTGGGCTTATGGAGTGACGGTGCGCCTATATCCGTGATTTGATTATAAGCGCACCCATATTTTTGAAAATATATTTCGTATTGGCGCATCTAATGTTTGTAAAACAATCGGTGAAACGCTGATTTGTCATATCGTCGTAACCCCCCTAGCGCCGCCCGAAACAGATGAGCACTGTTTGCTCCCAGCCTTGGCTCTGATTGGCTGGAAAATTCATCCAATCGCACGGTGGATTTGCTGGCAGAAACTTTGTTAGCCATTTCCTCAAGAAATGTCAACAGTCCGCCCAGGTGAAACAAACGCGCTAGAACACAAATGTCAAGAGCTACATTTTTTCAACTTATACATATGTTCAATGTAGAAGTTATAGGCTAGACTAGGTGTGTGCTTCTAGTGAGTACAACCCAACAGGTATATGTTCTAGGTTTCTCCTTCTAGTAATCATTCACGTATTCTAACATGGTATCGAGTAGGTAAGGTCCCCCCGCCCGCTTCCGCCCGCGCCCTAGTCTCTCGCCCGCCCTTAGCCGGCCCCCTGGCCGTCGCGTCCGCCCCTAGTCGGCCCCCTGGCCGTCGCGTCCGCCCTTAGCCGGCCCCCTGGCCGTCGCGTCCGCCCCTAGTCGGCCCCCTGGCCGTCGCGTTCGCCCCTAGCTGGCCCCCTTGGCCGTCGCGTCCGCCCCTAGTCGGCCCCCAAGCCGTCGCGTCCGCCCCTAGCAGGCCCCCTGGCCGTTGCGTTCGCCCCTAGTCGGCCCCTTGGCCGTCGCGTCCGCCCCTAGTCGGCCCCCTGGCCGTCGCGTCTGCCCCTAGCCGGCCCTCTGGCCGTCGCGTTCACCCCTAGCTGGCCCCCTGGCCGTCGCGTCCGCCCCTAGTCGGCCCCCTGGCCGTCGCGTTCGCCCCTAGTCGGCCCCTTGACCGTCGCGTCCACCCCTAGTCGGCCCCCTGGCCGTCGCGTCCGCCCCTAGTCGGCCCCCTGGCCGTCGCGTCCGCCCTTAGCCGGCCCCCTGGCCGTCGCGTCCGCCCCTAGTCGGCCCCCTGGCCGTCGCGTTCGCCCCTAGCTGGCCCCCTTGGCCGTCGCGTCCGCCCCTAGTCGGCCCCCAAGCCGTCGCGTCCGCCCCTAGCAGGCCCCCTGGCCGTTGCGTTCGCCCCTAGTCGGCCCCTTGGCCGTCGCGTCCGCCCCTAGTCGGCCCCCTGGCCGTCGCGTCTGCCCCTAGCCGGCCCTCTGGCCGTCGCGTTCACCCCTAGCTGGCCCCCTGGCCGTCGCGTCCGCCCCTAGTCGGCCCCCTGGCCGTCGCGTTCGCCCCTAGTCGGCCCCTTGACCGTCGCGTCCACCCCTAGTCGGCCCCCTGGCCGTCGCGTCCGCCCCTAGTCGGCCCCCTGGCCGTCGCGTCCGCCCTCAGCTGGCCCCCTGGCCGTCGCGTCCGCCCCTAGCTGGCCCCCTGGCCGTCGCGTCCGCCCCTAGCTGGCCCCCTGGCCGTCGCGTCCGCCCTCAGCTGGCCCCCTGGCCGTTTGCGCCCGCTCCTAGCCGGCCCCGTGGCCGTCGCGCCCGCCCCTAACTGGCCCCACTGGCCGTTGCGCCCGCTCCTAGCTGGCCCCCCTGGCCGTCGCGTCCGCCCTCAGCTGGCCCCCTGGCCGTTCGCGCCCGCTCCTAGCCGGCCCTCTGGCCGTTCGCGCCCGCCCCTAGCTGGCCCCACTGGCCGTCGCGCCCACTCCTGGCCGGCCCCCTGACCGTCGAGCCCGCTCCTAGCCGGCCCCAGCAGCACCTGCCCGGCCTCTTCCTAGCGCCGCCCGGCCTCTCCTACCGCCCGCCAGTCCCAGTGCGCCCGCCCGGCCCCTCCTAGCGCCAGCCCGGCCCTGTCACGCCTGCCCGGTTTTCAGCGCCAGCCCGGCCCCTCCTCCTGCCCGCCTGGCCCCTCCTCGTGCCTGCTCGGCCTGCCGTGCCACCTCGGGCCACGTGTCCTCTGCTAGCCCACGCCGGGGCGCCCCGCAGCCGCCCTACTGGAGAGTGCTGCCGCCGTGTCCCCATGCCGCTGTGCTCCTACCGAGCTGTGGAGCTGTGCCGCTGTGTCGCTGAGGAGCTGTGTCACTGACCCTGCACGATGGCTGACTTTGTGCTCCGCCTGGACGCTGAGGGCCACGCGGTAGACTTCGTCGCCTGGCTCTCCGATCTCCGCCGTCAGCTTACAGGTCAGCGCCAGGATGGGCACTCGCTGGTTGTTCATGCTGATGGCTTGCTCCCCCGCCCCCCTGCACCTGCTCCCCTCCCTGCTGACCCCACCTCCGCTGAGAGTGAGGCTTTCTCTACTGCCGCGCTTGCCTGTGCGGTCTGGGACTCACGCGATGCAGTAGCTCAGGTTGCTATCAGTCACGCCCTCCCTGTGTCTGAGCGCTCGCATTTCGCTACAGTTGATACGGCCAAAGCTTATTTAGACGCTGTTGTTGCTCGCTATTCCACACCTGCATCCGCTTCTGCCGGCCGCCTGCTCTTCTCGATGCTGTTCCCAGACCTTGCTGCCTTCCCTACTGTTGCAGACTTTGCAACTCACTTGCGTGCCCTAGAGACTCGCTATCGCACTGCCAGCACTGCTGCCCAGCTCACTGCGCTCCCCCCCTCCCCATTCTGCATGACCCTCTATTTTATCGCCATGCGCCTGCCGGACCGCCTAGCTAGTGCCCGCGACCGCTTCCTTAGCCAGCACCCGGGTGACCTCACACTGACCGCCTTTGTCGACACCCTCACCGAGATCGAGACGCGCCAGCGCACTATCGCTCAGTCGAGCGGTGCGCCTGCAGTCTCTATCTTTCACGGCTGTGCCCCCTCCTAGTGCACGTTTACTGACGTTTCGGCTGCGGTCGCCACTGCGACCCCTCTTACCGAGACAGCTGCTGCGGTCCACCCGCAGCAGCGTCCGCGCCGCGGTGGCCGTGGCCGCCAGGGAGGTCGTGGTGGTGGCACTAGTGGTGGTGGTAGTGGTGGTGGTGACGGTAGTCCACCTGAGGGGACTACCACCGGTGGGCAGGAGCAGACGCAGTCGCCTTCACAGCCGGAGCAGCCCCAGCAGCAGCCGCCGCCGTCCCCGCAGCAGCCGTCGCAGCCGTGGGCTCGTCTCCCACCTGGTTTGCCCGGTACCTCTGGCGGTGGTGGCCGAGGTGGTGGCCCGCGCAGCTTGGCGTCTACCGGCAGCTCCAGTGCTGTGACCTGCCAGTACCAGCTTCAGACCGGGCCTCTCCGCGGCACTCTGTGCCGCCGCCCGCACCCGACCGCCCGCTGTTTCCGCCGCCTCGACGATCTCTTTCGTCGTCGCTTTGGCCCGGCCCCGGACCTCCCCGACTGGCACAGCCTGCTTCGCCAGGGCATGCCGATCTTTGAGTTAGATATGGATCAGATAGGTGCTGCTTTGCATGCTTTGTATGCTGACGCTTCTAGTGTTGCTGGATCTTATTATCCTGTGTACTCTAGTTTAGGTGTCTCACCCTTGTGTAGCTTAGCCTCCCCTGCTGTGTCAGGCGTAGGACTGCCTAGTTTGCCTAGCCTAGGTTCTGCACCGGCTCCGTTCCCAGCCTCCGCCACTGCCTCGCTGTCCTTCACTCTTGACTCCGGTGCTTCTGCCTGTTTCTTCCGCGACTACTCCACGCTTACGCTGCTTGCTGCGCCTGCTGTTGTCTCTCTCGTTGACCCCTCTGCTGGTCCCGTCGTCGCTCGCAGTTCCACGTCCCTTCCCTATCCAGCAGTTCCCTCGGGCTCTCTTACAGGCCTCCACGTTCCCTCGTTCTCGAGGAATCTGGTTGCTGTCGGCTGTCTTCAGGACCTCGGTGTCACCACTACATTCCCTGGGCACGAGCGGTTCACAGTCTGTTCTGAGGCTGTCTCAGGTTCCCCACTTGCTACGTTCCCCCGGGACCCGGTGTCCGGACTGTTCACCCTAGACACCGCTTCCCCCCCGGTTGGTGCATCCTCCCAGGTCGCTGCAGCTTGCTCGTGTCGGTCTCTCACTCACCCGTCCCTTTTGTGGCACCACCGCCTAGGTCACCCTGCACTCCCGCGTCTGCGTCACATGTCCCGGTACGGTCTTGTCTTAGGCCTCCCCGCGTCGCTCCCCGCCCTTCCCCTCTCGCCTGCTCCACCGTGCACACCCTGCGTCGAGGGCCGGCTCCGCCGTGCCCCTCACTCCTCCTCGCTTCGCCATGCTACTGCCCCCCTTCAGACCCTGCACCTGGACGTTTGGGGCCCAGCCCCCGTCCCCGGACCGTGTGGCGAGCGCTACTTTCTTGTGATGGTCGACGACTACACGCGCTACACCACGGTGTTTCCCCTGGAGCGGAAGACCGATGTGCCCGACGTTCTTCTCCCGTGGGTTGTGGCTGCGCGTCTTCATCGCGGTCTCCCCGTGTTGTGTCTCCACTCTGACCGTGGCGAAGAGTTCGCTTCTGGTCGGCTTGGACAGTTCTGTCGTGCGGAGGGCATCACCCTGTCGTACATCTTGCCGGACTCGCCACAGCAGAATGGGGTTGCTGAGCGCCGCATCGGCTTGGTCATGGAGGTGGCTCGTACCTCCATGATCCAAGCCGGTGCACCCCATTTTCTGTGGCCGTTCGCCGTTCGCTACGCCGCTCACCAGCTTAACCTGTGGCAACGCTCCCAGCGGCCGCAGGTTTCGCCGACCCTCCTTTGGACCGGGTCCTCCGGTGACGCATCTGCGTTCCACGTCTGGGGCTGCCTTGCTCACGTTCGTGCCTCTGGCACGGACAATCTCACTACCCGCACCCTCCCCAGTGTCTTCCTTGGTTTCCCCCTGGACTCGTCTGACTAGCTCTTCTACCACCCGCAGTCTCACCGCTTCCTCCACTCTCGTGACGTCACCTTTGCTGAGTCTGTTTCCTTCTACCGTCGCTTCCCTCACCGAGGTCTCCCGGTTTCCCCCCCCCTGTTCCTTGCCCCCTCTCCCCTGGTAGCCCCTCTTCCCCTCCCGCTGCGTCCTGCCCCGTCTGGTGTCTCCCATGTCACTCCCCTCCCGTCAGTTGTCCCGGTTGAGGAGTCTGCTGACTCTGGTGGTCCCCCCGCCCCGCCTTTGCCGCGCCCCCCTTCACTGGTGTCTCCGCCTCCGGTGTCGCAACCGCCGCCGTTGTCGTCGCCGCCGCCGCCGCCGCCACAGTCGCAGCCGCCGTCGCAGCCGCCACCGCCGCCGCCGTCGCAGCCGCTGTCGCAGCCGCCGCCTGGTCTTCTCAGGGCTACTGTTTTAGCCTTGGTTCAGGTGCTATCTCTTGGAGATCCACTCGCTCGTCGTCTGTTGCCCAGTCCACCTATGAGGCTGAGATCTACGGCGGTGCCATGGCGGCACAGGAGCTCCGCTGGCTGACCTTCTTGCTCACTGACTTAGGTGAGCGGCCTAGCTCTGCCCCGGCCCTGTACGCTGACAACAGGGCCATGATCCTCCTGTGTCAGGAGCCTCGGCTTGAGGGCAGAGCGAAGCATATCCAGCTGCGGTACTTCCTCCTGCGCGAGTTACAGCAGCGTCGCCAGGCCCGTGTAGTTCACTTGGCCTCCGGTGCCAACACAGCTGAGATCTTTACTAAGGCGCTTGCACCTAAAGATCATCAGCGGTACTGTGTACAGCTTGGTCTTGTTCCTGTAGCTTCTCATTTGCTAGGGCCATGATTGTTTACTCTCTACTATATATACCTGTCTGACTGGCCTTGTGGCCTTACCTCCAGTGGCTGGACTAGTAGTGCCGCCCTGGCTTGCTTTAGTCTTGTTTGTACTCTTGCTGACTGGTCTCCGGACCCTTGACTCAGTGGTTGGACTAGTAGTGCCACCCTGAGCTGTGTGCTTCTGGTGAGTACAACTCAACAGGTATATGGTCTAGGTCTCTCCTTCTAGTAATCATTCACGTATTCTAACACATTTTTATGTGCTCAAATTCGTTCTCCATAAAATCCCTTAGATAAGCCCTGGGCTTATAACTTGTATTTGATTACAAGCGTATGCCAAACCGTCGTGTCGTCGAGACCTAGACTGTACACAGCGCCCTTCTAATTTGAACAAAATACCTTAGTTTGTTACTGTAGGCTGTATAGGTTTGCACTGGGGTACAACTCGCTGGGTTATATTTGCCTGTACTCACATTCTAGTTCATTCTAGCATTCTAACACTAAAATCTATGTCCAAAGGCAGGCACTCAGCACTGGGGGCAGAGGGCAAGGGAGGCGCCAGCAAAGCAATCAATGGAATCAATGCACCCATAGCAGCACAAGGTGGTGTAGTCACGTAAGGGGGTGCACTGCGTAATTTGTCAGGTGGTCTTTCGCACAAACCTGAGGATACCTGGGGGAGGCAGGGACAATACTTCCAAATCTACCACAACATGACAAAAGGTTTCCAATGTTTGCTAAGTTCTAGTTCCTATTTGCTTCCAGGGAATATCTTGACGCACTTGTACCCCTTGCAGCTCCTTACAAAGGGGATGCAGATCTGCCCCTGGGGACAAGCCTTCTTCAACAGGCACGGCCCATCCCCGTTATTGTCATCCCTGTCACAGAACCAGGGGCAAATGCGCCGCTGCTTGACTGCACAGTTGGAGGGCGCGGGGGGGGTTGCGCCGCCCGGGCCTGGAGGGGGGGGCGGGAAGCCTGGGCCTGGAGGGGGGGGCGGGAAGCCTCCGCCTGGCGGTGCAGGCGCAGCCACTGCTGCACAGGGGGGGAGGAGGGGGGGGTGGGTGGAGAGGGGGGGGGGAAAGAGGGGAAGAGAGCGGATTAGGAAAAAAATGCACCAGGATTAGGGAAGGGAGGGGAAGGGAGAGGGAAAGGTAGGGGGGGAAGGGAGGGGAGCGGATGTTACACCTGCTGGTGCTGCAGGCGCAGCCACTGCTGCAAGGGTGGAGGAAGAGAAAGGGTTAGAAAAACAGGTGCACTAGGGTTAGAGACTGGGGGGGGGGAGCGGGAGGGGGAGGGGGAGAGGGGGGAGGAGGGAGGAGGTAAGGGGAATAGGGTGAATGGGTGGGGGAAGGGGAGTAAGGGGAAAGGATTGGGTGCGGGGGGGGGAAAGGGGGAAAGGCTGGGATGGGGAAGGGGGGGGGGGGGGGGAAGGCGCAGGCGCAGCCACAGCTGCACATGAGAGGGGAGGAGAAAGGGCGATACAAACAGATGCAGTGAACGGCTAAGTATTGGGGGCAACTGCCCGACACCAACAGGGCGGGAAGGGGGAGGGACAGGAAAAGGCTGGCGTGATTTGTCCGCAGTGGAGAATGAACCAACTCCAATGCCCACGAGTATGTGAAAATGGTGTGATGTATGACGACAGCCATAAGTGATTAGCAAACAGAACTCTCATGGTTTGGAATAAATTAAACATATTGGGACGTTAGTACACGAACCTGCAGGGAGGACAAGCAAGGCGAGCAGAACGCAAACGGCAAGGAGCACTCTGCTTCTACCGATAGCCGAGGGACCAATAGCCGCCATGGGAGGAGTGCTGAGGGGCCACCCGCTGACTAAAGAGGTACAGTAGTAACACAATGGAGATTCTCTTTCGCGAGCAGTAACACCACGGAGAGTATCTCGAGCGAGGAGTGACGACGCAGGGATCGAACTGTTGCAAGTAGTAGTGACAGGCAAGTGACTGTTTCACACGCAAGTTTACAGGCAGAAGTAGTAAGCCGCCTTAGGAGTGCTACTCCTGGGGAGAGATGAGGGTTCCTGATGAGTCGAGCTCCTTCAAAGAAGAGCCACGATTGGTACTCGAAATAACGGTCGCCTGCCGCCCTCGTGGCTGTACGATGCAAACCGTGCCGTTCTTTTCTAGAATTCTGCAAAGGAACCCTGCCGTTCGCCGCTTGTGTCGTTGGCGCATGACACTCGCACGTGTCATTCGCTCGTGCATGGGTCTGAGGTACACTAGCCCGCGGTATTTTCACACCCAGTATTTTCAGAGGGGGTGCCGCTGAGAGGGTATTCACCCTCCGAAAGCACCTCCTGAAGACCAGATCCGGATACCCTTGAAAACAATTTGAACTTGGAATTCTATACAAAACGCTTTCTACTGCTCGATTTAGCGTTTCTCGAGTCAGGAAACCCGACGTCAGCTTAGGCAGTGCTCAAAGTTTTCGTCCGCGTGGAGTCTGCCAAGCTTAGGCCGTAGGGACAAGGGGGTACTGTCTACGCACTCAGAAATGGTCAGGGTGGAAACAAAAATTATTCTGCCGCCCAGTTTCAGGGTGTCAGATAACCGCTGGCTAGGTGTACAGCGAAGCTGTAACGCGCAACCGCCATCATCATGCTTTATGAACAAACGCGACTGTCTCTCCACCAGGCCTCTCGATGTCCTCTAAGGCCCCCCTGCAGAATCCGAGTTTGTCGCGCAACCACCTCGTCCAAGCTGGGTAACCCAAAAACATTTGACTGTTTTTGCAAGGCAGTTTCGGCGGTTTCCCTGCATGTGCAGGGTTTCAATTTCGCGTTCACTTCTTTGAAGTGCACTGAACTTTTCTTTTCACCAATTTAATCTACAAGTTCTGAATGTTATTATAAGCCAAATTGTGCTGAAAAAAACCCAAACGATTGACTACAAGTGCAACCGCCACTTCAATTTATTGCCTACTACAAAAAAAAAAAAAAAAAAACGCCATCCCACAGGTACAAATGCCCCGCTTATATGAAGCACAGAGGCGTGGTCCAGGAAAACACGTTTTCCCCAACCAAACCTCTTTGGGGAAGCGAGTTTGGCTGAGAGAGGCTTCATTGGAAGGAACGAGTTAGGCTGAGGGGCTCGGTTGGGGGGAGTGAGTTTGGTTCAGAGGCATGTTTGGGGGAAATGAGTTTGGTTCAGAGAGCCTTGGTTGGGGGTTAACGAGTTTGAGTTTGAGAGGCTTGGTTGGGGAAGCTGCAACATCCTATCAGGGTCTGGCGCGCTTGCCGAAAACCCAAACGGGCCACTTGGGATTTCGGGAGCGGTTTTGCCCGAATCCCTCAACGGAGAAGAGGGGTTTCTAGCTGGGTAACCAGGCCTTACAGACGGATGTTACAGGGTGATACATTCCACTACTCGGAAATCGGAAGTGGAATGTTGTTGCCTAGTCTGCTAGTGGACATGTACTTCAAATCTGGATGCGTAGAGAACAGGGTAGTACTAAAAAATCACCCTGTTTTCCTTGAGTAAACAGGGTAATTACCCGGCTATCGAGAGGGCTGCTCTCCACATGCGCGGTTTCTCACGGGGGCGCGACTCATGTGGGGCCGTGAGAACCGAAAATCGAAAACCGGAAATCTGTATGGAAAACTGCCATGGCGCCAACCGCGGCGAGTCTCGTCTGCAACGAATCCGCATGTTTTTTAAGCAAGGAGGAAAACTAATGGGAAAGGATTATTGAGTACATTATGGCAGGCTGGGAAAATGAAAATGGCGTCAGTCGTATTCCCAGGCGTTACTAATTCAGAACCGACCATGGCTGCTACAGCTGCCTTCGACTCTCACGACAAAGTGCTCTTGAAGGGGCAGAGTTCAGTTGAATTGTACAGGTCATATGCCCTGAGAGCGACTTCCTTTTACGCCTGGGAGTATCTCATAGGCATTTTATCCTTAAGGACCTCTCCTTGTAAGCAAAGTGTACCCGTGT